>JAWLRI010000896.1:1584937-1596632 GCA_034781795.1 Crypturellus tataupa | reverse complement strand
TGTCCAGGTCATGTTGTGCTTTTGTGGTTTCTTTAGAAGACAGAATAACTGCTCAGTGGCACTTCCAGTTGCAAGACAAGAGTTGCACATTTTCTCTTGCACCCCAATCACACACTTGATTTACAAAACAACAAAAACGGGAAAAAAAAGCGAATGGAGAGGTATTTCTATGGCTAATTAATACAGGGCTTATTGAAGACAAATTTCTGAGTGGTGATTATTATGTTTCACGAGCTGCACTGAAATGTGGGCATCTACTCATAGAACATAAACAGTGAAATTTATTTCAAACATAGAAAATAAGTATACTGTGACAGCCATATTCAGCAATTTAACATGATATAAAGGCATAAATGTTAATTCACATTTGCTGGTTTACTACAACGATTTATCTACGAAGCTCTGCAAGTAAACATTCTTATTGCCTGATTTACACATTTGAGAGTTGCCGTGGAATTAAAGGCACTTACTCACAGCTTGCTAGCGCATCAGTGGCACCAGCAGTATTAAAATGAATCTATTTCTGATCCCAGATAGCATAAATGAACTATTACATCTGCCTGAAGTTAGGATCCATTGCTTAAGTTGCAGAAAAAAAAGAAGTTCTTCTCCGTTTCTGGATCTTGTTGTTCTACCACTCAGTGCTGTGCTGATAGCGCTCAAAAACTCATGTTAGGGAATGCTGAACAGTTTTCTGTGGCTTTAACTTGCTTTTAATCTTCATTCCTCAATATGCAACTGCTGCCAGTAAGTGGCAGAAGAACAATTTTTATTTGAAGAAAAAAAAAATCAGGCAACTTTCTTCCAATATTGCTCTCAGGTGCGGCTGCAATGCTTCATCTTAAACCACCTACAAGTACTAGTAGGAAACAGATTTAAGACTAAAATGTAATAAGGCAAATGAAAAGGGTCTGGTAACTGCACATGCCAGTAACGTTTAACCATACGTGATGCTGCCAGTTCTTTGTGCAGCACAGGGGTGCAATGTACGTACGGCAAATGACTTTTTTGGGTGATCTAGGCGCACTTCTGAATGATTTCTAGCACTTCATGCTAGATGGGCACCTCCATTCACATTCCCCTTCAGTGTCTAACTGCATAATCCCTGCACTCTGTTCTTAGCAGCTATGGCCAGGATAAGGATGTGCCCTCCTTCCCTTCCAACTTTCTCCCCAGAAATTATTGCCAGTTCTCACAGTAAACTCCACGAGACAAGAAAACAATACACAAGAAAAACCTTTTTTCAAGAGTCTAAAATGAACAGATCCACTGAACAAGCTAAAGCTGCCTAAATATGTGACAGTTTTGAAGGCCTAGGGTATTATCTCGCAGCAGTAACACTTTATGGAATGCTGCTGAACAGGAGGGACTATGAGGGCTTTTTGAAGTAAAAAATATAAAAAATTAAGTTTAGCCCAATAAATGTGAATAACGTTTAATATTCTGAAGTGGTAACCATCTGAAACCCATTTATATGGGTTTCAATGCTTGCATCTGCCCACTTCAAGGCAAATGTTATGCTGCAACATAGAAGAACTGAGTTCCCACAAATGGACAGTAGGAAGCACAGATTTGACATGTTAGAAACAGAACGAAAAGGGAAGAAAAGAAAGTCACACACCAGCAATATTTTAGACTTCTAAATATTCTACTAGGAAATATGGGAATTAATTCAATGCTGAGCAGAGGTTAATCTGAAGTTAAAACCCCGTTAATTGTTCATAGCAGTCAGAATAATTGAATTACATTAAATAAATTGTCTCTAAAGACCGATTCAATCTAAATCTCTATTTTCTGTGACCAAAATAATCTATCATATAAATTAACACGGTCGGTAAAGTCCCATAAAATTGCTCCCTCTGGCAACGTTCCTTTCTTCCTAAAACCCAACAGGCAGCGGCGTCCAGGCAAGGCAGGAGGAGGCCAGCCCCAGTATTTCTGTGCTGCCGCTGTTGGTAGGGGCGCTCGGCAGAGCAGCGAGCTGCCGCAAAGCCGGGTCCCTGCGGAGCCGGGCAGGGAAGCAGCCGCCCTTCCTGGCCGAGGAGCACGCCGAGCGAGCGCAGTGACCAAGGGCGACAAATTCCAGACGTGAAATTTGATCTTGTAATTGGCTAACAGTCCTCGCGCAGAGATCAAATAGTAACTGAAACACACGGCTGCCTCAGGATGCAGATTTTGGGGAGGGTTGGACCATCGGCCAGAATTAACAGGCTGCAGAAGAGACTAAACTATCTTCATAGCACATAAAATTCTTGGTAGTTTTCATACCAGAATGCAGAACAGATCGAAAAAAAAAATACTTACTTATTGCTGTATGAATGTATTCTAATGAGCAGTCAAACACAACACTGACACTAAAAGTGGAGGGAGGAAACTGAGCTTTCTCGGTCAAAGAGGCCAAAGCGAGCACCACGGTCACTATTCCAAGTACCGATGACATCATTTTCTAAAAGCTAGTGAGTATTGCAAACAATTAGTGAAGAGTACAGACTGCACGCTGGCCTGCACATACTGAACAACATGTATCATGTGAGGAACTGCTAACTTTGATGTTCTTATGCCAGCAATTAATTTTCTGCCTGATCCTTCAAAATTTACTTACATCAGTAATCCAGGGTCTTACATTTGCACCAAGGGAGACTGCTGTCCTTATGTTCCTCTGGGAAGCCGCATTTCTCATATGCCTGCACGCATCTGCTCTTCATCGCTTTCTGCATTTGACAGAGCGGAGCCACCACTGCATCTTAAGAGGTTTCCTACCCCTACAAGCGGAGGGGCTGGTCCCTCTTCTCCACTAGTATCCAACTAGACAGACACGAAAACCTCGCTACTTCGCCATTTGACTTAACCTTTTGGAAACTCCGAAACGAAGCTGTGTTGGACCAGCTTTTACTGCAGCTGTTGAAAGGAACAGCTGATCCTTAAAAAAACACCAAAAGCCCAACAAAGGCCTCGGTCGGCCTGTTTTCCCTCTTTCCCCAGCGAGTCTCTAGCAGAACTCCTGTCGGGCTTTTTACGTTTCCGATGAGTATCAGCTCTAACGTGACTAGCGCCGGCGGGTTCGCAGGGGTATGTAACTATTTCTGATTGGTTACATTAGATCACCAGCAGTCAAAAAGACCTCCGAGGATGGGAAATCTAATCGGTGTGTCTAGACAGCGCAGGTAAAATGCAAAGTAAAATGCCATTTTCTAATTAAGTCTTGTGTGAGGTATTGTGCGTTGCCATGTCCAAATGGCACATTAGGCAGAGACAGCATTTGAGTTTCAAAAGAACATGAATTATTTGGCTATTGAATCATTTTCAACAGCCTCAACAGGAAGGCTCCTTTCCAAACTGTTTTGCATTAGATTTGCCTCAGGAAGGATAAAAGGCTTAAACCTTGATATAAGACTGGCCCCGCGCACTTCCCCCCCACACCTTTTGGTTTTTAATCTGCATTTGGTAACAGTTACAGGTTCCAAACAATACCTCCTTTCTACTACACAGTCAAGCAGTTCTCGTAGTATTGACATTTAGAAAGGAGCAATAATAGTAATTCCAGCCAGGAGTCCAAATCCTTTGAAACAGGCAGAATTACCCATAGTCAAACCATCAAATATTGCCCTTTTCCATGTCACGAGTTAACTGCTTATAAACATTTTGTAGTTCAAACCCATCACTCTCTTCAGACCATTCCGTTGCAGTGATTACAGAAAGTTTTGTTTATGGTTAGATACTATATTGAGAATGCCCATCATCATGCCACCAGTATAAGATTCCCTATCCTTCTAAAATTCCTCTTGAGACCAATCAACATTATCTGTGGGCTAAGCAAATTATTCCTGAGTGCAAACAGTATACAGGGACACGACCTATGAGGGCATTTCAAGCTACATGTGTATGTCCATAAGGTATTTTTTAAAGGGGTTATCATTCAAATTACAATTTACACAGTGTCCAACTTACACACTTAAGTATACGCTTTGTTTTAGGGGGTGGAAATAATTTTAACTGCTGGCAATGACTATCCTCATCTATGGCAGCAACAGCGTTTGCAAGAATGGACCATTCATTTGCTGAATGTTTACTGACGTTTACTTCAGTCCCTCTGAAAATAGGAAGGAATGCAATGCCATACCCTGAATATATTGAACGTAAGAGTTTCTAAACACAAAATCTCACCTGGAATGCGCCATGGATTTAGCCATCACTAATAAAAAGAGCTTTGCTGAAGCAAGGACAGAAAAGACTTCATAGAATAATAATAGAAAAAGAGATTAAAAAAAAAAAGATTACTTTGCTCAACTGAATGAAGGGGTAGCAGTAAGGTGAAGGAGAGAATCCTGTTCCCTAGAAACAGATCAGAGAAAAGAAATAAGCCAGAATTAGCCAGGCTATGTAAAACAGAAACAAGTTGTCCATAAATATTAGTTTAAAAAGAAGCTTTCTTTGCATCAAAAGCATGAAAGTCTAGAAAGGATTCCTAATGGGAGCAAACATATTTATTTTAAGATGGAGGTTGAATTAATTTAATGCATCCAGATGTTGTAAGCATCTGCAACAGAAGAGTTTGGATCTGCTAACCCAGGAGATTTTTTGTAACCCCGTATTTCAATTACGGTTTTGGTTCCACAATTTCTCTCCTTTCTCCATCTCCCACGGGTCACCATTGCTCAGGCTGCAGACCGCTCTGACCCACGAACACACTGCACTGCGATACGGACACAGCATGGGCTCTGCTAACCAAGCGCGAGTCAAGGTGGGACTGGGGGCATTCCGGAAAGAAATCCCGTCCCCAGTTCCAGACTGGCGTGAGATCGCAGTGCCAAGGACTTATTTTGCCTAAGGCAGACCATAGCCGTGAGGATGAATTCGGGCAACGTATTCAATGTAATTTTACCTGAGTTTACTCTGAAAACATGAACACGACAGGAGAGCAGGTAAATAATCACGCACATGTTTTCTTCAAAACCTACCAAAATGAAATGTGTTTCCAGAGACAGCTCTCCTTCCCCTGCACGATCTTTTTGTGTAAGAAAAGAATATAAGGATAAGCCAGTAAGAAAGAGATGTTTGCAGTGCTGTATACATAAAGCAGTGATCTGCTTCCTCGCCAACGTTGAGGTTACCGCAGGGCACGTTGCGTGGCCGCAGCAGAGCAGCAGCGCTGATCGGAGCTGCTCTTCGGAATTACTGCAGTTTCCCGGTTCCGCAGCATTGCTCATGGGTCCCACGACGGCGCGCACGGGCCGGCGTCCCCACCACGCGGCAGCCGGCGCTCGCGCAGGCTCGTGATTCAGCCTGCGGAAAGAACAGCTGCCTTCCACGCGCGGCCCCAGGAGAGAAGGGTCTCAGTGCGAGGAACGGCCAGTACCGGGCGGGCAGAGCAAAGAGGAGCGAGATGCTGTTCTCCAGCTCTGAGGGGGGGAACTCAGCTCCTCCAGGGGCTTTTTGTGGGTCATACTGCACGGAAGAAAATTGCCTCTGGTCTGTAAAATGGAGCTCACCTGCTCACAGCAGAATACATTTTCCACCGAAGAAATAAAAATAAATAAATAAAATATAATCTTTTAGCATGGAGAGTGTAACGGAACAAGTGGTCCATTATATTTGAACAGGAAGTTTACACATGCACATACACAAAAATCCTGCTATTAATCAAAGCTGGGGAAGTTGTTATGGACAGAAAATGGCAGAAGGCAACCAGGTATTATTTTAGTTGGAATAATTTGAATAATTTAGCAAAATCTTACTTTTCTTAATGAAGAGAGCAATTTCTCCATCTATCACCAAACGAAAGAGTTCTTTCCCAAAAGACATGGAGCCCCAAAAGAAAAGAATCGAATCTACATTTCCACAACAGGAAAAAATACGTAATTCTTCTGTATTCTTAAATTTGTATAGTGCAATAGAAGAAAAATATGTATGAGTGTGGGTAGCTTACTCTGGGGAAAGAAAACTGAACCTTGTAATATGGAAAAAGAGAGAGTAAAATTTCACCTCTTTTTACCTAGTCTTTTAATACATGACCAGAAGAGGTGATAAACCATTTAATAACATTTGTCATATATTTTTGTTTGAAATTCACTGTTTAATGCTTTAGAATGTTCTGCCTTCTTACAGTGACGGTGATTTAAAGCAGAGTGTGGGAGGCAAACAAAGTCTACCCTACCCAATGTCCAAGAGAGTATCAAATTATTGATCCATAGACAGAAGAAAGTTAAATTTGGAATTCCCTTCTCCTTAAAAGGAAGAAACCTTGCAACAATTGTACTAAAGTTCACAAAGAAACAGATTAAAAACACAGGCATAAAATCAACTTCTGTCCTGAATGTATCTTCTGAACATGACAAATATATACATTTATCACATAACTTTCTTTGCTGACCTTAGTTCTTGTGCATACATGGACACATTTCATAGCTGTGACAGCTAAAATTACTACTTTGGCTTTGAAAACAGGATTGTTCTTATACACCTTCCTTAGTGACATTTCATCTTAATATATTCTGCTAATTGAAGTTTGCTTAAATATTTTTTGTTTTCTTATTTAGGATTTCCCAAAAAACATCTCTGCATTTTATCAGAAGTCTAATGGGCAGACAGAAATTTTATATATATATATATTTATATTTTAAGACGAAGTACAAAATTGTTCTTGCAGCTTAGAGAAATTCAAAAATATGAGAAATAATTGGAATATAGGGCACTGCATCAATGTTGGTTCTGTTCAACGTGACAGATATTTGGACAGAATATTTTCTTAATTGAACAGATTTAGCATGGAATAATTTCCAGGCAAAGGTTAACATTTGAAAATGTCAGTACCCAAAACTAGGCATCAAACTCCATCTCCAGACACAGTTAAACAAGCCGTAATTTCCACCCGGGCATCTGTGCCGCTTCAGCTTCCCGGCGCGCCCTGTGGCTGCCGCGCGCGCAGGCTCCGCTCCCGCCTCCCCTGCAGACACCAGTCACCCTGCACTGGCACCTGCGCACCCACACCTTTGTTTTCACTTCACAAAGTAGAAAAGGGAAGGAAATAAATGTTGAGAATTGCTAAGAAAATAAATATTTTAAGGAGTCAAGAAAGGTTTTTTTTTTTATGAGTTGTGGCTAACATATTAGAAAAAGCATGCTTGGCATGTAGAAGAACATATTCATCTGGTCTTATACAAAGTACTAAGGAAATAACCAAGTTTTTCTCCCCTATTTCTCCCTTGGCAAGTAGAGATTTTGTCATTGCTTCCACCTATGCGGATCCATAGCACTAGAATCATCACCTAGACACCCAGAGCAATGGTCTGCACCGTCATAATAACCCATTTTACTCATCTGCAATAGAGTTCCAGATCTAAATACTACAGCACACATTTAGCAGGCTTCTGAAACCCCTGCTTTTACAGAGAGGAAGAAAGATATTAAGCATACGTCACAAATGTAGAAGCAAGCAGCTGGCTGAAAAATCTCCCTCTGCCGAGCCTTGTCATGCTAGCATTTTTGTACATCTCCCAAGAGCTGCACCATGTGATATATCACTACAGCTATTTTCTACCCTTGCAGCAAAACCTAGTATTTCATCGTAAACAAATAGTGTTAACACTTGTGATGCTTAATGTTTTGTCAGTCTGCTCAACTAGTGTGAAGAAAATTCAAACACTTCCAAGCCTTGTTTAATGCTGTCAGACTGCACTAAGTCGAGGAGAGCTCCCAAATGGATGATCGTGTGTGCTGAACTTACATCATCTGCTGAAAAATTAAGAGTAGAAACTCCTGTGTTTCTTAAAACAGGCAGCACCTAGTTGGTAAAACCGTTTTTTTCCACCTTGAACAAGAGAACACTTTTGTTCCCAAGAAGCTCACAAGCGATGGACGTATTTCTCAGCTAGTGCAGGCTTCCTCCTGGAACGGCTGGTATTCCTGGGAATGGTTGCCTCAATATTCCAGCGCATAAATTGTTCCCCAGTCCCCTGAACATCTATTTTATGTTTTTTTATATACCAATCCATACATTATCTACCCAAGTAGAAAAGCTTTTTAAAACCCAAGCATATCACCAATATTTATATCTTTGAACATCTTATACACACTTTTTTTTTTTTTGCAGGAGGGGGGAGAAGGGGGCCAAGCAAGAAATTATGCCAAAAATGAAATATTTTACAACATACAGATCCCTTTTTTTTTTTAAACATGTCTATTCACAGAGCATGTGTAAACAAGAAAGATTTAGCTGTGTCAGAAAAATTACTAATCCCTAGTAAATCATCCAATTGCAATAACTTATACTTACTTTAATACACATCTGTCACCTTAGGAAAAATTGATATGAAGTTGATGCAGAATTTCTGCTCTGCAGACTGACGCAAGGAGCTTTCCACGAGGAGCGCGGAGAAGCGAGCCTGAAGCTGTCCCTTCAATTCTGCGAGGTGTTTGAGATTCAAATCACGAAACCGCTCCAACCTTTAGCACGCCAGGTTCAATGCGTTTAACGGGCACCTAATGCCTCTTGACACGGCCTGTGCTGCTCCCAGGGGCCTCCAGCTGCTCGCCCAGAAGGTCGCAGGTTCCTGTAGATCACATCTGCCAGCCCCACGCAGCTGCCTCGGATACAGGGCTGCGTTTGCAAATGGCAAAAAAAAAATGTTTTTAAGCAACTGAATCAAGCCAGAAATAATAATGTGCTGCTGCATCTCTTGCTTTCTAACTAATCCAGCGCTGTACACGAGACGGAAGACACCAGGTTGCTGGAAAGAAGGAATTCTCATTCTTGAGATCATACATGTGGGGATGACTGAGTGCACAAAATACAGTTTGGGCTTTTGTTTCTTTGTCCATATTTTTAGTTTGGTTGACTATTTTTGGAACAATTTGCCACAGATTGTACTGCAATAGTCCAGTTGTAAGTTTAGTGCATGTGCTCTGAATTGCACTTGGGGAAAAAAAGGCACAGACACCATCATGTTTCACCTTCTTTCCCCAAGCTACAGATAAAAAAATTTGAAAATTTTCACCAAAAATCAATGGTATCTTTAATAATGCTGCAATAATGTTCAAGACAACCTAATCAGGACAACACGCCAACCGAGCTAACATGGTTATATCAAAGAAGAAGTTGGGGCTAAAATCCTTCATCCTATATTTCATTCTGTTCTTACTCACTATTGATTTTCTTACAAATACCTCAAATTAAAATATTTAAGCCATCTGTCCTCCATTCTAGCTATTACTGAGCTGGCAGTGGGAAGAAAGGGTGGAGAGTTATAAATAGTTAGCAACAAAACATTATTCTCCCCATGCAGAACAAGCCAAAAATATGAAAAAAAATAAGGTGCAGTAAAAAATGCAGCTACTTAGTCTTACTGGCTACATGCAACAAGCTACATGCACCAAACATCTTGTATCTCTGTCCTGGATGCAGGATTTAGTACCTTTATTGCATACTTACAGTATAGATCGTTTAGCCAAAAAAATGCAAATACCTCCTTTGTTGGTTTGAATCCTGCAGTGATATTTTGTGCCCATTAATGTAAAAAACAGGTATGAAATTCAGCCAGTTTTAACTCACAGCTTTACTCAAGCTTATTGCCCACAAAACTCTCTTACCAGCAACAGCTGTAGCAAATACATTCCGTGTAGCTCAGATTTGGTGCCTTCTGAATGCCGTCAAACAAGAGAAAGGCTGACCCGGGAGGATTCAAAAAAAATCTCTCCTCTAAGAAGTTGCACTTTTAAAAACTTTCCACCACCACTCAACTCTACTTTACACATTACTATGCTTGATTCATCCCTTTAATTTTGGGTAATGTTTTCTATTATTTTGTATTAGAAGAAATTAATTTCATCAGACTAAAGGCAACAAAGAGAGTTGGGGGAAAAAAAAGGAAAAACAAAAAAAAAAAGGAAAAAAAAGCATTTTAGCTGCAACATTGTGAAAAACGAACACACATACACAGAACAGGCAACTGCTATTAGTTCTGAAAATAACTGTTGCTGCCTCAGATTAATGGTTCTTTTTCTCTCATATCTCAATTTTTTAGGTCCAAACAGATTTTTATTACTCAGACGATGAATTCCCCCAGTAACGTCCTTGTGTTAGTCACGTCTGTCCCAGCACATAAAAATACAGACTACGAGGAAGGGTATCGAATCAAGCCTTCACTTTGCAAAGTGTCTTAGGCGAGCACCAGCTCAGTGTGGGTACACAGCAGACTCGTGCCGAGTTCTCTGGCGTGACTGAGGTTTCACACCGGGGTTGTGACTAAGTGAAAATTTTATTTCCTGATCATGCTAATTCCCAGGCCAATAACCCACTGCACTGCTTACAACTCCTCTATGCCCCTTGAAACACCTACTGAAATGACTTGGGAGGAAGAAAAATAAATACCTCCTGTAAATATATAAATACTTCCTGTAAAGAAATATCTACTTACGGGTACATATAGGCCGCTTGTATGACTTGATGGCAACCAGGTGCTAATTAATTTAAGATGGAAGCAGACTAGTAACTCCTGCAACTGGGAAGTTTAATAGGGAGAGTCCACCTGGCAGCCTCAAAAGGTTTGAGTTGAAAATGCAAAGTTTTCAAATCATTATCGAAGGTGATTTACAGTTAGAAATCAGAGAACTAAAATTTAGGTGCAATTACTCACCATTTATGTAATTAAATCATGTTCTTTCACATTCCTAGTAAATTGTTACAATAGCAGCTGACCAACTAATAAGGTAAAATATTTGTTAAACTAAAGACTAGAAGTTTTCCAAGATAAACAAACAAAAAATTATTGCACAAACAAATTTAATTTCTAGTTTCCTGACAGACTTCAGTTTGTATGTTTTTCTTATGCTTCAAAATGATTTCTAAACAGTCTTGGACATCCCTTTACATAACATTGTCAGTCTGAACCAGATTTATTTGCCCAAAGTAGTATGTCTTATCAGAACATTCATTACCCTTTTTGAACACACTGGAGTCAAGGATCAGAAAGCAATTTTCCTTCTTTCCTGTTCTCAAAACTATTATTTTTTTAGTGAGGTTAAGCAGCACTTTTTCAAATTCTCTGAGCTTGATGTGTCATCTGGCGATGAGTCAAGCTTGTTATGCTGGAACGCTGAATATAAGAATGGTCCCTCACTTGGAGAACTTTGAAAAGGAAAGCTTTATTGTTTCTATGGGGAATCTGAAACACGCTCTCCTTTTATTTGAAGATGTCATGGTCATCCCCATTGATAAAAGGTGTTGAATTTGTTGCCTCTTATATATTCATACTTCTTTCATGGTTGCATTGGTCAACTAGTTTTATTTTCAAAGACTGAAGTTTTCACATCAACATGAACAGACTGGAATTTCTTTGCATTTTTAGAAACATCTGTTCTACATGTCACTGTGTAATATAGCTATATATTTACTGTAAAAGAAATTAAGGTGTTACTTTGCTGCCAAGAATTTAAGCGTGTACAGGACATTACTATTTCTGACATACTGCAGATGCAGTGTTTTAAAAAGGACAGTTCAGCCTTTGCAGCCATGTGTAATGGATGCATATACATCCTCTAGATAAAAACAACTCTATCAAGTAAATGTTTAGTCTGCCTTGCTGCATTTCACTGAATCTCACTTCAAGCATCTGGTTTCTAGTTCACACAGAATCCCAGAATGGTTGAGGTTGGCAGGGACCTCTAGAGATCATCTAGTCCAACCCCCTGCTCCAGCAGG
>JAWLRI010000896.1:1524284-1584837 GCA_034781795.1 Crypturellus tataupa | reverse complement strand
CAACATCCATGGCTCTGCCATCATCCATCCAGCTGGTCACCTCATTGTAGAAGGCTATCAGGTTCGTCAAACACGACTTCCCCTTGGTGAATCCATGCTGACTACTCCTGATCACCTTCTTTTCCTTGATGTACCTAGAGATGGTTTCTAGGGTGAGCTGCTCCATCACCTTTCCAGGGATGGAGGTGAGGTTGACTGGCCTGTAGTTTCCCGGCTCCTCCCTTGTGTCTTTTTTGAAGCCTGGAGTGATGCTGGTTTCTTCCAGTCCTCAGGCACCTCCCCTGTCCTCCATGACCTCTCAAAGCGACAGACAGTGGCTGAGCAATGACCCCCACCAGATCCCTCAGCACTCCTGGGTGCCTTCCTTCGAGGCCCATAGATTTATGGGTGTGCAGTTTGCCTAAATAATCCCTAACCCAACCCTCCTCCAGCAGCGAACCATACTTCTGATAGCTGAGCTAAGAGCTCTGCCAGCAGTGCCCAGAACTTGACTCTTTTTTCACTATTGATGAACAAAGTCCTTTCTTTAAGTTAAGGGAGTGCAAATTCGTAAGTCTGAACTCTCAGGGACATATTCTGATGGGAAAGCGATAGGCTGGATAAGGGGCATCCTTTATACCTTGCACTGCCAAGTTGTGCCATTGTGCAAAAGGGGGCAAAAAAGAAAGCAGGAGCATGAAATCCCTTGCAGTGGTTACAACTTTCAGCTAGTGTGTTTGTCACTTCAAAAACCTCTTACATCCTCTAATATCTCAAAGCATAAAAGAGCACTGAAGAAAAATGGAAAAGCTCAGGAAAGTGCTCTGGCACTGGCATGCAGTTGAGGAGTTTGGGAGAGCAGGGAGAAGGGAACATTTGAATTTGACTGTCTCCCAAGCTGCCCATGTCACTGTTATAGATAAGGCAGCCCTGAAAATGTGTTTTTTTTTTTATTCTTGTCTGTTCCACCTTCTAATTCCTCAGACTCTGCCTCTTTCACCTGAACAGTCTTTCATTGGACATTTTTTGTTCTTAGGTGCTCAAACTGCAAAAGTCAGGCTTTACATTTTTACTTTTACTCGCTTGTTAAACTAAATTGTCGCTTAAAAGAACCTGTCTGTATTGTATCATATCAACTGAATATCAAGTGAATTGTTGGAAGAAATAGTCCACAGTATCACAAAGCAAACAAATAAAAACTGTAAGTTCTTCAATTTTCCACTTTTTGTGTTATTCTGCTCAATTGCTTCACCAATTTTCTCCTGTCTGTAAATTGATCAAAATTACACATAGTTACTGTAGTACAATAAATACCTTTCTGACTGCTGTAGAGAGGGGAAAATTGTAAAAAATGAAAGGGGAATCACTCAGCATGGAGATTCCCTGTATTCATTGAGTTCTGCGGGTATTTGGAACAGCCCACAGAGCAGCCCAGGCTCACACACCGTACGCGATCCCCAGCAAGCGAGAGCAAAGCTCTGTCGCTGGTTTAGCACGGGCTGGTGCGGAGGTCACTGCCGGTCCTTACCACATACTTGCCAACAGGTTGCCCACCTGCCTGCACGCTAAAGCGATACACCAGCATTCCTGGCGTTCCCTCTTTCTGTGCCGCTCTCCCCCAAAGCAGCACAAGGCACTCTCTCCCTTCAGCGCAGCGCAATCTGTCTCTGCATCCTCCGGCCTCCCGGCCCTCACGAGCCCAAGGTGCTGCAAAATAAAACTAAGCCCAAGTGAATCACATTGTGCAGAACTCTGGCTGGCCCTCAGTTCAGAAACACAACACTCTGCTTACGCCACCAATATGTGGAAAAATACATGTTTGAACTGACAGTTTTTTACTTTTGTTCTCCTTCCAATAAATAATGAGTTAGTGTAGACGCTTTTTCACATTGAGAAGAACAAAGCAAATTAAGTGGTACTGAACATCAAAACATCACTTTTGCTAAATAGCAGCCTGTTTAGATCCCTGTTGAAAGCTCATTTGAACTACCAGAAGCGTTGAGTCTGCAAAAGCATTTTTAAGCAAGTAAAATATTAGGCACTTCAGCTGCCAGGAATTTCCTATCAGCAAAAAAACAGAAAGAAGTTCTTCCATCATTGCCGAACCTAAGAGAGCCCAACTTGGAATGTGGTGCTACAACCAGGCGAAAGTTAGTAGTATTCCACACTGTTTTCCTCAATTCTTCTTACATCAGACTTTCCAAATAACAATAATATTTTTATTATAACTAGCTTTTGTTCAGTTTTTCTTTTAAAACAACATTTATGTTTATGTTTACATATAATCCTAAAAGTATTTTAGAAATGCAATTTTAGGCATGCTTATGAAAATCACGATGGACAGTTCTTCCTAAAAAGATATTTAATTGCATGTATGTACACAAGTAATTTTCACCTTTTGGATGTACACCATCCCTAAGTACAAAAACAATCATAGTATTTAGACCTAATTTATTAGCTGGACAGTTGCACAAATTGCATATTTGTATTTCAAATTAGTCTCTTATTTTTTCTAAATCATGGGTATTATTTGATCAGTTGATTAGGAAACATGAAGATTACAATTCAGGAATTGCTGGATGCATGCCTGTTGTCACATTTAACTAGTTACTGCTGACAAAAATGTGAGTAGCATCGAAAAACTGCGAAGACCTACACAGCAAGAAAAATATTCTGCACTGTGTATTAATTCAATTCACTATCTTGGTAAATGCAAACAGGAAAAGTGAGGTACAGCACTATTCATTCTATCGGGGTTAATTTTAGAGTTTTACCTACAAACGTTACAAGTCATTTAAGGAAAAGAAGTGTCATAGTACGAGAGCACAGCATTACAGCTTTCCCCAGCTACGCAGTACTAGCTTCAGTACATATTAAATATTTAAGCTTGTATACATATATTAAAGATTGACAGAGCAGCAGAGCACAGAAATGCAGCACATTCGGTGTGAAGATTGCAGATACGGTACAGGACACGAGTGCAAGGTAACTGAGTAAGCGTGAATCATCCTGCTAAGATGCTGCAAATGTTCAAAGGGTTAAGGATGGCAAATCACATTTTGTTGCTATGTGCAGCAAGGATAAAAATCTCTTGAACCGCCCCCCGTAAGAGGTGAAAGGTGGTCTGAGCCAAAACGCACATACTGACGTCCAACCGTTCCCCAGAGAATCAATGATGTTTTTTTGTGTGTGATCAATGTAATATTCCACAGCTAAATTTAGGGACTCTGCATCCTATGAAAATGGCACCTCACTATGACTAATTAGCAATAAAGAATTGTGGTTATCTACAGGTTTAATTATTTAATCTCCAAGGCTTTGATTAACTTTAATCTTTTTAGTAAGGACAAAAAAAAAAAGTACACAAAATGCATTTCTAGTGCTGTTTATTCAGAAGGGATTCTGTAATTTTCCCTAGTCAGCTTGTAAGATTACACCATCTTTGCTGTTAGCTCCCCTCACCCAAGCAACATGCAGTGTGAGACAGACTGCTAATAAACCTGCTCTTGTGTGTCTGTGTGCTTTTTGGCTGCATTAGAGACTTTGCCTACGGAACTTCTCCATTTTTACTTTGGAATATTACAGACATTTCAGTAACGCAGAGAGCCTAAGATTCCACGCTTCATTATGATGTGGCAGAAGCAAGCTGGAAAGTTAAAAGCAGCTGTCTTCAGCCACAGTGAGAAAACCTGTTTTAGGCATATGTTATAAACTAAACAGATCTTCACCCCTAAGTGCTCCCTCTTGCCCACCAGCACTCTGTCTGCGTGTTTACCAGTCAGAGGGTGACGCTCCCTGGTTGCACCAAAGTCCGAGCAATTTTTGCCTGGTATCAGCGGGGCCAGATTTGGCTTTTAATAATTCATTCAGCACACAGGCTGCAGTATTTGCAGGGATGCAGCGGCTGGGTACAGCGCAAGGGATGAAACAGAAAACGGGCACTTCCACCACGGAAACTCTCCCAGGAGCTGGACGCCACCCTAAGCCCCATTTCCTCCAAGGATTCTTTCTAGGTTCACGCACATAGGCCATTATCCTGCCTAAATGAGCAATATAGAAACAATCTAAGTGAAGATTTAAAGGAAGAGACAGACCTGGAACAAGAGATTCTCAGTTCTCATACTAGGTTGCTCTAAAACCAGAAGCAAACCCCTTACGGCTCAATTTAAAAAGACTAGTAAGAAAAATGAGCGCATGAAGAGATTTCGGAGAGTCTTGCACTTCGGTACATGGTAGGAACAACCCCGTGAAATAACACTTTTGAAAATACCTTCTTTCTTTTTCCCTTTGGTCTCATTCCCCCCCCATCTGTCACAAGGAAAAAGGTCCACTATGAAACAAATTCTTTAATATTGTGTATGGTTCCCAGCAGCGAATATTTAAATCTACTGACCTAGAATTTACATTATTTAGCCAAAGTTCATAACACGCAAACTTTAGATGAGGTAGGCACTTATTTTGAAAAGGATTAAACATACTCAAGTGCATTTATGTAGGGAGAAGCCTACACAAGCAGATAAAACATCTTCTTCAGAAACAGAGAACTTGTACGCAGGAATAATGACACTTTGTCTAAATGACACTTTGTACAGAAGTTCGACCTGCATGGTGCCAGGGCATCCTTGTCAGTCAGGCAGTTGTTATCTCCCAAGACTGGGAAGTCTCCCAGCATTATCATTAAACCAGGAAGCAGAAATAGATTGGTCTGCAGGAGTATTCACAGGTTAGCAACATGTGGAGAACTCAGCTATACTGTCAGACCATAAACCAGTTGTTCTACATAAATCCAAATTTTGATCAGTCAGTACAGGAGTCTGTGCTCCACACAGTAAATGTTATGGACCAGGTCTTGGTACCATCATCCTGCATCATAAGAGATGCAGACCCATTTCCAGCTATAACATGCACTCCTTTACTCACTGGATTTCATATTAGATATGGAGAGTCTTAATAAATATTTATACTGGTTCAAAAATATCGATCTCAATCTCATCAGGTGAGCATAAAGCAAAGAAGCGCAGAAAAAGAATAATGGCATCATTTTTCCCATTGAGACGGGCAAATGAACAAAGAAATCAAATCTCTTCATAGCCCATTAACCTCAGCCCTGCCCAAAGAAGGCAAAGACAAAGCCGTCACGACGAACACAATCCTGTCTAATCTCTGCTGAAAAGCGAGGACTCAGTTTTCACTAACTTCTCCATGGGCTGCCTTCGCAGAAAGACAGACTCCAGATGCCATCATTTTTCTAGAAACAAAGATTTCAGGGCCGTTGTATAACCATATGGCTTTCTGGTGGAAAAACAGAGCAATTCACCATTTTCCCCTCATACAAATAGATAAAAAGAGTTCTGATTTCTTCCATAGAGCCAGAATATTCACAGACTCTGTACAGTCATCTTTTCTACCGTATAGTTTTTTTTTTTCCAGTAAACATTAAAATGAACTTTAATGATTGGAAGGCAGGAAAGCCTCAATTCCTAGGGAGAGAAAACACCCGTGAATGACACTACCTCCAAGGAGTTATTATTATAAACTCTTGATTATCATGCAGTAAAGAAGGGATCTTTTATTTTGCTCAGGCATGTACAGTTGTTTCATGTGTTGAAATCCTGTAAACTACCTATGGACAGAATAGGATATAGCTGAATTTCTAGACACGTCCAGACATTTCTAACTCGTAATGGCAGTCACTGCAAAGTTATCTGTTAAAAAGAGATGTGTCCCATTAATGTTCTATTCAAAAGCAATCCCCTCATCTCCTTTAAAAATATACTTAAGAACCGTACCAGGCCCATTACCACTTTTGCCAAGCTAGGGAAGTCAGAGGCTTCTCTAACAGAGTTAGCATGATGGCAGAAGGGAAGGATGCACAGAACACTAGTTTGGGAGATCTTCAACTGTTTGAGAAAATGAACAGATTCAGCTACATTCAGACAAAACAGGACAGATGTATGTAGTAGACCTACCAGGACGTGGACAGCTGAAAGCAGCATATTCATTCAGATCATCTGCTGAAGAATTTGTAGCTGTAGTTGGTCTCGTCTCATCTACAGTTCTTGCTATAGGCAATGATAATGACTGAAATAGAGAAAGCAAAATTAAGTAAACTATCAATCTTGCATGCATGTTTTTTTTTCAGGTGTTTACTCATTTCCTGCCCTTGAAAATCTAGCTCATTCTTTTAAGTAACACTTCACTCCAAATCAGGGATGCAGAGAAACTCCAACTAGACAGCACTTGGATTTGGAACAAATATCTCCAACATTTTATGAATAAAATAGTCCATGTAGCTACATCCATTTATGCACAGTAGTTTTTAAACAGTTCTGAGTCTATCTTAAGCAACAGGTGATATGCTAAGAAAAAAAAAAGTTAAATGTGAGCATAGTCTGTTTTTTCAGATGACTTTTACATTCCTCACAAAGGATAGGCAGCCTTCAAAGCACGTGTTGTGTCTGCACAGTTAAAGAGCCTGTTGCCTTTCGGAATCTTGGTATATTTGAAGCAAAACTGAAATATGCAGGCTGAAAAACAGAAGGAACTGCAAAGGAGTGGAAAACTGAAGCCCGGGTCTCATATGAGAAGTTTACCAAACAGGTGGAAGACATATATATACTCTCCTCCTTTTTGGTTTCCTCCTTCAATCAATAGACAACAGGCAGTATGTCAGGATCTATTCATGCAACAGGAGGATTTTTATTTTGTTCCTTGCAGCTCAGCCTTTTTGTCTATGCAGTCCTGAGCGCTCACTCTTTGTCCCGTGCTTCCACACACTGCTAATGAGGAAAATCAGTCATGAAAATAGACGAGTTGTTGGAACAAAACCAACCGCACTTTCACCCCTGGGTGATACAATCCACTCTTCCTTTTCTCGGATTAGTTACTCTAAATGCATTCCATTTCCATTTAGCAGATTCAATGGAAAACTTCCTCACTCTTGCATAAACACTACTTTTAAACAGTCACAGACAATTGCATTTATTTTTCATTCAAGACAATTTTTTTTTCCCTATTGTGCATAATGTTTCTAGAAGATGGAATTCAGACTTGCTTTTAGAAACTTTGAAAAGAAAAATAAAATGACACTCTCGAACGTCAGGGATGTATAGTCACACGAACAAGAATTAGCCAGGAAAGTTTCATGGAATCATCTGTTTCCTGACTGAGAGCTCAAATTAATGTTTCCATGGAAGGCGAGAGTCTAACAACACACACAGAATTGATTTTTTCCTCGGTTATTCTCAGGAATATCCTTTGCCAGGGTGCTTTAGAGCAGGCACATAAGTTCTGGGGCATCTTGGAGTATCAACATAGTATTTGCATGAGTGCAAAGCTGACGCATCTCCGCTGTGACAACTCACGTGCTCCCTACCTCAGCATTTCCATCCCTGCCAGACCCCCAGGCACCACCCTGGCACCAGCCACTCACCTGATGCTTAAGAGATTTTGATGAATATTTGTGGCCTGGAAGGCACAAAGAGGGTTGAGCATAGTGAATCTGACTCGTACCTATGCCCCCCTACTAACATAAGGAAACTGGCTCCTGACTCAAAGCCGTTTGTGGCTTGCAGTGGGGAATTGCAGTTCCATATTAACCCCACATGATTACTTGCTCCTTGCTTTATTAGTTGTTCATACTAACAACATGTGGATTGGCCAGTGTATGTGTATCACAGTTCTGCCCTCTGAGGGCATCTGTAACTAGGCGGTAAATAAATTGAATGAAATGCAAACACGCACACAGACACTAAAAAAAAGCCTATTTTTGTCAAAGCCTGCTAACAAGTGCTCTGTTACTAGTTTTGACACTCCAGGCAACTGGGGTGTGAGGCTGGTAAGAAGTCCAGCACGCTCTTGACGTCAGTTATTCCTCATTTGGAGCAATTTCAGATATTTTTTGACTTATGTTCGTGTGCTGATCATTGATTAAGCCACAGGGGTGTTTCCTTTGGCACTTTCTTGCCTTTATTACTATAAACAATATGGTACTTTTCCAAACCAGTTAATTTCAGACTCTGTGTACGGCTTACTAATAAATGCACCATTATATTCTTTGTTTTCATTAATACCTGGAAGACAGTTGATTTTTCTGACAAGCTCTAGATCTCCAAAACACAATTATTGTCAATAAATTATATATTTCTTAGTTATACTTGAACATTAAAATTTGTAAACAGCACATGGATCATTCCACTAACAGAATGATCAAGTTGTGTATTCTCCATGTAGTTATACATTACTCACTTGGCATTTTCAATTAAATGAATATGTTCACTTAAAATAAATAATAAGGAAAAAATAGCAGACATACAGAGTTATTAGGCAAGCAGCATATTTACTGCTGTAACTAAGGGCCTTCTGATGTTATAAGAAACCACTGATGTCTGCTTTCATTCACATAACACGCACAGTGATTTTAGATTGAATTAATTTCTTTCAGTGTCTTTTATTAAAAGCAAAGAGAGGCTCCATTTCACAGACTAATAACTTGTAGGTTATTATTTCAGCCTTGTTCAGTGAATACTGCATGTGTGTACCTGGATTTCACCTTTGTTCATAATATAAAACCCAAGAATATAGATTCATGTTTTCTTTTCAGTCTTTCTGCACCATTCGGAAAAGCCACTGCTGCTTCTCGTTACCAACTATAAACATCCCTAAGCTGCCCCGGTCTCAGTATTTTCCAGGAGACGGCCATGGAAATCCATGCTGCAGCTCAAAGAAAGAATTGTGAAAAGTTATTCCACAGATCTGAGGACAGCGCAGCTACTGAACATGCACCATACGCAAGACGCCTTCTACTCCATTGAAGCAATCTTGGCAGCTGTTAGCTCCGAGAAGACAGACGCAGCGAATAATATGAAGGAACAACACACCAAGAGATGCAGTCAGCAGGAATGTTGTTCCTTTCCCTTACTGCAGCCAGAAACAGCTCATCTTGCAGGTTAGGACTGCTCTACACAGCTTGGAGCTGCTGCTCGGCCTCTGAGCAGGGCTGGGGGAAGTCTCGAGTGTGAGATGGAAGGATGCAGAAGACAGAGAGCTCTGAAAGCACCAAGGTGCAAGATCCAGGAGCGTGGGTTTGCCTCTCCGAGAGCCGCTAGGTTTTGAGCATGTGAAATAATTCACCTTTTTTAATCTGACCACCTCAGGAGTTGTTGGAGGCACAAGCTGAGAGCAGCAGCCCACACTACTCCGTGCTACAGAGAAGCAGTTCCACCTTTAAACGGCCAGGGCACACAAGAGCATAGCGATCCTGCTACCTACCAGCTGCACAGAGGCTCTTGCAGGACCAGGTACGGCACTGGTTACATTCATTCATTTTCTGCTGCTGTTTCCTGCTTCTCTCAGCTTTGTTTTAAGCTGGGATAAGAAGCAGCTACCTTTAAGCTTCTTCACACACATTTTCTAGCATTTCCAGAAGCTTTAGGTAGCAGTCACAGGACAGGTCAGGGTGGGTATCTTTTGGTGCATCATGACAGCAATTATTACCAGTTCTGAATCTTGGGTTCACAATACTGTGGCTTGTTATTTTTTCCCCTTCTATCAGATATTTGGGACAATTTGGGTACTAAGAAGTACCTTTACCCATCCAGGCATCATCAGTTACCTTACAGCAACTTTGGAATAAATCCAGTCCCCCTCAATCCCAGTAACAGTTTTGCTGTTTCTCTCCAGGATGCGAAGTGCATACTAGCCAGCTGCGGTAAAACTGAGGGGATGAACATACTCAGAGTGCCTGTTTAATGGTCCTATAAGAGCTAAAATTCTCCGTTGCAAATGCTGGTGTGCCTTCTCCACTCCAGCCCCTTGTAAGTGTCAAACAAACTCCATAAAAACAACCAAAAAGCTCTGGAAGAACTCAAAGAACTGCAACACATTTACAAAGAGCGTTTCCAGGGAAAGAGCTAGCAGTTTGAACTGCTCCTTTAAAGAAGTCAGCTTCTCCCTATTCTTATTCTACTACTCCTAAATAAGGTCCCCATGGTTCTTCTGCTCTGTTTAAATCACCATTCCTGCTTCAGGAAGAAAAGCAACATTATAAAACAAAAGGTCAAGCTGTGCAGCTGGATAGACTTTGCCATGGTTGGGGGCCCTAGCAGCACAGCAGGAGGTTTCTCGGCACAGAGCAGTGAGATATATCCCTTCCCCACACCTCCCTCTTCCCTGCTCTTCACCTGCTTAGGCTGCTCCAAAATACTTCTCCTTCAAAGTGCTGAACTCTGCCTGGTGATAAGCGGAGTGTTAATTCCAGCCTACCAAATAAAAACAGGATCAAAGTCTAAGTAGACTTATTAGAAAAACACATGTGGGGAGATCCTCTGACCCCTGTCCCTCATTTTGTTTTTTCTTTTTATTTCACGAGACCTATAAAATGTGGTAGGCTAGCAGTTCCTATTCTAAAAAGGAGATACCTAGATATCTAAGGAGAATACCTAGACAAACTGCTTGTGATGATAGGACTAGAGCCCCCTTCAAGCCATAAAAATTCCTATTAATTAGGATTTAGGATTACAGAAAATTGAAGGTTTCTCTTCCACCTCCACCCCAAACTACTACTCATCCTAATATCCAAAATACTATTTTATGTACAGCTAAGCAAATGATAATTTAAAACTCACTGAAGGCAATATCACAGTTTAAAAGAGAATTACTATTAGCATGCAGTGCTACTCCCACATCAACAGCTGGTAAGTGCTCAGAAAAGCATAAATAAACTAATTAGACACAGAAAAATCTTCAGTTTAATGATGCTCACCCATGCATTGCGCCATCCTCTTTAATAAGCAAGGCAAATGGGAAGCAACACAATTTCCCCAACATGCAGATGACCTCCGCACCCGTGACCTTCCCCTACGTAGCAGGCTACCTGTGGGTCTACCTAGGCCCGGCTAGCACAAGCATATCCTGGCTACCCCATTAACTGGGCACAAATTTCACTGTGCAGCCTTCCAAGACAAGAAGACAAGTCTTTTTTCTTTCTTTTTTTTTTTCTCTTTTGTATTTGTAAGAGCTGCAGTAGTCTAAAAATTCTCCAAGGAATGTGTGGGATCTTGTGTTACCTGTATAATAATACTCTGATTGTGAAGTTTTCAATACCTATAATGGAATCTTGAAGACAGGTCATTATACAAAGTGAGAGGACCTATTAAATTTTAATTACAGTATTTCGACTGCTGTTTTCACAAAACTCGCAGTGCTGTGCGCATTCCCCGGCATGTACGTGAGTCAACTAGCAGACCTCTCCCTAGAAGAGAAAAACTTGCCACATAACTATTTAATGCATCACACTGGAGAGAAGAGTGTGAAAAGCAGAAAGAAGTGCCCCACAGCACCTGAAAGATGCCTGCTCACAAGACAGCCAAGCTCATAAGCAACCATGTGTGCAGTTCACGGGTTTGGAAGCAAACAGGTTTGGAGTCAACTTAGCAGCAACGAAACAGACAAGCATTCCTCCCAGCCACAAGGTCTACTAAACACAGAGATCAATTCAAAATTATATTTTCTTCTTGTGCATCTAGAAAGTATATTGTCTTAGTGATAAAACCAACTTACTACTAAACGGCAACTTTTCCACACTGAATTTTGCCATAATGTCAAAACTCACTTCTCAACTGTGTTGTAGAATCACTGAAATTAAAGAAAATGAAATTATTTACATTTGGTAAAACTTTACACACATATGACTTCAAAACAGACAAAACTTTGGAAGCCTTGGCGAGGGACAGAAAGTAATACTACAGACAGCTGCTCTTTTCTGCATGTTCACACAAACACGGAAGGAAATAACTATGTGAGCCCTAATAATCCATCTCCCATCAACAGCTTCAATCAGCAAGAATTTCCCCGTAGCACAGAAATAGCACCCATTTATGTCAAATACTGGACCATTCTCTGATTGAGAGCTATGAGGCTAGACTGAGTATTCTACTGTGTATTTGCAACAATGTTCTTGAAACATCTGAAAAAAAAAAACAAATAAAAGGAAAAAAAACAGAACAAAACACTTAGGCACCCACTACTGTTGGCTGATACTGTAGGATTATTTGCAAAAGATGCCTTTTTCCTCCCTTCTCTCTGCACCTTCCCTTCTAAGCAGCTGCTTTAACTATTTGGACTAGTTCCAGGAAGAGGAGTAGCTTAATACAGTGCTGAGATGCAGGATGAGGGAAGGATTATGGACAACAGGATACACCAGGCCCATAGGCTGACTTCAAATAGATATCTTGCTCTTACACTACACATGGTTCTACTGTTGCTCCCTGTTGCCCACTCTAATGAGCAAGTTATCTCTTCACCTTTACAGATCCTGCTTCATGCCAGGAGAATAGTGCTGAGAACATATTAATTACAGCAACGTGCCATACTAACACAAGGATTTATCCATACCCT
Source organism: Crypturellus tataupa (assembly GCA_034781795.1). Taxonomy (NCBI): domain Eukaryota; kingdom Metazoa; phylum Chordata; class Aves; order Tinamiformes; family Tinamidae; genus Crypturellus; species Crypturellus tataupa. The sequence goes on along the minus strand of JAWLRI010000896.1, from coordinate 1,572,462 downwards.
CACTGTTACTCAGTGACTCAGCACATAGTGAATCTGTACATCAATTTAATACATATTTCATGTTTTGTAAGAGTGAATATCACTTTTTTCTCTTTGCATTAAGTTTCATGTCCTGCTGACTCAAATGAAATGCAAAATGATGCATTAGCAGTTGCTTACACCTATAGAGATTCCATAATAAAGGAGGATTTTAAAAACTCCAGATTGTGACACTGCTGAGATACTCCCACTTGAGGCAAAGAAATAGTTCTCTTGCCTCCTCTCCATCTCCTCCTCTTTACCACCGCTAACCAGCTGGCAGTGCAAGCCATTTGCACGGCTCCAATGGCTACAGAGCAGGAGATCTGGGAATCGGAGCCTTACTCCTATTGAGGATGCATGGGAAAACATTTTAAAGCACCTCTGTTTCTCAGACTATTAAAACAACCCAACAGCTTGGGGTGGTAGAAAAGCGCTCCACAGGCTGGGCAAAGACCCACTGCTCCATGCGACAGCTTTCTGTGCAGTTCACAGGAAAATACTCAGTACCCTTTCATCTGAATGGGAACAGAGCCCCCAAAAGAAAGAAACAAATCAACTCTCACCATAGGATTTTCACTCATTAATAGGAAATGTGCCTTGTTTTCAGGTATATGTATCATATTCTGGTCATGTGGCTACATATCGGGCAGAAACAGAATAGATTGCAATTGTTAAATTTGATTGTGAGTTTGTTGCCTTGGAAATAAACTCCATAGCCTACAAAATACACAAAACAACTAATATACGTGTTTTGCTGCAAGGCTATCCAAGCCCTTCTTAACAGACATACAACTCCTTGTCTGTAGCTTATTGGGTGGCTCCTACGTATATTTGGCATAAATTTTGCAAAAATTTTTTACGGTTATCAAATATCATATAGGATTACTGATCTTTATAGGTTACAACCATTTTGCTGGATAAGCAAAAGATTGTATCTCATGAAACATTGCTAGCTCTCCTTATCCTCATATTCCAAAATAAATTATATATAGGCAGTGTCAGCATCATTTTCATTGATGAAACCTACTTAAAAACCTGCAACATAGTATGTTAACTCCACGCAGTTAAATCTCAACCTAACCAACATAAAAAGAGGCGAAGAAAGAAATACCAGGAAAAGTTGAAGTCAATGAAAGTGTGAGTCACTATTATATAACAAGCAAGTTGGCCATGTTCTGATATTTTAAGCTGAAAAGGAGATAGGTTGAGAGGGGAAGAGAGCACAAAAGTGGGAGTCAACAGGGGAACTGAGGTAAAGTAAGTGGGTATGTAAAAGTTGAGGAGAACTAATAAGAACTTATATGTTCTCCTAAATTGTGTTTTCCTTCATTTCAAGTAGTGTCTCCTAAAAACGTTAATTCCATTTTCATCCCAAAGGATGAGGCATCTATTTAAACCATATCAGCATAATTAATTTTCACTAGGTAGATATTAGACAACTTCTAGGTAACTTTGACAAACTTCTTCCATTCATAGAAGACACAGCTGGGTAGAAATTAATCTCTAAAAATACTTTCACACAACCTGCTTGTTTTCTAGTCACTGTCTTCTTATGTTATGCTCATTCCATCTGTCAATAGATATGAGTCACACATTCGACCTTTCAGTTTCACTTGCGCACATAAATTTCTTCCAATTTCCTGTGAAACAAACATTTTTAACTCGTTGGAGGCTTGTGCTTTGCACAGAGAACACGCTGGAGTGGTAAGGGTAGGAGCAAGCTACATTAACAACTCAGCCTGCTTTACCTCTCCAAAATCAGGGTCTCTTCATGTTGCTGACCACTCTTTTGCACCACCTCTCCCACTGAAAAACTAGCAAAATACATAAACTCCAGTCAAAAAAAAAAAAAAAAAAGCACAGTTTAACTATATTTTCCAAGAAAGCTGAAAGGCTTAGATGCAGATACAAGTCACTCCTGACATTACCAAGCATGATCTGGAGACTCATGAAGGAATGCTATCATTTTACCATTTTTAAATCTGAAGTAGGCAACATTTGGTTCAAAGATAACTTCAAAATATAAAGTCCTGCATTCTCAACTGCTACCCACTGACATAAATCATGATGTCTTCGTCAACAGATCCCTTCTTTTCCCCTCCTCAAACACCACAAACAAGTTTCAGCACAAAGGAGGAACACAACCATAAAGAACAGTGAGCTCGGAAAGCTGAACCATTTTGCTGGGCTTCGGGAGTATATTGTCTTCCTCCTTCTTTGTGTCATAGTACTTAGTTGAATTTTATCTTTCAGGGAACTTTCTAGACAGAACTAAAAAGAGACGAAGACTCGACATGTCTGTCTTGTTGGCCAACGAGGCTCATTTCATGCCTTGAAGAGTAGCCGAAGAACAAGATGCTTTGCCAAGGCAAGAGACTCGCAGCCTGTCTCATTAAGCAAGAAAACAGTAACAAAGGGCTTGGGTTTGGCCTTCTGGTTCCCTTGCACAGTGTGGCAGACTCAGGCCAAGTTTGTAACGTGTAATAGCAAAACTATTGTAACTATCCAAGCAACGTCCCTTGGGCTGCTAGTAACAGAGTTTTCCCCAGGAAAGTGGACAAATGAAATATAAACACCTAGGTATAGCTTCTTCTTTCTGGAGTTTTGGAAGTTTCTAAGTTCAAGAGTACCTGAAACTAGAGTTATATAGGAAAGTTGAGTACCAGCTTACTTTTTATTTATAGTCTTTTTGAGTCCTGCTTCTCCTATCAGAAATGAAATCCCAACTCTTACATCTTACCAATATACACTCTGCATCACTTTTTTGATAATAATTCAATCCAAGAAATGGATCCAAGGTGGCATGGTAGTTGTATGTAGGTGGCCTTTGTGTTAAGATTTTGATTCTTTCTTATAAAAAAACACATACTCAAAGGATCAATTTTACCTTCGTGATATATCCCTAACTGTCAACACAGGAAAAGCCACTAAAGAAAACAGAACTTTCAAGTAGTACTAACATTACTGGCAAAAGAGCAATCTTGTATATGTATATGGATTCTCAATAAAGAGAAGAAACAAAAGAGATCATAGACGTTGGCTACCAGAAACAAGCATAAAATTTGCAATACTTGTCAATGGTGGTTTTCTTTGTTTGTTTTTAAGTGACAAATGCATAAAATCTGCTAATATTTTCATCATTATCTATCTATAGGATAAATGAAAATTTCAGTTCTTCAGGTTCTTCACATTCATTAGTTCAGATAAACACTTGCCATTGGCACACAGTTAGCTGATAGTAACACGTACAGTGGGAAGGAAAAAAAAAAAGCAGTTGCAAAGGAAAAAGAAATCTGTTGAATTATGGCTCTGATTTACCAGGCAGCTTTTCCATGTCAAATTTAGTCTTTGAAAAACATCGTGATACATGATCCATTTACAGATCTATAAAACTACTACTGCTTTTTAAGTCTTCAAATCTCTTGGAATGTCTTTCTCAATTTCCAAAATTTCACATGGGCATTACTACTCAAACCTTCTACCACCAACGCTGCCTGTATTTACAACACCGCTGTCAGAATATGCATGTGATGACACAGCAACGTGGCCAGACAGCAGCTCTGAAGTCATATTTGCTCTTATATCAAGTAGTGATTTTTTTTGCAAGACTAGATTTTTATTTCACATATCAGGCAGAGAAAAGAAGAACAGAAGGACCCAGATACTTTCATAGTATAGATTAAAATATAAAAGTCAGTATAAAGATTTTCAAATAAATGTTTCACAGAAGACTATTATATTCCATTTTTCAAATTTGATATGTGTTAATACAGAAATTGACTTAAAATACCTTGACTCTGACTTAGGACTAACTTCAAATACAGTCAGAAAGTACTTTATATGTTTTAACTCAATCCAAAATCAGTTTTGGTCAGTAGTCTTTAAATTAAAGCCAGTTAAGAATAAGTATATATTTTAAGGGCTTGACTTAATCAGTTCCTTTAGCTATTAGGAATAACCAAAAAGACCAGTTCAAGTAGAACAAATCAGAGACCAAAGACTGTTTTGAATAAAAGTTCTTTTAGAGGTTCCTTCATGAAAATGCAAGTGTACTTTCTACTGTTAACAGTGACATTAAGAATATGAAATTCTTACTTTAGGTTCTTTACCACATACACAGTTGATTCAGCTGATCACTCACACAAGGTAGAAATATTACAGCAAATATGTAGAGGTCAAAAGAAATGGTCTTCTTTTATTATTATCTGATAACTCCTAATCAGAGAATGCAAAATTCATCAGTGGTCTCTCAGCTCGAAATTCTTATCAGATGCAATGATATTAACATATGCCCTTAACTCCGTAAGTGGGAGCTAGAAGATTATTTTCCCGTTCAAAGTTTCATCATCCTACAGCACTCTCTATTTGAATTCATTTCTACAGAAGAGCCAAATGAAAGCAAACAGGATTGTGTGTTCATTCTTTCCTGACAACTCCTTAACAGTCAGAATATACTGCTGCTTCTGGACCAGTTCTAACTGCAGGTATTGGGGCATTTGTTGACTGAAAATGGCAAGGAAGAACTTGATCAAAGTATGCAGACAGCAAGAAATTTCACAGCTTTCCATTTTTCGCAGGCTGTTCTGGAACTTTAAGTAATGCAGAATGGGAATAGAGAGCTTATGATTTAGCATACCAATATGCCTAGACATCTTCATCTGTATGCTGGCAGTGTTTCACAGCCAGAAGCTGCATTAAAATTGATGAAAGAACGTAACTTCTCTTGGATGATTCTATGCATCTTTGAGTTGACAAAACAACGCAGCATTCCTAATTTTTCTTCACATGAAAGTCTCCCCTCTTCCTTTTTTATTTAATGAGACGCCAGTGCTCTAAGTAACCTGATTTCCTGTTTTGATGTAGCTTCACTATTTCTCTTAGCTCTTTGCACACCGCAAACACAGTCCTAGCCATTAAACTACTATTAATCGCAGGTTAGCCAGACATTGTTACTTGCTAAAATAGAAGGGCACCTTTAACACTCTTCAAGTCAGATGGTTTTAGAGTAAGTCCCAGGATCAGAGAGAGTTTCAAGAAAGCTACATACCCAAAAGCAGCTACCTTTCCTGATTAATTACTACAGACACTAGACAATATTAGACTTTTGTGCTTGATATATGTGTATAGGTGCAGGGTGGAGTGGGAGGGTCATATGAAGGATTGTGTGGGATGTAGAAAGGTTGTGTTTTGGGTTTGGGGGTTGTAATTGTTCTGGATGGCTTCACTGCGCAGGAAAGACAGTTGTTCTGTGATGCTAATTAAGCCTCAGGGAACAATTTGCTGAGGTATTTGGACAAAATCTGGATGAGAGCAAAAAGAGGAATTTTAATGTTTCAATCCCAGGCAGAAGCATTCGGGTTCCAAAATTTAGCAGTTTCAGTGCAGGAAGTGAATGAGAAGGCCCAGCTCTTCACTGAAGCTGACAGGCATTCACATTACCTTGCAGGACCAGCATCTTGTTCAAGCAGGTCCCTTACAGCATTAAAATCATTCAAATCAACTGCATTGTTTCACAGGACTATCACAAAATCCTCTTCTATCTATTGGGGTCACATTCAGGAGTTTACTAGGGTATATGTTGCAAATTATACCAAGCAGTTTTTCCTCATCACTACACATTTCTCTGTTCTTTCTTAAAACACCTTTCAAAAAATGAAAGAACCAAGCTTTCTCCACCAAGTAAGCTACTGTAATGACTATTTTGTTTCATCAATGACAGCCCTCTGCAGTAGCACTGGAAGCAGCGCCTGGAAGCAGTGACATACTGTCACGAGTGTCTCTCCGAGATGGACTGCTAACACACGTAGTGCCTGATCTTTCACCTAAACGTGAATTTAGGTGATGCCCATTTCTTCTTCTAGGTCATAACTTAGAGAACTGAGCGCAGATAAAAGGCAAACAAAATAAAAGAGACAGCTGGTTTCTTTACTCAAAGAAAGTGGCAAGCTGGGAGGCTCTCTAGGGACCAAGGCAAAACTGGCAACAGTTCCCTGCAGAGAGAGTGTGAAGTCAGGCAGCGCACAGACCCAAAGGCTTATGTGGAAGGGGACAGGAACTAAATTTATCTTGGCTAATGTGGCTTGGAGAGGGAAGAGGTGTCTTCTAGACCAGTTACCTGATTGAAAGCTGAGGGAGAAACAGAGCAAGTGACTGAGATATAAACACAACTGACTTTGTTATGGACTGGTTCAGCATAAGAACAGAGGAAGAGAACAGCGGTGAATCATCTGAGGGTAGACAAGAAAGATGTAAGTTTCCAGAGATTCATGCTTTTGGGCCGCCTTTTTGCTTGGGGAACATTTTCTTGCATTGGAGATGAAAAGCAATCTGTTCGTTAGAAGCCAACGAGACTCAATATCATGTAATCCAGAGGAATCCAACTTTATTTATTAAGGCTTATTTACTTGGTAATACCACTGAAACTTTTCTTCCCATCCAAAAACCATATATCCCTCCCCATTTTGATTTCCAAAGTATATTTAGATGAAAAAAAAAAAGTTTAACTATAATAGATACATTTTATAACCTCACATCTTCCAATGCACCACTCTTCCATTATGGTGTTTCCTCTTTTAAAAAGTTGTTTCTATTTTTTATTATTTTGCAATATCAACTCCTTCCTACCTCCCCTATCCCTCTTCCTCTTGAAGGAGACTCCAAACAACATTTCTGCTTCTAAGTTTCTGCCATTGCAACATCTCTTGCCTCCTCACAGCCACTAATGCCTTTTGCTCTCAATTTGTGCTCTTTCACACACCTCCTGGGTGTTCTCCTCCTCCTCCCTGCTTCCTCCTGCTCTTGCAAATTGCTGCCAGCTTTCGCAGAAGCAGCTTCTCTTTGTTTCTCCAAGGAGCAATGCAAGCAGGCGACCCTCTGGGCTTAGGAAAACTCAGGCCTCTCTTGTCAGGAGCTGCAAGGCTGTAGTAACCACCCTAACTGCTTCCTCAAGACAGCAGCAGGCTCCAACTTTGGAGGCACCACAGCTGGTGCCTTTTGAACCAAAAATAACTAAATGCTTAAATTACTAATTAATCTGCGTGTTTAAATAACAATATGTTTTACTTTTTAAAAAGTCACCCTTAAATGCAGTGTTCTGTACAGAAATTCCCAGTACTTCAGTGGATGCTAATGGCTTGATCCACAAAATAGTTTCTCCATGCATAACAGAAGAAGCTGATCCCAAATATTTTTCTTCAATGTATCAAATAAAACCATATTTGGAGGACTGTGCCGTGAGCACCTGGAGGCCACAGTCTGTCTGGGCAGCAGTGCACAAGAACATGCTAACAGCTCTGCTCTCAGGAACCAAAGTCTCACAGACTATGGAAACTCTGAACTTTAGAGTTTCAAAAGAGAAGGAAAAAAACAAGTCTCTCAAGAGTGTAAGAGGTGACTCACTAGGCTGCTTAAAGGATCTACATTCAATTAATTTTAACTCAAAATGAATTATCCAGGGACTTGCTATTAAATCTATCTTTAATCAAAGACTACATTTGGGATGAGGCAATATCTGTTATGCAGTAGAGAAGCTGAATTCTTTTGTCAAAGGAAGGGATTGATGCAGTCCTGACCATGAAGAAATCACATGAACTTAACAGGTGAACTGTCCTTCACTGGGCATCCTCACACAGCCCAGCCCCAGAAAATAAGCAGAAAACCAGGGAAAATTAGTTTGGAGTTTCAGCAATAAAGATGGGGTAGTGATAGCGTTCTGAAGAAGTGGAAAGACAACACAGCAAATATAAATATAAAGCCATGAGAATAAAATTTGGTTACTCTAGGTATCTTTATAAACTAACCTCATTCTGTGTCAAAGCTTTGCATAAGACTTTCATGCCACCTAAGTTGTACTTTCTAGTTTCAAACGGCTCAAAATTATTGGCAGCTTTCTACCCAAAGAGAAACAGCAATTCAAACACAATCTGTTCATGGGAAACAAAGTTCTTTAAACCAATGTCTAAGACCTTAACAAATATTTGTAGAAATTTGTCTCCTTCCACAAATCAAAAGTAATAAACAAACGCGAACAAAATAACAACTCAAAGATAACACATAAGCATCAAACAAGCTAAGAAAGTTTATGCAAAGAAAAAGAAAAGTTTGGCAAAAATGCCCATTCCCAGCTCAGATTCAACAGTTCAAACCCATTTAAAGTTCAGCACAACCCATACTACTTTGCATAATTTAAGAGATTAAAGTAACTAGGAAAAGTTTAAGGCATTTTCCTATATCTTGTTGTGGGTCTGCAATTCTCTTTTTCTGGCCTTCCTTTCTGCCTTCTTCCAGCAAGAGATCACTTCCTCTTTAAAAGCCAAGATTCTATACGTGATTTGGGGAAAAGTCCTGAGTTTTAATATCACGGCTTATACAGAGCTGAATGCTCGTCAGCCTGCTTACAGCAAGCAGGCCTGCAGGAGGTGGTACAGGTATAAACGAATTTTGCACCATTAGGTCCTATAAAAGCATGGACTGACAATTAGCACTAATGCTACAGTTAGAGCACTGAGTCAGGTCCAATGCCACAGAGATCGACAATGTGATGTACCAGGGCCTAGAAAATCAGATTTTAATGAGGTAGGTGAAGTAGAGTACAACTGGGTTAATTTCAGGGAGATTTCTCTTGTCATCCTCACTTTAAGTTTAGCAGTCCTGAAGAGTAAAAGCTGATGACACTAGGAGTTAAAGCTAAAGATAAGGGTGGAGTAAGGACCAGGATCATGTTTATAGCAAAGCCTTTTGAATCACTGCAAAGGCCTTACGCAGTAAACAAGTGGGTTGAGATACAATATAGAGGTAGACGAGAAACACAGCTAGGATCTGCTGCTTAGGAGAAAAGAAGCTGAGGGGACAGATCAGCTGCTTGGGGACCTTGCACAGCTTAGGAGGGTACTCAAAGCAGGGCATGGGAGAGCTGTCTGGCATTTGTAAGCTTTGACAACAGACTTGAGGCAGGTTTGGAGTTAGACTGAAGACTAAAGCTGATGCAGGCCTTTAGGGTTAGGTCTGAAAGCTTACAGTTAACAAACTGCAAACAGAGAACAACAGCTGCACTTGCTATTTAGTCCTACTAGGTGAGCACAGGTAACACAGGCAACTAGGTTAGTTGTACAGTTTAGGACAGGAATGGATTTAAGGTGGAGAGATACAATGCTTAAGTGCTGGATTTATACCACAGGCTGGAAAATGTCACAGGTCTAGGACTAGAATATACGCTGGCAGAGGCTAGGATTAAATCTGAGATGGGCAGAAATCCCTGAGCTTGGGTTAGAAGTTGCAGCTGACTTAAGAGATTTAATGCACGTACAAAGTTGTAAACTGAAGAAGTTATAGCGTAGCAGGGATATGAGAGTCACCAGGATCAAATGTTTTGGTGCCAGATTTACAGCAGTGGGGTACACCTCATTAACTAGGGGGAAAATTAGTCAACGTTCAAGACAACTATGTGAGCACCTCAAAGACGGGGAGTAACATTAACATTTGGACTTTTCTGTGATTAGACAATTCTCTGTTTCTCTAAGGAATGTTACTGGGAAGAAATTTAAAGGTATAGTTCTTAATTCAACAAAACCTAGAGTAAGCATCCAAATTTGCATACAAATGCAAATAAGCATTTGTAGCATCTAAAGTCTAGTAAAATTATAAAACTACATATTTAAAGTATTAATCTTAACTTAAAATATAATCTCCATTTTAATTAAGACTATATAATTAGCGCAACACGTGAATTCTTTTCAAGAAGTGAGCAATGAATCTTTATATTATAAGCAGTTGCATTTTTTTTTCTCTGCTCAGGCAGCCTTTCTTTTATTCACAGAGTAGGGTAAAACAATTAATTTTGTTTACCTGCTCAGTGCAGATGGTTGGAGACTCTCAATTACACGGGCTGCTTAAACCTGCCATCCTCACAGTTGTCCCCCACATCACTGTTACTCCAACTACATAACATTCAGACAAGGGATGATTCAGTAGATTTAGTCACCCTGAGGTTGGCAGCATCTTCGGGGCACGCTGTACAGCTGTACATGGCTACTCAGGCCTCGTGCATAGTGGCAATAGAAGAGTTCCGACTTTATATCCTACTAATGCCTTTGGGCTAGATTACATGCCACTGCGAGCGGCACAGAAGTCATCCACAAATAAATCTTTCAAGTGAGTAGCAATCTATAACCCTGTACCAGTAGACGCAGGACGTACCAGACTACACTTTTAAGGAGAAACAGGAAAGTGGCTTCACTTTATTTAACCACCTGTTCAGGAGGCAGGTAGAAAACCAACAGTTTTGCAGACCCTATTTCCCCTTTCACGCTCCTATCGCATAACAGGGATCTTGAGGAATACTGAAAAGGGAGAGAGAAATGAAATACAAGAAAATAAACAAATAAACCACACATACCACAGCTTTTCCTGCCTTCCTGGAAGTAAACCTGTGAAGGTGCCGAGACCCTGTGCTGCTTGGGTAAGGCCAGCAATATTGCCTTTCTTTTCAGTGCCCAGGGTAGGGCTTGGGGTTATGTTCACGGCAGTGCTCCACGAGCAGCTCAATGCTAGACAGTCTGTGCAATGAGTGAGGCCCATCTGACAACTCCCACTGTTTTTTATTATCTACAGTGGGTACAGGCCACCCTTGCTTGGACAAAGGAGAGCTAAGGCAGAGAAGAAAGCCAATTTCTCCCTTTTTTCCTCTCCCCAAAGAGCCATAGCTTTCTACAAGCAGCAATTCAGAGGAGTGTGTTGTTGTCTGAGGAAAATGGACTTCCTAGTCGGTGGCTACTTAGCAAACAATAGATACCCTAGAACCTCTGAACAACATTCTGCTTTTAAGAGTCACTAAAAATAACCCTTGAAGTGCCTATAGTAAAGTAGGTACATCTCTGGCGAAATATCATCATGTTACTGATAGAAGGGATTAAAAGAGAAGAAAATGGGTGTAAAAGGGTCAATAACTAAGCAAGTTCTTCAAGGCTGACTCATTTACATGGAGGGCTTTTATACTACCCTGCAAGCCATTAGAGAAAATAGTAGTTAGGACCATATCCTTGCAGCTGCCTGAAAAGTATTTTTTTTTAAATAGAGAGATTAACAGGAGAGTTTGGATACTAAGGGTAAGGTATGTGTTATTCAGGATCAGATTTAAGCCAGCTTTGCATCTATTCAGAGGTAGAGCTCTGCCTGTGTTAATATAGACATAGACACTGATGAGTTCTTCCTCTTTTGAGTGAGACAAATACAACTAACATCATCTGCTCCTCAATACCGGCTTACTAGGAAGTCCAGAAACCATTTAAACTAGCACAGTTTAACCCTACACTTAAGCAGTTTCTATGGATGACTGAACTGCACTCTAGCAGACTGTAAAAAATAATCACTTATTACTTGATTTAACACCTTAGATAATCTACTGTATCATCTTAAATGGCTCAGAGCGTTCTACGAAGTAATAAACTCTTTGGATGTTCATATTCTATGGTTTTGTCTCTATTTTCAAACTGGAAGTCTCAAATTTGAAGGTGCTACCACACCAAAGTGAATGCTCCCAGCTAAAATTCTGGTATTTATAACCTGCACTTACCCTCCATGCAAACACAAGATGGTGAGACAACAGCAAAGTCATGTCTTGCCTCAAAGCAGCACAGAAAATACATCAGCATAAGCTACCTGACCCCTTAAAAGCAAAATGTCTCTTATTACTCTGCTTCTGAAGGAAGCATCACTAGAAAAGCTGCTTCACACCTGCAAAAATATCTTTGTTGAATAACGGGGTGGGTAAAAGCATAAAGTATTTTTACTGCTCAAGACTCCTCACAACTATTATGTGGCTGCAGGGCACTTCCACCTACGGACCAACATAAAAAAGAGCCTGCTGTATGTATGCTGTCCTCCCCCACTGGGCAGGAGTAATGGGAGAGGGAAATTCTTTAGTTACTACTCTGCCTAACTGGAAGACAGACATTCCTGTAAAACTGTGTGTGGGAGCATTTCACAGTGAAAGCAAAACACTGTTAAAAGTAAATTCAGTTAACTGCTTCTCATGCAGTGCTGCTATATGAGACGACAAAGATATTGTATGATACATACATAAAGTGCCAGACACCAACAGCTACTGCAGTGCCAGGTTGCCACGAGGGAACTGCCATTCTCTTTGTCCGCAAGATCCTGCTCCTGGGGCTGGGGACCAAGGCACATCATCACACAGCAGTTCCCAATGACTCCCAATGACACGAAGCTGTTGCTTCAGTTTCTATGCAAGTGCTTTATTCCAATTAAATTCTTACATGGAGATTAAAAAAAAAATCAGCTGGTATAAAGCAATGTGGGACCCCTAACTTTCAAATTATACCAAATTTATGTTGTTAACGTGGGTTAACATGCAGGTATCCAAGGACATATAGAAGTAAAAAGAAGTCTTATTAGAAATATGACACACTGCATTTTTAATAGAGCCATATTGTTATGATGTTTAGATAACTGAAAGACAATGAGAGTAACATGGTATTATTTTGTTCTCCAAGTTTGATCCTCAATATGACAAAGTAACAAAGGCTTGTTCTTTCCTTTATATTCTGTCCAATTTGACAAAATTGAAATACTTCACACTTAATACAATTGATTTTCCTCCCACTAGGAGCAATAGTTAAACACTAAAATCAATGCGATCTCTAAACTCCTACCTTGTTTTTTGATCATATTTGACTGTTGTGTAACAAGACACATGGAAAATTGCTAAAGTGAAGGGAAAAAGATAGCCAAAGCAGAAACCTGGTCAAGACCATCACCATCCTCACAAGCTAAGTTAGTGGCAAAATACTAATGACACAAAATAATGCTATGGGCTGTTTAGGACAATAGTGCTGTGGAGCTGAATTATATTGCCGTTTCATACCAAAGTGAGACAAAAGAAATAAAATACATCAGGGCAATGCTGTGAAAGTCACTCGAGTAGAATTTAAGCTTGGCCCAAATGAGCCAGCTACTGCTCATCTGCAATGCCTGGGAAATGCTGCCCCAGAAGAGACACTCTTCCATTAAGAGTCCTCAACATGACTTCACATTTCAAACACTTGCAGCTACATCCAGTCAGATTTTCTCTATGTCCTTGAAAAGGTAGAGATAAATATTTAAAGAAAATATTTAAAGAAATGTTGCTTGTAAATTGTGGTACTGTTACTGCACTATATTCTTTAGGTATTGTAAGGGAATGACAATTACATGCATTATGTCTGTTCTCAGCTAGCTGTTGCTTATAAGGGATGCTCACTTGCTAGGAGCTTGTTTTGCAAGCTACATTTAAGTTGTCATTGCAAAGGGAAAAAAGAAACTTCTAACAGGACACACTTAGTTGACCTAACTAATCAATCTTTTGTGACCCAAGTTGCAACCTTAAAAAACGTAGAAAACAAACTAAATTATCCATTTTTAACCATCACCTGAAATGCAACGTTTGGCCCTTAGCAAGAACATGGAATGTGGGAAGTGCAGTTCAAATGAGCCTGCATTTAGCCACCTCTGATCAGGAATCGGAAACCAGTTACCTAAAATACATGTAGATGAATTTTACTCAGCACTGCCTTGCTAAGATTAATCCTGATTTGCATGCCACCTTTATCCTTTCTTTTTGCTTATGAGCTTTTAACAGAACTACTGTTGGGTTTCATTTTTAAACAGAAGAACCACAGAAACATTAGGACAGAAATCACTGCATTATCCAAATCGATCTATGCAAAGGGAACCCCAACATCTTCCAGAAAGTCATCTCATGTTTTACTGAGAATGTTCTCACCATTAAATTTTTAAAAATAAGTTGATATATAAACTTTTATATTACATTTATCATTGATTAAAAACAACTTAAATGCAGTACAGACAACTATGAAAGCAAGAGTCAGAATAGGGAAGAGCATGCGAGAACTCGAATCCATAGCTGCTGTAACAAGGCTGAGCTGAACACGGCAACTCCAGGACACACGCACACCACTATTGTTGGGACACAGTCCATGTCTCTACCACTGATACTCAGATTTTTACTCAATATTGCCCTGGATTCTGTCATACACTGTCACAAAAAAAGTACTAGAAACAAGACAAAACAAAACCAGAAGCATTTAACCTGCTCACAGAGTCCTCTGCCTCTATTCAAAGTTACTTTGTTTCTGACTTTCATAGGAATTATAGGATCATTAAGGTGGGAAACGACCTTTAGAAATCATCCAGTCCAACCCCCCTGCACATACAGGGTCACCTAGAGCATGTGGCACAGGGTGGCATCCAAGAGAGCCAAAACGCACTGCCACGAACAAAACAGCAGAGACATTACTGGTATCTAAATCTCTTACCATAGTTTTCATAGAAAGAATAATTGATCCTTAGACAATTACTGTAGCTTACAGTGTGTATACATAGCTATGTATGTCATTTGTCACTACTAAATTTTCACCATTAAAAGTTCATCAAAATAAGATTCACATGCAGATTTCTCACAGCATTAGACATTCCAGATAAAATAAGTGACACACGCTGAATCTCTGGAAAAGGTATTTTCATGGCCCGATTCTGCTGTTTGTTCTTACCGAAAGACATTATTCCCCCAACCCGAATGAAGCTGCTGATGGACTGCACGAGCATAATTTTTACCCTTTTACTCTCCCACCTTAAGAGTTTTAGATTAGCCCAATTTCACAGAATTTCACCATGCCATCATTTCTTCACATTGCGCTGTGGCAGAAACACTGGTGATTACTCTGGAGGCACACGGACACTTTTTAACTCTCTATGAGGACACTACAGGCAAACTAGTTTGTCACAGCCTGAAAATTTTAGCTATGTTTTCCTCTGTGCAGTTGCAGTTGGACGGAAAAATGAGTTCAAGTTCGTGTTAAACTAGTAAACAGTGTTAAACATCACAAACAGAGACTCCTCCAGGTGATGAGCAGGCTTTAGGGAGTCCCTGCCTTAAACATGATCACTGCCACTGAAGTTGGCTTCGTGTCACCATCTCTGTCTATGACTCACCTTCACCTCAGTACTAAAACAAACATACAAAAAGAAATTCACAGTTAGAAGAGTGAAGACATTTTTATGCTATTACACTGCTACTTAGTCAGGAGTTAATTAACTTTTTGCACGTGACGTGCATTAGAGTTTTTAATCATGAAATTATAAGATGCAGCCAGAACTGCATTCTATGATCCACATCAAATTCGGTATATAGAACACACTGAAGCAGAAAAAATTCATGTGTGATCAGTTATCTTATTAAAAGTAAAAATGCTGCCCTGCATACTAGAAAAAGTATTTCTAGTTATGTGCACTGACCAGAAAAAATCAGACCATAGTGCTGTAGAGATTGTGCTGTTCCATACCATATTAACCACATTAGTTGATGCCATACTGGACTTAAGCAATGGTTTCCACCATGGAGCACTTCTGTCCTAAAGGTCTGACCATAGAGATCAAGAGGAGGGTCAGATCAGTTATCTCCTCCATGCCCGGATCGCCAAAGCCGGTTCTCTCTGCTCTGCTACTAAAAGCTATAAACAAAGGCACTCTTTGAGCCCAAGAGCTGTATTCCCATTAATCTGTACAGGGAACTAGGTCAAAGAAGCCCTACGGCTTCTCTGAGCTACGTAAGCAAGCAGAGGCCCAGGAAGGGAAGCTGAGAATCCCTTATGCACAATAACAGCCAATTCAGGGGCACTTTTCAAGATACTTCCATGTGCAGGAGGACAGGAAGAAGGACAATGTCCAAGTTACTCCTCAGCTCAGGGAATATCCGGTTGGTTTGTTATGCCAGCGTAGGGAGGGCGGGAGGGCTACACAAAAGAAATCCCAAGGGATGCAGGAAAAGAGCCCCAGGCCACTCTCTACTGCCAGCTAGCTGCAGTGCTAGCCAAGCATTTTTACCCACTGGGGCCTGGAAGGAGACCAAACTAATCTCAGAACTGCTACAGTCCAGCTACTGTTTGGTTGTAATTCACTTCATTGAACATTGAACAGCAGCTTGCGGTTAGAAGGTTCCACAGCCCTGTCAGTGTTGCAGGTCAGCCAGGAACCGCCAGCTCCATTTTCTTACAGCAGGTCACAACGGATCAGGAGCTTTATCAGAAACTTGCTCAGTGAGCTAAAGGATCAAATTTATTTTGAATCCACTCAAATACTGTTAATGGTAGGAGTGCATATATATAGGAAAACAGAGGAAAAACCTGGGAGGTTATAACAAGGAGGTATTTATCAGGTCTTAGAATCCAGTAGTGCTTCAGCCTGAGAGAATATTGCAAGGAACACGCAAGGGAACATCAGTGTCGAACTACACATAAAAGAAATGATGCATAGATGGTCGATTACCTGCACATTACGGCAGTACGGCCTCCTACATGCTAGAGAGATGTATCAATAAACAAATCTCTTCCAGTCACCACTGAAATACATAAGCACAGCAATACCCAAGGTAAGTCCCTCTTCTTAATTACCCTCAAGTGATTTCCTTACTGTTCACAAAGCAATTTTTCCAGCCTTCCCCAGCTTCCTCAATTTTAGAAGGGATTTAACAGGCTTGCCTTTAAAAGATTTCTTGCAATAATTTTATGTTCAAGATAACATAAGAGTGGTAAGAGTAACAGCCTTAAAACAATGAGGGTTCTTGGGAAAGCAGTGGTTCCTCTTCATGTAAGAAAGTAACTTTATATATATATATATGTATATATATATAAAAACTTTGTAGAATAAATACTCTATTTAATAATTCTACAATTTAATAATTAAATAACTGTGCTAATCACATAAATTATTTTACTGACATGACCTACATTTTTTTCATATTCCAGGGCAGGAAACTACCATACCAATATGTCTTTCAGAAAACAAATATCTTCTCGGAGAAGATACAATGGCAAATCACCGATGAAGAGGTACCAACAATAAGGCTTGTGTAACCTTAGCCTCTACATCTACTGAGTCACACACCTTCTTGATTCACTTCAAATCCCTTTACTCCATCTCCCTAGATGTAAACCAAAGGAAGGGTCAAACAGACTGAATGATGTCTACATCTGTAGGAATTACAAAGTCAGAAATTCCCATCTACTAAAGATTTCTAGACTACTGCTACCAAATACCAATCCTACGTGGACCCAAGAACAATTAGGTTGCCACAATATTCTCTGCGCGGTTATTTCTAGGTGTAATGTGAATGGTAATTCCAAACACACAGAAACACAGCATGCCACAATATGTTCCTGTGTACCTGCATATAATGAAGGCAAGAACTTACCTAGTGTGTAACATAGTAGCAAGTAGAAGAGATGCATTATCAGTATATTTGTCAGAACGAATCATAGGAACTAGCATATTAATCTCTGCAGTCTGAGAAACACAAGCTCCAACTACAAAAAGAAGTAGCAACAGATTACTCACTCTGGCTTTTTATCTGTTTCGGTTCCCATTTTTTAGCTTCATAGTTGCAGGTACGTGTCACAAAACAGCTCTCTAGCCAGATCATCAAGCCAAACACAAAATGCTGCTATTTACCTTTTCTTAAAAGTGTAAATCAAGTTGAAAATTAAGTCTTTGATATACTTTTAAGTAGAAGAACACAGAAAATTAAAACAATAATACTTGCTTATAAATATGCCAAAGCTTAGAAAAATGTTTTGGATATTTTTGATTGAGAGTTCTTTTTTTTTTTTTTAATATTAGAACATCTATCTGTGACCAGTGCAACATTCTGATTCCACTCAGCAAACACACCAGAACTCACAGTCTACCTCCCTTGATTCAACTTACAAATACACAAACAGCTTGACAGATTCAATAGATCTTGATCCCGATCATCATCTTTCTGAAGTAATGCCTAAACTTTTTTTTGTAGCTAGCATCTCAATAGCAAGTCTGTTCAGACTTTCCATACTCCTACCACAGATGAAACAATCAGCATCTAGCTGCTCATGCAGCCTCCCAAGTCTGCTTCTGCACTTGTAAAACTGATGCCAGGGAGTGGTAATTACACTTCAATGACTTTATTGACTCCAAATGATTAAGCCAAGCGTGACTGACAAAGCTTTATTGACCAGTTCTATTTAGAAGCCCTTCAGAGTTGGCTACATGTGGTTCTTGTATGCTGCAGTGCTCTCTTGCCTCTTAAGTTGGGGGGGCTTTTACAATGAGGAGGAGTTACCAAAACTTAACAGAACTCTGTTGTTGAAAGGCATCTAATTTTTTAAGTTTCGTTTTAGATTAACATATACTGCCATCATGTGGGAAGAAATAAGAAAAAATAATTGTTCAGAGGTAAACTGTCAACTTGAAGAATTCACCTTTATTTTAAAAAAGTCTATTTGCTACTAGTACAACTGCTAGCTCGGATTTTAAAATATGCTTTTTTTTGATTTATGATTTTTTACTTCTTGTAGCATCAAAATATCAATGGCAGTGCTGTGGCAAGACAATAAAAATAGCAATAACAACAACAACAACAACAACAAAAGAACGAGTAACAAGCCCAACTATTCTAGTTCTTACAAACAGATCTTGAAAGAAAATATATCAAAAAGTTGTATGGGAAGAGCCATACAACTGGAAAAAAAAAAACTGTCAGTGTATTTGAATAAACTAGAGTTATTTTAAATACTGTAGGAAACTTAAAAAGAAATATGCTCCAGATATTGCCAAGAACCCCAAACTCAGCACTGAAATAAAAATATGCTTAAATAACAAAAATTATTCTCGAAATACTTGCAGTTTTCATGCTTAACTATACCATATATAAAATAGGAAGATACTATTGTATCTACATGTTAAATATAGCCTTACCAAAAAGAGTACTTAAGTATGAAAAAATCGAAGTTAAAGCTGAGCGTGCCAGCTTTCCAGTCTTGCTAAGCCTAGCCCTTATGGGCTGCTTTTTTCAGCTCCATCACATGGAACCAATTAGTAGCTTCTGCCTTCATAATGAATAACCCTGTATCCCTGAGTGGGTCCTACTGAGTAATTTGCTGCTCTACTTGAGCTGAGTACATCAGGATTTAAAAATTAGATAGTAAAATATAAGTAATGGATTTATCTTACTCCTACAGATTTATATCAAGAGGAATCTCTCAGAATCCATGAACTACGATCTCTGTTCAAGAGTTTTAGGTATTTCAGAAAACAACCTTGTAACTTGAGAAAAGTACATCCAAACTGTGCAATCTGAGCCTGTGTGTTTTAATCACTGTTTAAACAAATTATATTGCTGATGTAAGCAACTCACCTACACAAAAATGCCAATCTTTCACATATATATGTATTATATATAGTATGTATATTGTACATAGATGTCATGTGAGTAATCAACATTCACCAATATAATTGAAAGAATATTTCCTCCCACATTTAGGCACAATGGTCACTAGAGTTATTTCATAACAACAAGTATGTAGCTAGTTAGACAGTTAGCAAATATAGGTTCTAAAATCCTGTTCTGTATACCAATTAATTTCCATATTAATTAATTAATTCCAAGCTTTTTAATTATTTTCATTAATTTTTCCTTAATTTTCGCTGCACGATTTTCCTCTTCTGTTAAAGTCAGATCTGTTTCCTACTTTGTCATGTCCTATCTTCCTATTTGACCAGTTACGGCTAGAGGCGATAGGTAATTTAATTTACACTAAGTAAAACTGTTAACAATTTTACCGTCAAATAGTATTTATTTAGATGATGATGAGTTTACTTCTCTAACATTAAGACAGAGACTCGAACTAGAGTTCAAGGTTTACATATGAAAAAGTACAGAAAATATTTTGCCTTTTCAGTGGCGTGCATTTATTTCGGACTATGAAATGCAGTAAGTCATGGAGTTATGGACCAGGACTAAAACCTCTAAAACCTAAAAAAAAAACTTATCAACATGCAGAGAAGAAATATGACCTTCTAGACCTTTTTCTGCATGCCATCAACATCTTTATGTGAGACAACACAGCCAGTTGAGGAGTCCTAAAGCAGTTGCCTTAGTGTCTTATCTTGCCTACTCCCAAGCCTAACTCCCAAGCCTTTTACAAGCTTTATTTTCCCCAGAAACAATCACACCACAACATAAACCAATGAAGGGGGAAAAACTATGATTTAGGCTAATGAAACCCAACAAAACATTTCCCCCTCTTTCCATAAGAAAAATTACAAGTCTCCCTTTTTCTTGACCCTTCTAGACGTGGGTCTACATTTCATCCAATTTTGCTCAGGGCTGCACGGCCAGTCCCAGGTAATGAACAGAGCGTGCTGAAAAACAAGCGGATTCATTGCAGTCCTGGGACCTACTAAGGTGTCTGCACAGCTGCAACTGCTATTCAGATTGGTCTGAGGCTGCACCTGCTTCGTGGCTTAAAGCAGAATCGCTAAACAGAAAATGTATCCACACTCACAAAAAAAGCAGTGAGTTAATATTTTATAACCTTTCCATACATTCACTCTGACCCACGGAGTTTGTCTGCTTGCCAGCTGACTGCTTGTACAAAATTAAGTGAGTTCCAGGCAACGTGTTTTGTTCCCACTCAAGCTGTTTATGTGGAGTTTTATATGAAGAAGGCTTCAGGGTAGAATTTAGATCAAAAGCCGAGATAAACAAAGACCTAGACTGCGAAAAGCATTATGATAAAAACAGGCAGATCTGACAGGCCAGTCGTGCAACAAGCACGAGTTACACATTCCTGCTCATATCATGCATTTCAAGGAATGGTGGCTAAACGCAGGCTTTAAACTTCCCGTGGTAAAATTAATTTTCTGAAATCTTAGAGGAGGGAATCATGGGGCAGTGCTACATTCTTGCAGGTAGAAGAAGAGTTACAAAGGTAAAGGAAAATATGGCTGTGTTCATACAATCTCAATCCAAATGTAACCAATAGCTACAATTAACACAGTAAATCAATCTGTGTTTTGCACACCACTGTTGTCCTTATTACTATTCTCCTAAAATCAAAATCTAAGGAGAGTTACTAGAGAAAAGAGGATCCAAAATCCACTGCCTCCACTTGAATACATTGAACATATAGGCTGAATATAGAGAATGGCTATAAAGTTAGAGATTTGAACAAAATCGTAAAAACTGAGAGATACCACTAGAGGGTGCACAAGGCTACTCGATCGTATTTGCTCTCTGTATAGCTGAATTTTCTACAAAGGCTCCTAGTAGGCTCCAACCGAATTACATTGCTCCCATGAGGAAGAATAGTGCTAGTTCAGAATCATTTGCTTGAGCACAAAGCCCAGACTGCCTGTCTGAGCAGAACATCTAACTCCTGCAATGCACTATGAGATAAGCGTCCAATAATGGATGTGGCTGTTATTTTGTCGAAGTTCTGGTTTTCCTGATTTTCCAGGGAACTTTCCAGGAGTTTTCCAGGTGTAGCTTTTTAATGAGCACAGTCCTTCACAAACCTTTCTAATTTGAAGCACAAAGTTAAGTTCTATTCTATTCCTGCTGATGACGCAGCCATGAGCAAATTACTAAAAAATAACCTGTCTTTTATAAACAAGTCAGTCACTCGGCCACTTGCTCCACTGGAGTCCTTGGGACCAAATTTTAGCTGAATTTGTCAGCAAGACTCTCTCTTTGGTCCTTACTTGCCTTCTAGACTCTGGAGATTTACCAGAATGGAAATCTTTACAAGGGATGACGAGGTGGGGTTTCTGCATTATTACCTTTAGTGTGACTAGATTGGAACACATAGAAGTCATAGAAGGTGGGTGAGGGAGCTCCAGGTGCATGAGGACATTTAATGGGACTTCCCTTCCTTGCCCTTTCCCTGCACTGTACTGCATCATGTAGGACTGTTTTTTGCCTGCACAATTTATAAAGAAACAAGACTCTACCACAGTAAATGTATGGGGATAAAATTGTGGCTATATGATTCTTTTTACTTGTCTGGAAAAACTTTCTTTTCCAGAGCAGTTCTTTCTACTTCTTCTGCCCTAACCTAGCCAAGATAACTCAGTCCTCCAACCAGGAAAGTCAGGAAAAACTGGAGAAAATAAAACCCCAAAGCATTCAAGTGTTTGAACTTCCACGGATGGCTAGGTTCTGGTTTCCGCTGAGATCCACATGCTGGACATTGAACTTATACATTATACTGGAGTACATGAAGGAGCTCACATAAGCTGCAAAACTGGGTTAAGTTTTGACAGATAATACATTCTTTATTTGTAGATTATTGTAGGAAGAGCCACACCAAGGCCCAAGAAACAACAAGTAGCAGGTGGTACTATAAACAAAGAATAGTTTCTATTTGCCATTTTATTTCATTATTATTTGTACTTAGAAGACAGAATTATTAACCTAAAACTGAGTCCAATCCATCACGTTGTCTGACAGCAGCCAACAATGTTTGCTTAGAAGACAGAAAAGGTAAGATCCAGAAAAAAAAAAATTCCCGACAGTTCCAAAAGCCTGCAGGACAAATTGTAGCTATGGGAATTCCCAAGTGAAATTCTCAGTATCAGTCATCACATTAGTAGGCTTTTCACAGAGCTCTCTTCTGCCCCCTTTTCCATACTTTAGACTTTTGGCCTATTTCCCTACCTACTGCTGCTTTCCAATGCTGAAAAGAAAAATCTTAGCCTCTTCTCTGTTATTTTTTTTTTGTAGTAAGAGAGTGGGAATGATCAGTAACCCTACTCAGGAACTTATGTTGTACAACTTTTTCCACTCTTCTCAATTCCTTTCCTAATATTCCTAGTATTTTACATGCTTTAATTGCCATTAATTATTGAACTGATGGTTTCTGGGGGCTCTTTAAAATTACTATAACATCTCTTTATAACTACTTTAATATTTCTTTCTTATGGTAAAAGACATGCCAACATTTTGTTAAGGCTTCAATCACCAGAACTCTCTCCCATCTTATTAGGCATGTGTTTTTATAGTTTTTTTATATGCTAACAGATGCATTTTTTTCAGCATATTCTGTGGTGGGAACTATTTATTACTACTTCATATGCTAGTTTTTAAGTCTAATGTATAGCAATCCATAGCAAAGTAACAATCTCTCTTACATGGTGAGACACTTTATGAATCCAATTATCAAACCTATCAGGTATCTAAAGATACCATTAACAATTAATCAATAGTCAAATGTTCAACTTTTTCTTCAAGGAACTCTAACACATTTTTAATGTAAGGTTTTTCACTACAGAAATTGTCTTCTTTTTCCTGCTAAATCACTATCTAAATATCTATAATCATTTTGTTTTTTATTACGGTGTCCTGTCCTTTCACACTGGATAGCTATGTAGTTTGTCCTTCTTCCTCCAGTTCCAATCACCATTCGAAGTTACCACAATCATTTTACTAATGTACAAATACCTATCCCATTAAGCAGTCTCAAAGAGAAATGGCAGTAGTAGTTTCACTTACTCATTCTTGGGCGAACATCTCTTGGTCCTGCCAGTCTGTCAGTGCCCACTTCATATCAATTTGTCCTCAGACATTTCCAGCTGATTCTTCAACTGAAGGCAGTTCCTGAGACTCATATCTGTAAAGGATGGTTCTAATTAGGAAAATATTCTTAGAACTACTTATAACTTGGCAGTTATGCAGAAAAGCTGCATTAGTTATTTGCAAGAGAGTTATGTGGACTCCTTCTTTTATTCTTCCTTTAGAGTAAAGCAACTCATCCTCACTAAATGCAGTTGGTTTGTGTCGTCAGATTCAAAGAAAAGCAGATTTAAGAATGTCTTAAATGAACTCCTGTAGTCAAACCTACAATCTGTAGGAATGCCACGGAGTTAGAGATCAGGACCATTCCAAAACCACAAAGATTTTTCTTTTTACTGGCTGACTTACTGCATAACCCTGCTGCATCACCACTCTGTTATTCTTCAATGGGGAAGAAAACAGCCTGCTGCACAAGCAGATGTTCTAACATTTTCTTTTGCACCTCCCTACAGATGCTTTTAAGTTAGTTGGCAGGTGCTTTAGTAATTTCTTTTAATAGCTGTATCTCATACGTAATTAATTTCTCTAATCAAACTCCCCCTTTGATCCATCTGTACGTACAGCTCTGCTCAGTTATAATATTTATTTAGTGTTTGTAGAGTAACACATTACTCTCGCTGCAACCGCTTTGTTCATGGGGAATTATACATCACACCCACTGAAAAGGAAAGAGTTCTTCATGAGATACTTAAAATCACAGGCCTTTAGGCTTCCAGCCATTGTAGGTTACTATTTAACCTCATACAGCCTGGCAACACAGGCTTATTATCCCTCTTAGTGGTAAGGTATATCCCGTAGCTATATCCTCATGAGCCCTTGTAATAGCCTCACTTGTTGATAACAATTTACCCTACAATAGTACTAGAAACACTGAGCAAAACATCTTTGCTTACAGATAAAGGAGATCCCAAGTTCAATAGGATCTGGATTTTTCCTAATTAGTTATGAGAAGGGAATAAAATTAACAGTCATGGCTTAGTTCTCAAAATACAAATTTGTTTTCCATCCTTTTGTTTTCTTGCCCTCAACCAATGACCACTTGGACCTTTTCCAAATACTTAAACCAATATCTTGTGACATCCCAGCTGTTGTTATCTCTAGAAACACAGTAATGGTTGCTATTAATTATGATCACAGAACATATAAATAACTACTGATGGCAGCCTAGACCCTTAAGGGACTTGCACTTCTATCTCAAGTGACCTTTTCTTTTCCATACTGCTTACAGATTTTATTTATCCTGGAAATAAGTTCAGAGATAGCATCCCGACACTATGGCAAAAAATTATTAATTCACCTACGTTATTTGCAATCCTTCCTTGAGATATTATACATGATATAAAGGAAAGCTTGTTTTATTTTAGGATTTCTCTTGCAATACAAACCTGGAGAAGTGCACCTATTCTCTAAAGTTAGTGATTTGGATGTGATTTGGGTTGGAATTGTCACTCTCAAATACAGCCTGAGAGGGATGAGAGCTCAGTACAAATCCTACCAGTACAAACTATCAACTAATGAAATATGAGATTCCCTAAGTAAAATATGCTATACTTGCAGGTTTTGAAAAGGAACTTATCCCATCCTAATTCTTTACCTTAATACTAGATAGAGTTGCCCCTTAGTTGAGGATATATGTATGTAGCTTCAGAGAGTAACCTCTCTGAAGGCTGTAAGCCCAGTAAACTCCTACTAAAATGAAGCCTTGATTAAATATGAGTCAGTTGTAGCAAAAGTATGACCCATCAAGTCTGTATTTAGAAAGAAACAAGTGAAAGATTCAAATCTGATCTCAAAGATTCAAAGAACCAGTGACTTGAATTTAAACATTTAAAGTATCGTGATGCACTTAAATCTCAAAATAATTGTCATAGCGGGTAGCTTAACGCAATTATTTCTGGCTGGTGGAGAATGCAGTTTAGACACTGACAGGTCACATGAAAACAGTAATATAGAAGAGCTGTGACAGCTCCTCAGTGAAACACAAGCATTAAAATCTAAATGGTGGACTGAATAATTAGTTACATGACAGTAATTGAGACCAACTGCAACACCGTGTGCTTGCTTGAGTCACACTTTCCCTTGTAGCCTCTCATCATAATCCTTGTTCTATCACTGTGGGTATTAAGATAAGAGCTTCAGAGCTGTACGAACATAATTGGGCTGAGATGCGGTTTGTAGCACAGTGTTTCTTCATGGAAGAAAACTGAATTTTGTGGTATATATGTATAAGTGATCTTGAAAAAAAATTCTTCTTTAGAAATCAAGTACTCTTAAAAAGTCATATTAAAGTCCTGTAGAAGAACAGCAGGCAAGTTAAAGTTTAGTAAAGTCAAAAAGTGGAAATACTTATAAACTTAGTTTTGTACCACAGTGCCTTCCCCTATATGCCCTATAGTATCTTCAGAATAACTTCATGGAATTTTTCATATCTGTAAATTTCTCCATGGAACTGGCTAGAGAGTAATCTCACCAAAATGAATTTTCAGGGGAAATTCAAGTTTTTACAAATTTGGGGTGAATTTGGAGAAGAGTTTTGCCTAAAGAAAGGTGTTTTCAAGATGCTGAACAAATAGTCTTTGTTGAGTAGTGGTGGAATTAATCTCCACTAATTTTAATGTTTCATTTTGGCAGTAATATACTGGGTTTTTTAAAAAACACCATTTTATCATTTTTACAATTTTTACAAAGAGTCAGTGAGGAATGAGCCGTCCCAAAGAGCCACTTTTCAAGTGAGAGTTTTAAATGTGAATGAGTAATAAATAAGGCCAGTTTTTCAATCACTGCAAAATTTTGTAAATAGATGGTAGACTTACACATCTTATCTCTTAGTCTGTCAAACACTTAAGAAATGCAAAGTTGGGAGAACTCAGGGCTAGATCCAGATACATTTAGTATGGATGATAGAAGGAAGAGGAAGGGGTTGTGTCTTCAGTGGCTGCAATTACATTCACCAGTTACAGAATTTCACAATGAGAGCAAAGGCAGCTCTGAGTGGTAGATAAATGTGCCGGATAAGGTTTATTTTAGAAATGGATATGTATCAGTTAACTGTTTAATACTGCATCAAATAACTAAACTATTTAGAAGAAAAGTTTTTAGGATTACCCTATTTTATTTAAGTCCTGAGCTCAGTCTTCTGAATTCTGGCCATCACATCTCCATGTGGTTACTGGAATTGCAAATCATCAGCTTGCTCATTTCAGTGATGCTTTAAGGCTAAAAGTGCTGTTACAAAATCTGAAAAAAATAAGTGCCTTTTTTCAGTCAGATTGTAAAAAGGCTACATCCAATGATTACCATAATTATATTTGGTGATATCATATATGTAAAATATCATATTATATCATAATTATTATTCACAGCTCCACTTTTGACTTGAATATTTGTATTTCACTTTTTGAGCTGAAATCAGTGGAAACAGTATCTGAGAAAGAACAGAATTTCAAAGCCTCCAAAAACTTGTACAGAGCAGAAAATCATAGTTCTAGAAAAACAGTCATCTGCGGAAAGAAATATTCTGGCTATAAGGGAGGCACTGGAAGAGTTACAGTTTTAATAAAAAGGTTAAATGGGCAGCCTCAGGGGGAGAGAGAGAGAGAGAGAAAGAGAGAGAAAATGAAAATGCATGAGAAATCTTTAAAAATGATGCATTTAGTTCTGTTTATCTGGTATACTGAGCCTGTCTAGCTTTTCCTGATGTTAATATGCATTACAGTAAGCAGTACAATAGTGTATCAACATGTTGATCCTGTGTTAGTAAATAAAAAATGCTTCATTTTGCTCATCACTCTCCATTTCTCACTGACAATTGACAAAGTCATAAACCTTTAACAGTTACTGCGAGACAGAGAGGATGCAAAATCCTTTTGCAGTTCTTTCCTGGTGAAGCTATTGGGCTATTTTGAGCACTTGGGACCACAGAGAACTACTGCTGATTTCACTTTTCTTACACTTCACTAGATAAAAAATTCTGTGCAGTTTAAAACTGCTTTGTCACTCAAAGCACCTCGGCACTGATGCAGCAGATTCCCTTTTTGTGTTCAGCACTGTGGATAGAAACAGAGGTAAAAAGAACAAAACTATTTATATTCTGCAAAAATCTGAGCACTAGAATTTGCTAACTGTTTTGTAGTGAAATGAAGCCTAGGAAAGCAATGCGATCCACTGCTAGAGATGCAGTAGAGTGCCTGTGCGTCAAAAGGAAAGTGGGGTTGTTCCACTCAGACTAAACTTGTGATCAAGGGCTCGGAGCCAGTTCTTCAGATACCTGCGGATAACTGCAGTATCATCATACTGCAATTTCCATTCAAGCTCTTTTTTCCCTGCTATGCCTAACACTGCCAGAGGAAGGCAGAAGTTGAACGTATTTTCTCTACCAAATTATAGTAAAAACATTTACGACCAGTCAAAGCAGGCTGTGAATAAACAATAGGTTGTAGAGAGCTTTCTTTGCGCTCGCAACTATTTGCATTACAAATCTCAGTCTTGAAAGGAAGTGCTGCAGTATGATCAGGTAAGTGGCTGACTGAGAGCAAAAAGAATAATCATAACAGGAAAATATATAAACACGGGGCCAAATTAATGTGCATGTTTTAAAAAAAGGGAGAAATCACTTCACACAAAATGTTGAATCCAAAGTGTTTTAAATTAGGAAGACTCCTTGTAGCTACTGGCAGCAAAAAAGTTGTTTCTTGACTACCATTAACAGAGATAGTTGTCTATGTTGAATAAGCAATGTCAAACCCTTCCGGATTTCAGGACATTCATCTGTACAGAGCCAGCTTCTTTTTTAACCTGTGCACAGTGGTATGGTAGCTTAAAATTATAAAGTATAGAGGCCTTGCTCTGAGAAACACCTCTTGGGGCCAGTGTCCCTGTGGTGATGATTGTTTCTACTCTGGACGTGAATAGAAAAAAGTGCTTTTCCAGTTCTGGAAGTGGCCTATAATTGACAATGTTTAGTCCAAGGAGAAACTTCAGCTGATACACAAATTCTACAGCAAAGTACTCAATCTCTCTGCTCGCCATTTTACAAAAAAAAAAAAAAAAGTCTGTAGGAACTTTGTAACTTTTTAAACTAGTTTAAAAGATGACATTAGTTCTCATACTTGATTTCTGCCTACAGTCATCACTGGATGGTTAAGTGGGGCTGAACTGAATCACTTTAGCATGGATGATCTCAAAGGAATTAGCTGTTTCAGTGTTTTGACATTCAGTACAGTTCTCTCGGCGTTAAGTCTGAAGCTAACAGATCTGCTTGCGAGGAGGGAGATATTAAGGAGCTATTGTTAGATGACAAGTTAGAAAATATCCCTGACCAGAAAGTTGAAGGAGGTAAGAGGACGAGAAGTATCTACTGCATTGCTTTTAATTTTCAGTTTCATGAAGGCCTTTGGGTGACAGCATTCAAATCCAACTGGGTCTCGGCTATTTGTGGCTGTTAAGGAACAAATAGACTCCATAGTGTCCTGACCAACCTTAAAAATAGCAACCTTCAGCACTCCAAGCAACACAGCTCCACTACTCACTGAAGGACTGAAAATATCAGTAGGTAAAGGACAAAGAAATGTGGAATAGAGGTTGTTAAGATGCTATGGGTTTGGTTCAGTTCTGGAACAAAAAATAAATAAATACAGTGGGCTATAGTGAATCTCTCCTAAGTTTCCATATGTGCATGTACATAATCTTTAGAAAGGGAGAAGCAATGCTCACTAAACACTCTTAAATGATATATAACTTGTGCTTGTTCATATTTGCTTAGGTTAAAGGATGCTTAAAGAGCTGATTCTCCTTGTATTTTTTAACAGTAATGCTCATGATTAAAAGGAGTGATAGTATTTTTAAATTACAGGAAACCCATTTTACAAGGAGAGATTATGTCTCATTTGCTCTACCACCAAAACTGAAATAAAATAGTATGTTCTTCCCTCTGTCTTTGCAGTTTCTAGATCATCCTGTGAATCTAAACCCAATGGATTAATCTCTCTTTTAATTAAAGAAAAATAGGGATGAAGAAATTACGTATGCAGTAAGAGTAGGAAGGATCCTGTTGAAACCTAACCTTGTTTGCTATGTCTTTTTCTTTTTTTTTTAACAGATGAAATAAGAAGAAATAATCTTTTTGATGATCACTTTGATATGCAAGAACTGCAGTTTCTGTTACAACAACATCAAACATTACCCCTTGCTTGTATAACATGTTAAGGTAAATACCTTTAAAGTTCTAATAGTTTAAATTAAGAGAGAGTCCGGTCACTCTGCCAAACGGTTTACAGTGTCTCTGCCTAAGACTTTGAACAGCTATACAGGTTCAGGGCGCTGAGCTGCTTAAATTCTGTTTGATGTGCCTGTAAGTCACTGTTATGCTTTCAAGGCAAAGGTCTAAAAATATGCTAGGAGAAAACAAAACAACTTTCTACCTACCCTCAGAAAACCTCTCCAGCTATAAATGGCTGAGTGAAAAGGCTACAATACAAAACAAAGGTCTGTGATTCTAGTATCCTCAGAAGCAGAAATAAAACAAATGTTTCTGGAACAACAAAGGCTTCTATACCTGGATGGAATTTGAAGTTACTTCTTGTTCATGTTATTTTCCTCCCACACTTTCTCATCTTCATGATTAATACATTTCTCTTCTCTTTGAAGATGCTTCAATATTTTCTACTTTCATTAATCACTCTTGCTAGGGTGACTACAACCCATGACTACAACTCCTATTAGGCTAAAAATAATAAAATAGAGCAGTAATTATAGGGAAATTAAAAGCGAAAAGCAGAGATATATGGACAGTCCTGAAAAGGTGGTTGTTACTTGGACAGTACAGGTACTGTGTCTACTGTTTTCTATTACTTTGTTTATGGAAATATACAGCTATTCCTAAGCTATTAATACTTAATTATGCTTATTCCGATTAAACATAGCTAAATAAATTATAATAGTGCATCCAGTATCACTCAAATGATGAATATCACTCAAATGAACCACACAGCATTACGTGCTGCAGAACAGCAAAGGTGGTCCTTATCCCACAGCAGAAACAACGGACAAAGGAGGATGAACACACACAGGAAAACTGAAGAGAAAAATCTAGCTAGCCTAATAGGCAATACTCTAAGCAGATCATGTACTAGCCACTTACAATTTCATAGAGTACTCAAAATAAAGCAAGTATGATGAGGCAAAAAAATGAACTAGCTTGACTGAATATAACCCCACACTTGTCCCCAGATAACTGAGGTCCTGAGAACTGAATGATGGATTGAGACCCCAGCCAACAGCGTGAACGTAGTGGAAAACTATCTATCTTGCTCAAAACCTTAGTGGGCATTTATACAATATTTTCTCTGTAATAAGATTTACCTCTATGTAAAATAAATGTCAAGAGAGAAGGTGACAACAGAAAACTTGATTACTTGCCTTGAACAGGAACTTCTTTATGTAACTACTATTTCTCCCACAAGGAAGAACGTATGAGGGAAATGCAGACATATTTGCTCAATCAACTTTGGATCAAAGATTTCAAAGTCTGACATCTAGTAACAAGGAGGAAAAACCCCACAGTAGGAAACTGTAGTATTAATATTGCCCAAAAATGAATTATTTTCACATAAAAAACAGCTGAACATTTTTTCACCTATTTTTGTTTTGGATAAGATGTATTTCAGGTCAAAGGTTTCTTCATCTTTTTATTTTTAGCTGCATTATACTTCAGGAAAAGGCATTCTTTGCTCTTTTGTACTTTTTAAAATTTTTTTATCTTCACTGAATTATCCTTTTGAATGAAATGACAGCAAGTATTTCCCTCACATTCAGGCCTTGATATGCAGGCAATCACAGCCTTTTATAAGCATTGTGAAAAATATTTAATTAATGAAGGCAATAATTAGGATATCAATTGGATATCAAAAAAAAAAATTACTGTTATTTTAAATGGCCAAAATAAAACATGGTAGAATAGATCAGAAAATGACCATTTCCCTGAGTAGTAGATCTATTTTTATTCCTATATTTTCTGTCCTGAATGCATAGTTTTATAATTAAAGTGCTCATCCAAGGCTCAATAATAACTTATACACTTATACATTGAAGCACATGACTGGAAAAATGAAATAATACTGATAAGCCTGAGGAAATCAAATTAAATAAATGTCAGAAATAATCATATAGTTTGCATTTTGAGTCCTACACAGCAGTAGAGTCAGATACACTTTTCTCCATTTTCAAGAAGGCAAATGCAATCACTATTTTCCGAAACTATGCTTACAGCATAGATGATTTACCCTCAGGGTTTTTTCTAGGTAGCATCCTGCACCATGCAACACAGGCTCATGGCAAATGGGAAGCACTTTTTCCAGGACTCAGTGGCAACTGAAGCTGCTACGTGTCTGCCAAAACGTGATTTTTTTTACCCCTGTTAGCAGGGAAGCTGCAATAGTGTATATCAGCACTGTACTCAACAGTCATTCCTCTGAGGGTAGCCCACAATACAGTCAATTTTTATAACTAAGAAGAAGTTGAGCTGAGATTCAATTGCTAGAATCCTTTAACTAACCATCCTAAAATGAGAACTCACAAATGTAGATCGCTTTTTATTAAATTATAACTTGACGAAAAGGTTGATGAACTTGCTTGTATAATTTACAAAGAACAAACTCCTGAAGAGCATCCCAAAATGATATTACGCTCTGTAACGTCTCTCAGTACTTAGTTTACAGTACGACTGGTGGCCAAATACATTGGTGCCATCAACTCATCCTGCTGGACACTACGGCTAGTTCAATTACAGTTACAGCCTAAACAGAAACTTCTCACATTCTTCTCAAAGAAAACAAGACTTATTCCCTAAAACATGTTTCTCACAATGTTCCTGCACCAAAAGAAACAAAATCGTTTGGTGATAGAGATGATAAAGGTGACATAACAAGTAAGCATTGCAGAGTTACAATTTAAGTAGTAAATGGGAGCCCTTTAAATTGCACTGGATCCTTCCCTTCCTAGAATAAATGGACCCCATCAAAACAATGGGCATTGGGGCATTATAAACAGTCATAAGAACTATTTGAAACTCAGTGTATCCCTGTGATATTATCCTGTACTTAATGGCAAGCAGAGAGCCTAACATGGAAGAAAACATTATGAAATAGTCATCCCAGCGGTGAAGTTCAAATTAAAATTTGCATAAGGCTGGGGTAATAAAAGTGCAGGGTATGATCATATGAAATACTTGTGTGAGTTAATGTAGGTCAGTGCAGATGTGAAAGTTAAAGGCTGCTGTTTTCCAGAGCAGGGCTGCTGAACAGATTGTAAATGAAAACAAAGCTCAGCTCTCAGTGAGCAAGTTCCAATTATTAGTCAGCAGAAGTAGTACCAGACAAGTCATATCAGCTAATTTTTCTGTAATAAACAAATTTAATGGACAACATTCCTGCTTTAAATATACATAAAGATGGCCTACAAATATAGCATTACAAATTGCCTGCTGGTCTCTAAAAATGCACTAGTATGAACTAGCCACATTGTCCAATAGTATCTTATTCTAATAGTATTAGTGATCATAGTTTATGGCTATGTTTAATGCTATGTGTAATAGTCATGATATAATGTAATATATTCAGCTGGAGTGTTAAACCCTGAATTACAAAATAGCATTCCTATGAAAACCTAATCATGTAGGACACACTTCAACAGAAAGCAAACAGTCTAGTGACTGGCAAGGCTATCTGGTAGACACCTTGAACACTAACATCTCTTCTCTATCCCAAACTGGAACCAACACCAAACATGCCATGTAGGGGAATTATTTTTTTAGCTCAAAAACTTGAGGTGTGCTATATCAGCTGACAATTATATTTAAAAAGGTTAATTTATGGTACTTTCAGTGAAACTACCCCACCAGTGGGAATTTCTTTTACCATATGTGGTAACTTACAATTTCAAGTCACATAAACTCTAATCTGAAAAAAGTGGTTATATGGGCTAATTACATCTGTGGACTGAATCCTCATTCCTGAGTTAATTTATAATTTAGCTCTGTTTGAATTCTACATAGAATAAAATGAGACAAAAAATCACAGACCTAAAGAGGGGATTATAGGAAATGCAGTCCTTTTGGTATTCCTTAAAAGATCCTCAATAACCCATATCAGAATTAAGATATCTTGTGCAAAAGACTCCAAGTGTTACAAACTACAACCATGCCATCAGAAGAGATCAAAAGAGCTAATAGTATTTTCACTTGGCAGAAGCTCTCCATCAAGAAGTCATTATAGTGAAAACTGAATATTTAGTCAAATTACATGGCACATGAAAAGAAGTTGATTAAAATGTTCACTCACCATTTCAATAAAGAAGATTTTTTGCAATGGAGCTTTCAATCAATTGTATGTATGTGTATATATAAAATGTGTTTATGTATTAAATAAATATATATGTGTGCATATATATACACAAACACATTGGGGGTATATGTATATATATACACACACATAGTTTTATATAAATATTATATATGTTCTATGTATACATATAATGTGTATATAATATCCAGAGCAATTGAAAAAAATGTAAATAACCCATGGATGGTTCTAATAGCAACTAGTGGAATTGTCAACCACATGTAAGAAACCTTTCAGCTGACAGTGACTGAAAAGATAGAGATGGATGGATGGAAACTCATGAGCACTATAAATAAATAAAATACCTCAAGTTTGCAGATGTGCTGCTGTCACGGTGATGACATACAGAAAAAAGAGAGTATTTGGAAGAAAGAGTATTCAGATTGCAAGACTCAGGTTGACCTAAATTTCTGTGCATACAATTGGGTAAGTTTGGGCACTACCTCACAAGAGCAGCTTGCATTATACAAGATATCACTGAGAATTTCCGTGTCTATTCTTTAATTGGCTTTCCTGATTATAAAATGTAAGTAGAAAAATTGACAGTCCAAACAAAAATTTTGCCACTCAAAATCTGCCCAGTAGCCCAGGTGTTACGGGTATGAACTCCTTCTGCAGGAGTAGAGCCATGAGCATTTGGTTCAGATCATTTTATAATGGTTTTCAACACACATCTCTTGGTAACAGCTCTTTATTGTCGCTTAATAAGATCAGTTACTGACATGTCTATAACTGCACTTTTAAGAGCAATGGAACATAATTGTAGTTTGTCCTCCATCTGAATACTGCACTTGCATTGCATTGCAACATAAGTCAACGTGCTTGTTATGACCTGATCATATTCAGGTTAAAAAATGGGGTCTGTATGCTCACGCATGGGCTTTTTCATCAGTGCCTGTCCCAGTCTGCTTGTGCACAGGGAAAAATGCATGTCCCTGCATTCCAGACATGGAATCTGTCACAACATGAGTCTTGTTAAGCTACTGTCTTCGCTTGCCGCTTTGTAGAAAAAGCAGTAATATGTATATCCAATATGTCTTAAACTGTAAATTAATCAGGAGTCTATATGTTTGATCTATCACTTTTGATGCTTTCAATTCAAGCGACTAATAAAGATCATTTATCATATAAATCCAGTTAAAAATTGGATTAGTTAATGCATTGTTATATTATATCTCCTAATTCCAACTCAAATGGTGTGTCATTTTGCCTGTTTACTGGCATAAAACAAAACAAACAGGAGAAACAGCACTAAATGAAATGGTATTGAATTATGCAAAATATCAACTGTTTGCTATCACAAGTACAAATTTGCTACCTGAATTTTACCCTGAAAATCAAAAAGTATTTGGAGCTATGTATCATTTCCACCTGAAAGCTGGAGTCTTTGTAAACATCAGTTAAAATGACAATATTGACTACATCCTGACAGGTTTCCTTTCAATTCTGTGGACCGTGTACGTACATATATGCATGGATGCAAGCCATAGAAGGATAATATCCTGTATCTGCACAGTTGTACACAGTATTTAAATAAAAAAGACCATCGTAAAGTATATTAGTTACCCACCCACCATTACCACTAATACTGCACCTGCCATTTCAGACAAACTGAATTCAAGTCCAATGAAACTGCCTTCCCTGATACTCCTCTATTGCTTGGAAGACTTAACAGTATTTAAAATCTTCCATCTAGCTCTATTAATTTTCTCTGGCATAAGCTTCCAAACAACATATGATCACAAGGAAAAAGATGTTTAATGTTTATTGTCTCGGCACCATTTTCTCAGCTGGTATAAAAAGAAAATATTGAGTGGCAAAAGGCCAAAAGGGAATGGTATTTATAGAAACAAAGATAGTAACACTGATTAAAAAGCTCTGAATG
The DNA here is from genome assembly GCA_034781795.1 of Crypturellus tataupa. NCBI lineage: Eukaryota > Metazoa > Chordata > Aves > Tinamiformes > Tinamidae > Crypturellus > Crypturellus tataupa. The sequence goes on along the minus strand of JAWLRI010000896.1, from coordinate 1,536,704 downwards.
CTAGCCAAGTAACTCTCCAGTGCTTCATACTTAAACCATTCAGCAAGTAATGGCATTTATTAATATTAATATTTGCATTTTACAGCCCGCTCCATAACAAGATTTACATTTTCTTAGTTCTGTTGTTGCAAACAGTTGAAGTCAGTTGGATAAATGAAGAAAACTATTGGCCTGAAGAGTCAGATTCTGCTCTGCTTACACATTTCAAGGAATACTTTATACCTGGCTTCATCAATTCCTATGGTCGCCTTTGCAGATGAAAGCAACAAGGAAAGCAGAAATAGGCTATTAGCTTTTGTCACCGTCTGCTCTACATACAGATTAAGTCAACAATTTGATTTACACCAGCGTTACTGGAAACAGAGTTGTCTGGGCTATCTGCCATCTTCATTTTAAGCTTAAACACCAAGTTCATTCATTAAAAAGTATCTGGAATAGAAATACTGGGGTAAATATCTTCAATAAAGTACATTTGACTGATTTTCATTAACAATAATTACATTATTTTTTCTGTACTTGTGGATCATATTGGTGATTAGTATAATGAGAATTTACTCTAATTACACTAATATTTTTACAGAGTGTATAATTATACATATATCATATTACTTATATTGCTATATACTTCTTTACATTGTCTGTTTAATTACCTTGTTTTTATCTTAAAAATTACACTTCTAGCACCTGTTTTATACCCATTACCATTCACACTGTGATCTCACTGAAAGATCTGAATTCCTACAGGATAATTGACAGACACATACATGTACTGAGGATAAAAACGTTCTATTGATGTTTCATAATTGTGCAAGGAGCTACATATAGTCATGTTATTGTGAGTGTATTGTGTGCCCCTCCAGAAATAACAAATTGAGATAATAAGGGTACTGAATAACTGAAGCCTGGCAGACGTTTGCAGAAATTCCTAACTTCATACACACTGCTAAGCCCATTTAAATCAGGCTACACCTACGCAAAGACGACGCAAACCCACAGATAGATGCTAAACTAGGTATTTATATCATATGTCTGCTGAGTATCTTTCTGTCCTACAGTCATTAAAGAATTGTATTTAATTACTAGTCCTCTGAGGTGGAAATGCACTCATTTTAAATAGAATAAGTTATTGTGGGTCTTAAGCCACACAGCAAGTCTGTGGCTGAATCAGATAATGAACTCTAATCTCACAAGCTCCATTCTACTACTATATCTTACTATACTAATTCTTGTAGAAACATTCTCAATGGCCTGTTCTTCTTTCGCAAATTTGAAAAGATCCCATCCTAGCGTGTATCCAATACAAATTTATAATTGCATTTTGCAATAAATACTTTGCTTGTGAACAATTTCAGACAACCCACCCTCACCTCTCCTCTCAGACACAGACTATCTGAAAAAAGCAACAGTACAAATAAACACGAGAATATTCCAAGAAGCCTATGATGAAACGTGAAGAAGTTGGCACCTATTAATTTAAATAAATTTTAATGTCTCCATGCTTTCTAAAAGAGATATTAGAATGTCTCCGTGCTTTCCATATGGAACATCTACCCTCCAGGATGGAATTTGACTACTGGACCAAGAAAACTACTGGACCAAGAGGGTAGCCAAGAGTAGAACCTCTAACTCATATGTAGTAATAATCCTAGTATCTGTTTCCAAATTCTAAAAATAAACGAATGAAGAAATAATTAAATAAATACAAAACTTACCTATTAAGAGCTACTAGAAGATGCATTTCATTATATATTTTGACATCTTGACATTCAGATGAAAAGCGACCATATGGCCTAAAGAAATGAATAAGGAACTGACTATAGAAAACATTTCTGCAATCATCATCTGCAATCAAAAAAAAAATCAGTAAGAAGAGGTCAGTGTAAACTGCTGACAATGATCAAAGGAGGCATATAGTAAAAAAGCACAAGGGGATAAATGTCTTAGAGAAGGTAAAATTATGACTCTTTCTTGTTTTCCCACACGATAACAAGGAGGTATTTAATAAAAAGGAAATAAAATCTGAAAATAGATTGGGAACTAAATGTTACAAAGGTCAAGAATTTAGTAAAAATCAGGATAAAACTGTACAGTTATGGAAGCAACTGTTAAATAACTGTTAAACAACAGGATATACTGTTAAATAACTGGGACAACAAAATTGCAGGAAAACATGAAATTTCATATTTTAAGGTTTGGTCCTAGGTCAATTTAACCTACTGAAGATTGAAAAAAAAGTTTAATTACTTATGTCTTTCTATTTACATGGTTACTAAACAAGATTTTAAAATATTCTGTTTTCTTACTTCAAATATGTAGGTTGAACCTGAAATATTAAGAGGAGTACATACCAAATCTACCTGACCATAAGAATGCAGTTGTAATACAAAAATTACTTTCCACAGATGGAAATGGCATTATCACCTACAGTCACATGAGGACTACAAGTGCTCCTCTGGGTTTACAATGGGCTGTCAATATGCAGTATGGTTTTCTTTAAACTTTAAACTCAAGGTTTGATTCCCAATCTCAAACTGAACTTTTGGTGAAATAAATCTAAACCAAATATAATATTGATTTTAATATAAAAATCCAAATGATATTTTATTTTTCTTTAATTTCATCAATATAAAAGGCATCTAATGATTATGAAATGACTAATTTGCCTAAACTGTAATACTTTTCTGTTAGCAGTTTTCCTTTGAGGTCTAAATGACCAAAACAGCCTTGAGACACACGGATCCATCCTAACAGCTTTGATTATGGGGAAAATAAATAAATAACTAAAAGCAGAATGCACACATTAATCTACATAGGTCTCCCTCTGTACATATGTGCAGACCTATATATATAAGCTGTACCATTTGTTATCAAAACATGATTTAACAACCTAATCTACTCTATACATTCTTATACTTCAAAGGATTTGTTAAATTATGATCACTTTAAACAAGTAGTCCATTGTCTTCTATGACTTTCAATTCAAACTAAGAAACTTAAAAATTATATTGAGGATTATATAATTCTGACTCAGATGTGTTCTTCCGTTTGTCAACTTAGTAGAGCTTTTGGGGAGTTCCCAGTCTGATTCTGTGCTGATTTGTTGAACTGCAGCTCTCTTGGTCAAATGCCAATGCCACAGGTACATGTTCTACTTTACACATACAACATTAGCCAAACTCTTTAGTTACTGAAATTTTTTTTGTAAGTATTATAAAGCGTTATTGTACCTTACACACCATTTTTAACAGCAGAAACTACATCTTAGGATATGATATGTTTTATTTTTCCACACTAGTTTTTTTAATAGGACTTCTTAACTTTAAATTTAACCCCACTGAATGATTATTCAAATAACCTAACAAACAGCACTAGGAACCTTCCTGCTGCTGACCAGTCCTTTTAAAAAACAGATGGGTTGCCAAAAATGTACTCCTCTCACAAAAAGTTAATTAATTACTTCCAACAGTCAACAACAACCTGCCATATTTTTGTGTTTAGCTGTGCTACACAAAAGCTCTAACCAAGCTACAATATACGGACTCTTCCCAATTCTTTTATTATGCAATCCACAAACCAACTTGATCTATTTTAAACATGTGGTGCCTTAGATATTTGTCACTATTTTAGATAGTAAGTAGGGCAAGATATTTTCTGAAAAGCTTATTATTTACTGTGCATGTGTGTAGGTTTTCACTCCTTGATATATTCCACCATGCAGAGACATTGGGGCTTTTCATACCGTACCCTATGGGATATAGTAAAGGGATTTACATCCCTTTAGAACTGACAGCAACTGTCAGGAGCAGTGATCCCTAGTTGACAGTGACAGCTGGCAAAGGGCATTGAAGAGTTAAAAACAAATAAAGGCTACCAAAATACGAAGAGAGAGAAAAGGTTTCAAGGAGGAAGTCATGTTTCAAGAAGTGACCCTCCATTTACCAAGAAATCATCCTTAATTTTGCAATCTGATGGGCAACACCCAAAAAGAAAAATGACTAAGGAAAATAAAAAATACAAACAAAAATAACCTGCTATTGTATATTTGTCACAATTCGAAATTTGTCCGTTTTAATATATTTTTACCAGCACAAACTAAAACAAAACAAAACAAAATATTATCGATGGAAGACCCGTTTTTTGTGTGTTACTTTTCTCGGTATTTTTGCATATTCACCAGAATGACTGACCAAGCATGATTTCCCTGAGGGATTCAGTAATGCCAGACAAATCAGAAAAAATACGATTTTGTATATACACTGTCAAAACACTATCTCATTTTCTTACTTACATTTACACTCTTGTTTGCTGGATTTCAAGTGGGTAATACCTCTTCAAATGTGGGGTAATATTAAACTTAATGGAATTTGAAAAAAAGTTATAACCAATATTCTTTTTGTCCCCAAAGGTTATAGTAGAGACTTGCATAAAATGAATTAGTACAAATATAAAATGACCCTTTTAAATCACTTTACCACAAAAATACAAATGTAAAGAATACCCAAGAATTGAACTTATTTCAATGTACGTTTTCAGGCTATTTCTCTACAATTCAAATAATAAAATGAAATATGAGCTGTGTGTCAAATAAAGGTTTGAATCAACTGACATGGCTAACACAAGATATCTGAGAAATCTTTTTAAATAGCCAATGTATTTTCCTCACTCCACTGAAATATTACCATAAAGAGAAGAAAATACTTATTGTAAGGACAAAAGCATGTAACAGGCTTGCTACACTGAAAGTGCTCTTCATCTAACTTCTCACAAAGCACTTAAATTGCATTAATAAGGCACAGAGAGGGTTGAATTGTAGTTAGCTGCAGACCAGAGACTGGATTATACAGGAGACTGAATTACAGTATACTCTACTACAGTACATACCAGGAAGTGAGTACCACAAATACTGCTGCAATTCAAAACAACCCCAATAAAATATATTCATATTATCAGATTTCAAACCTTCTTAGTAGGCATAGACATATTGTGCCTTAAGTCAACTCATTGTTTATTCTCTTCCAAATAATGAGAAGAACTCCAATCTAATACACCAATCTCTGTTGTCCAGACCTTTCAATATTTCTATTGCTCTTTCCTGAATCCCTCTGAAAAGTGCTCTCTCACTTGTGATGTGCAGGACCAGAGGTGGATGGAGCTCTAATAACATTCCTGCTATTATGGGGATAATAAAGGTGCAGTAGTGCCTCCTCATTTCTAAAAGCTAGTCCCATGGTTGTGTAAGGGTTACAGCTGCTCTATGTAGATATTGGTAGAATATATGTAGAAACATATTTGGAAAATATGTTCTGATTGCTTCTGACAGATTCATTCTGATCTTCACTTCCATGAATGCAGGGCATCCAAAACCCAATTAGGCTTCACAACTGCAATTTTTTTTTCCTTGCACTAAAGGTAATTACACAAGGCACTGTTTTCCACTCTCTTCACTGTTTGATTGCGCTTTCCAAACTGGTATTAGCAAAATAAATAAATTTGTGCTATGTAGAGGACATGAAGAAAGGTCAATGAAAGAGACTCAGGGCCCTAATAACTATTTCCAGAAAGGATCAGGGCCATAGCCATTCAGAATATTAATCTCTTGTCCCCAAAATGAATAAAACAAACAACATTGAGAAGGAACCATGAGGTGTTGAGAATTTCAGGGAACAAGTCCACTCCCTTTGGAGTAAGTTCAGTCATCAATTATATTTCCTCAACCTCATTCAAATTATATTATGGATCAAAAATCTGAAATTTCTTGGAGAAACAAAGTTTCTCCAGCAAATAACGAGGATATTTATTTAAGAAATATCATGTATTGGGATTCTATAACAATATTTTTCCTGTGTTGTAGGTAATATAAAAACAAACAAGTCAGCCCTGCAAATCCCAGTGTTCTCAACCAGCCAGCTCTGTCCTCAGCCAGCCTTTTAATTAGCATTTAAAGTACAAGATGATTTCCATGTGTTATATCTCAGGGCATGTTTTTAATTCTTAAATTGTGGTTCCATCCAACAGCCTGGATGTCTAATGGTTATGATTAGATTCTATGTTTGTTTTTAAAAATAATAAATATATCTCATTTACTGCAAACAGCAGAATTCCTCATTCAGATATTTCTTACCAAGTTAAACTGGGCTAACAGAAGGCAGCATGCAGCTGGTGTCAGAAGAATGACGTGTTCTTAGGAAAAAGGAAGCAATGAGTTTTCTAGTCTAGTCTAGTCTTCTCTTAAAGAGACAAACTATTCCTTTCTTCTAGGAAGTACATGACCATGGTGCATACACAACATACAAGTATTTACAAACCAAAGTTTATCACTCCACCTTTGGAGAGAGGGGCAGCTAGTGCAAAGTCTCAAACTAGAACACATTTCCGAGCGGGCAAGGCACCACAGCAGCTGCCATTGAGCCCAGGAGCTGCATTACATCCTTAAAAAGAAATGGGTTGAAGTCATCTAAGGATGCTTCCCTAAGCCACAGGAGCAGAGCTCTTCCAGGAATAAAGGAGTCTGATATGAGGTATCTGAAATTTCTTAAGCTCAGTCAGGGTGATATATGTTTAATATGTTTTATTCTTGGTTTAAGAATTCTTCATCTTCCACACTCTGTCATTAATATTGCTTAAGTGAGGTTAAATAAAAATTCATTAGAGAATCTATCTTTAACAGACTGTGCTCTGTGCAACATTATTTTGGTAGAACTAATATACCTTTAAACTACCATGCTAATCCTTTGTACATAATGAAGCATGTTACTTTTCCACTGATTTTTTTTCTGCAATTTAAGCACCGCATATGAAACAACTTTTTTTCTTGAATGGTAATACAGATACTTTCATGGAATATGTGAAATAGAAAAGGCTTTAAGACACCTTTGCAATATTTCAGATTGCTCTATGATTCCTCCAAATATCTAAGTTGCTACAGCTATTCCAAAACAAGAAGATTTAAAGCATTTCCATTTAAATAAACGTCAGCATTACTGTATGTAGTCCTCATTCTCAAAATGAGGTTGCCAAGGGATTACAGCGTGCTATTCCCGGAGAAAATCAGATAGTAATTCTACATGTTATATGTTAGCAATTACAGTCACCTACAAAACATACAGGGTTAGTCATACAAATAACTTCCCTAAATGAGACAGAATCACACAAATAAAGGAGTTTTGTTACTGATTATGAAATAGCACTTTTTTAACACTGGTTATTGTTATCTCTCTAAAGCAATAGAAGCATTACTTTATAAGGGCATGAAGCATAGTCTTTCGGTATTTTCTGTTGATAAATTATCCATCGGAAGTTTGTTTTTGCTACTGAGTGTATCAGTGTCCTTCTTAATCATCTGACCAAAATAATCTGTTCCTCCACTTACTACAGCAGTCTTTGAATCCAACCGCCTCACTCCTGCCTATTAGCTCCACCAGTTATATTCCTTTAGTATCTAGTTCACTCAGGAGCAGTTCACTGTCTTCATTCATTACTCAAAAGCTGAAATTTGGGATACATAAGAACAATGTAATTTCTTCTCTTGACTGGATTAACACAGTTTTTCAGAAAAAAAAAGTCATCAAAAAGACTGAAGACAACTGCTATTTGATGGAGTAAAAGGATTAGTCTATAAATAGTCACAAAGATTTCTTTTCCTATTTTTTTAAATCAGTCTCTCAGCATGGAACATGAATTTATTTCTTTGAACATTCCTGAACCAGTGCATTAAAATATCTTAGAAAAAAAAAAGGCATACAAAAAAAATCAATTCTAAACTGAAAAAAAACATTAAAAATTGTTCTGGCAGATATCCCCTCAGCATAATTACAGAATGATTAATGTTTAATTATCCTTCTGGGTTATAAATGGATATTTCCTGAAAAATTGGAGAGCTACTTAAAAAATGTCATGTGTGTGTATGCATGGTACTCACTAGTGCTACAAATATATATTTTTCCCAATATACAGCTGCTGATGATATGCACTATTTGCAGAATTAGAACAATGTCCACTGGAATCCCTGAGACAACGGAGACATGTGATTACCATGTAATGTGTTTTTCTTTTCAGAACAGAAAGCCAAATCAGATTATTTTAGATAATACTCTGAAACCAAGAAAAAACTTGTATTATACTGTATTAAAACTTGAATTGAATGGCCTCAAAGAAAGATCTGAATTTCTCTGATAGAGAAAAAAACATAATCTGTGGTTTTCCATTTGCAAGCTTTCCTTCCAAAGATCCTAAGATTATTGGTAGGATCTACAAAATACAATCAGTAATAGCAAATGTATTATATGTATGCTTAGATTTTCCACTAGGAAAATTTTTACAGGCACTCAAACACTAGCAGAGGCTGAAACCCACTGATTATATTTCCCTCCCACTGATGGAACAAAAAGCTTGCAAAAATAAGTTTAGGGAGTAGAGATACAACTTTGAAGTATTTAGACTCCATTTTTCTCAATGCAAAACAAAGGTTTAATTCCCTGAAGTAGTTAAAAATGTCATGGAAACAATGACTGGAAGCAGAAATCCTTTTAAGTTTACAAGGTGTGTGCCATCCCTGTTGGACCAAGGGATATACAGTGGGCCTTGGTCCAACACTGGAAGGTGACAGATTTCTGGTACAAAACAAGTATATCACTGTTCAGCCAAGTTCCAACAAAAAAGTCTAGGCAACAGCAGCTCTAGGGAAGGTTGAAGAAAAATGCTGCTTACATATGTAAAACTCAACTATACAATCATAGAATCATAGGATCATTAAGTTTGGAAGAGACCTTTAGAGATCTAGTCCCATCCCCTGCACACGCAGGGTCACCTAGAGCACGTGGCATAGGGTGGTATCCAAGCTGGTTCTGAAGAACTCCAGAGAAGGAGACTCCACAACTTCTCTTGGCAACTATAATTTGTCTGCTTGCTATATCCTTGATATCTCTGAATATTAACACAGTAAATTTATTTTTCTATCAAATATATACATCTAATGTGTAGACATTGCATTGGAATACATAAACTACTAGGGCTCAAGCTATCTGCTGGTCTTATTTTACAAAGATACATCCCTCTCACATACACATATTTTAACTCTACGACAGGAAATTTAACATTAGATGAGCTAGGTCATGTTCCGCTATGCTGTGCAGGATTTTACCAGTGATGTATCTTTCTACTACTTTTCTTCTTAAAAAGTCTCATAGGTTTTTAACCTTCTAAAAATAACTGAATGAATTATAGAGTGCTAACTGCTTGTTTCCCTCAATGGGAAGTTACAATCAGTGGAATTACTGCATACCTTTCTGCGTGCACCCTTGACCATACGTGTTTCCTGGCAGAGTCAAGATTAATGAGTTACATTTTAGAAGAGGAATTAGTCACCTTGGCTTCTGGCTTTACTATTTCATGAAGTACCATTCTATCTTTATACTATAACTTTCATCCTATGAATTAATCATTAAGATTTATCAATACAAATGCTTCAAATGTTTTGCTCCTCTGGATATCATTACAATACCCATGATTATTTTAAGTCATAAAGATAATACCTCTGCACTTCAGCTGAATTCCAGAAAAAAATATAAATAAGAAACTAGGCAAGAACTCTAGTGAAGCTAACTTGAGAACTTGCACTTTTCATGGCACAGAAATTAAAAGAACTGTTTTGGTCTTTTGGTGTTCATAAAGCAAACTAAAACCAGAAATCAAGCTTTTTAATGATGGGCTGATGCCAAAAATGCATGTAATTTTGACAGGGTAAGAGTCTCCATCCTGTATTACTGGCATTTTCTGCAGTAGTCTGGTATCTTGCCAATTGAGGAAATTCCAAAAAGAAATGGATTTTCCATACTTGTCTGTTGACATAAGGTATTTGACATGGAGGCGTCTTTTTATCACAGCTCCGACTCTTTTTAGAACTAATGTTTAACGTTAAATAAAGTACTTACAGCACTACATGCTTTCAAAACCTGAGAAGCAAACAGCTCATTTAGAAACAATCTTGGCGCAGAAGTCCCCTATTAGAAGTTTCAAACTGTATAGAGACTGTATTAACAAGTGGACATTTTCTGACGGATTGTACATGAAGTTTCACCAGCCAGAAACTTCACGAAGGACAGGGTGGCTGTACTAGACATGAAACAGGGAGCGATACTGTGACCACAAGCACATTCACTGCTGCCTCACAGAACTCCGACAAACTGCAAAGCGAGCAGTTTACCACAACCTCTGAATCACAAAGCACCACTTACTATCCGGTAGGTACTGTGGCATACAGATATCTATCTGGCTATATCTGTATTGAGCTATGCTTACCAGCACATACAGACAGCAAAGGGTATCTTCTATACACCCACTAATTCACTGGTTGGATTTCTGTTCTTACCTGAGAGTTCAATAGATGAGGAAGGAAAATATAGTTTAATATTAAGAAAAAAATATACACGACAGAAATCTTTATCTGCATCTGGCAACAGAAAGGCAGTTGCATCTTTTTATGTTTTAGCTTGGCTGTATTTACTACAGTAATACTTAATTCACATGGTTGCAATACAGCTTTGTGTTTATAAGGCGCTTGTAAATCCTTGCATGAGAGACAAGATATAAATGTTATTCAATACAATTTGAATTACTGGTAACTCAGTATCAGCAAAAGCAGGTGAAGAAAAAGATTCATTTCTAAAACTTGGAACTGGGTCTTTTATTACAAAACTTACAGATACAAGTTTTATGTGACTTTATTAACTGATACTGATGATAGAGATCATCTGTAAAGCCTTTTCCTGTTGAGTGCCTTTTAAATCCACCTTTGCAGCATCTGCAGAGATCAGAGAGTGAGCTGGCAGTGGAAATGGAATTGTTAGATCCAGTGTTGAGACTTCTCTTTTCATTTTAGGAAAGATGAATGATAAAACGGGCAATGTACTCTATACCTCAATCTATGTCCCTTTAGCAAAACAAATCCTGAAATTAGGGTAAGACTAGAGACATGAGTTAAGTAACGAGTTTGTACATAAGTGTCATGGTGATGGGGTATTATGCCCTGCTAAGCATGAAGTAAAGTCCTTATCTCTGTCGAAGCTACCTTGTTAACAGTGTCCCATACAGATGAGGATTTCACAGACCTTGGTTCTAATACAAAATGATAACTTCTTTATTATTGATATTATGGGCAGACAAGAATAGAAGGAGTTTGGTCTCATATTTCTCTTTCTTACTAAGCTATACACCTCCTGTTGAAGACAGCAGAGCTAACGGATAATAATGCTCAGATTGACCAGAGATAGGGAGGAAGGCAGAATGAAAGAGAGGGAGAACCTACTACATTTTTTTTCCTTCTGTGAGCAATCAGATCAATACTAGTACTTCCAGGTAGAAAGGAATAGTTATTTCTGGAACTATCCTAAAACAGATATAGCAAAGCACTTACATAACCCACTCGTATTGAACTTCTAGAATCTCCTGCCACAGGAAATGATAGGAAATTGTGGAGGCAGAAAGTAACAGCAAGCGCAAAAGAAGGAGGGTGGGAGGGGAAAAGGGAGGAAGAAAATTAGATGAATTCATGTCCAAAATACTCATAAATGGATATTAAAAGGATTAATCGGAAATGTACCCTTAAATATAATACAACAATGTCTTGGGTGAGAGAACAGCCTACGGAAAGTCCTCAGGTTCGCATGCTCACTCTAAATAGTATCTCCTTTTGCTACTGTTAGCAAGAGAATAGTGACCCAGAAGAACCACCAGTTTGACCCAAGAAAACATCACTTCCATTCCTGTGTTCTTCTTTGTGGCAGTTCACAGCTCTATCCATAAGTCATCACTCAGGCTTTCCATATAAATACCTCTATCTTTCTAAGCAAAAGTGGTCAAAGACAGATTACACCCCTTGGACAGCATAACTATGTACCAGTTGACTTTTCACAAAAGTTGTTTAAAAAGACATTGCGTGGTTTATGTAAATAAATGACATCTAATTTCCTACTTAATAAAATTCCAAGTATGCTAGTGCTGGCTGCTTTTCGCACTCACCACCCAATCTGCTGTGCACCAATTTCCTCGCATTATCTGGACTTGTCTACTATACAATTACTACTTGCACATTTTTAAATTCAATTCCTCTACCAGAATCCTTGAAGGAAATGCTAAAGTAATTCAGAAAGGTACAAAAGACCTTGAAGATGATGGTGAAAGCCTTGGGCATTGTGATGAAAAGGACTGTAAGTAGTATAAATTAATATAATTTACTATTTGTTAAGACTGATTTATGTGATATCAATTACAATCAAGAAGCTGGAGGAGCGCTGAGAGGTTAGTCACCTTTACTCTAGAAATATGGGTGTCTACAATCCTACATGAATAATGAATCATAGAATCATAGAATGCCTAAGGTTGGAAGGGACCTCTAGAGGTCATCTAGTCCAACCCCCCTGCACA
>JAWLRI010000896.1:1460778-1509628 GCA_034781795.1 Crypturellus tataupa | reverse complement strand
AACTGGTGTTCTATTTCACTTCTATCCTTTTAAGAAACATAGTACTCTATCAAGTATGTTTCTGTAAATTGTCTAGACTCCATGCAAGAAAAATTTAATTTTTTCATAGCTTTGAAATCTCTTTCATATTTTCCTGTCAAAGTTTTCACCCCACACCTAGATATCTTGTTAAAGCAGCTGATACTGCATTTAAATTATCCTCTCGAAGTATTCCTCTTAGCAAAATATCTAGAAGTCTTCAGTCCTTTTAGAACTGTTAACTTTTGCAAATTAAAGTCCGCTGAGGACTACAATGTGCAGTTGTACAATTCTTCAGAAAAAGAATAAGTTCAATGGCAATTTCAGGGAATTAGAAAAGCCACTAAGAAAAAGATTCTATCAATAAAACTATTAGTACTAAGGTTTTGGAAGTCTGGACTGCTGAAAACAATGCTCTAGTTCCTAAATGAGAGTAAGAATGGTTTAAAGACTTATTAAAAATGTATTAGTATTAAGAAGCACTGTTACTTTAAATGAGTAAATACCACTGCTTTTTTTAAATAAAGCAGGAGAAACACTTGCACCTGCACACATATGGGAAAAATAAGGGCAAAAACTTACATGTCCTACACTGCAAAAGAAAGAAAAGGCACTTTTAAATAGATTCATTAAACTTCGGGATTTGGGAGAGAAAGAGTTTAAAATATTAAACAATATCAAGCTAAAACTAGAGGCTATAAGCACAGTAGAAAAACACAACAGATTTAGAGTGAAAGTGCTTTTATAAGTAAAGATTTTGTTAAATAGAAACCCGTATTCACCACTAAAATACTTAAAATACTTAGCCATCTTAAAAAAGATTCACCAAAAAGAGCTGGTCAGACACTAACGCAGGATTTCAAAAAAAAAAAAAAGATGGTCAAAACTGTAATTTCAAGTAATACAAATGAAAAATGTATTCTGGGGTACAAGAACAAACGTAGTTACTCAAAGATGTTTAGATGTGCCATGTGCTCTAGGTGCCCCTGCTACAGTAGGGTTGGACTAGATGATCTCTAGAAGTCCCTTCCAACCTCAACCATTCTGTGATTCTGAGATATTCAGCACTGGCATCAGTTGAAATCTGTAAATTGCTTTGCTACCAATCTGAATTGCCACATTCTACAAGTAGTTTAGATATTCAGACAGCAGACACAGTCTCAAGAAATAAGCATGATAAACGTTAGCAAGCAGCCCAAGCTAAAATTTATGTTTACAAAAATCAAGCTTATTTTGACTAACTGTTCGTCTTTCTGTCTTCACTACATCTCTTCCCCTTTCCAAAATGAAAATAAATCTGAAGGATATTCTTATTTTTGCCCAGTGAAATCTTTTCCACCAAAAAGAGCGAAGCTTCACCACATGGCAACAGATTTGCAAGGATTACGTGTCAGCTTCCTCCTTCTGTCACCTCCCATTACATATCCTGCCTTGCTCTCACATCAGCTTGCAAACCCCAAGTTCTGACTATCTCTGGATATCCTCAGTGAAAGAGTGGTAGGTGGAAAAATGTGTGTTTTGCTTCTGTTGCTTTCTTCTAAGCTCTCAAAGGAAGCTTCACCGTGAAATAGGAACATGAGTTTTCAGTCACTATTGGCTATACAAACCAAAAAAGGCACCTTTGTCCAAGCAAGAGTGTACTCTTCTGCACGTCTGCTTCTCAACATATTCATACAGCGTGAATAGAACTCAAACCATGTGTTCATACTTGTTTTAGAGAAGTTCTGGTAGAAGCTTGTAAAACACACAAGCACTATAATTCAGATGTAGAGTGAAAGCTCAGAGAGATACTCTTTCCCAAGAATGGGGTTTCAGACCTGAATTCACATGGAAAAACAAGCAATGTCTCATTTAAGCAGCAGAGGGAAACAGAGAGACAGTTCTAAGAACAGTATTAAACACTAATAATTGACAGTGATAAAGAGGTTTGGTGGGTTATGTGAACTGATAAGTTTAAACCCATCAAATTTAAACTATAAATAATTGAAAGCTTCAGTGCATAGACTGACAGGTAGAAAGAAAAGTATGCAAATGAGAACTATAATTTGTTGTAAGAAAAAAAAATCCTCTAGCTTACAGTATGCCTTAGCATGATTTTTCTTCATGACTCAACTTGAAAGTTCTAAGAATATGAGTGTGTGACATCTCCTTGCACTATCAGATGCCGAAGTGTGGAAAAAGTTGTCTCCTAGAATACTTGGCTCTCTGGAGCTCATAAACCATTTTTTAAAAGCAAGTTTCACAGACAAGTGATTCACTTGAGCTCTCAAAAGCAGATAAAATACAGCAAATATTTCCTATAGGCTTGCCAGAGCTAGTTAGTTAACGCTTATTTTGACTTTTAGTTTCACTGTAAATATCTGTCCCAAGAAATTACACTTCATCTAAATAAGGGAAGTCCTTTCTTTCACTGTCAAATACATGAGAGTCAGCTGAGGATACATGACAGAGTAATAGACCTTCTGTACTAAAGGTTCCTATAAGAAGATGGATAATTTGGCATTCAAAATTTGAAATAAGCTTTTTTTTTTCGCACTACTATTTTGCACCGACCTAAAATTAGTTCATTTGATATTATTTAGGGACCAGAAATCTTTTTTATCAAAACATATTTAGAAAATGTTTTGCTCTTTCTTCACTGCTTTATACAGTATAAGATGACTGGCGTTTCTTTTCAAAAGCTAAGCGTCTTTTCCAAGCAATGCTCACGTCAAAAGCTTTCATTTACAGAATTTGACATTTTCATGACTGACATGAAGGACTTTGGAGGTCACAATATGTTATAAGAGCATAATGAAATATTCCCTCATACCAAGAAGTGTGCAGATCTAAAGTGTCCATGCCCAAGTATGTCTGTGCATACATATGTAGGTTTGTCAGAATATGTATGCACAGATGTATGGGAGTACAAGATTGTTCTTTTTAATGCAGACAGGATTCTGACAAACCTACATGAAGCAGTGATAATACACAGTCATGTTAAATGTTAGCTATTCTTAACTAAATATAAATATTGTAAGAGCTACTGCTAGGCTTACAAAAATGATGATCATCTCTTTAAATTAAAAGAGGAAACCTTATTTTCAGTGCAGATTTTATAGCACACAGCTTTTTCTCAGGTAATCTATGTACTTCACTACCTGCAATCTAGTATCTTCTACAGTCAGATCTAAGATCTTAACAACAGGAGGTCACCCAAGAGTTCCTGACCTCTGCATTTCTTGTCACTGACCATTCAGTGTGGATTTCACTACTTTTCCCAGTTTTGATTCACTCTGTTCTACTGCAGTCTATTCTAGGTAAGTATTTATATAACCATTATACTGTTTGATTCTGTGACTAAATATTGCATATTAAAGACAAAATTCTTGCACATTGTACAGATTCAAATGTCAATTTCATCTTTTCAATTTCCAATTGTTTTGCTGAGTTTTTCATTCATAACCGTAGAACAGAAATTCGAATCCAGCCTATCAGATGTAAGTCATTTCGGATATGAATTAGAAGATACTCAAAAAGATTCAGTTTAGATTTAAAATTAAAGCCAATGCAAGTACTGTGACCTTTTTTTCTTCCTATTCACATGTTTTTCACATCAAGTAACCCAGAAACTTTTTGTCTGTTTGCAATTCACAGTAAAATGCAGTAACAATTACTATTCAAAACAGTATCTGCTCCACTCACATGACATTATCATCTCAATAAAGGCAAGACAGAAAGGCCTTCTGCAACAGCATAAAAATATCACGAACGGCTACTTAATTCTGGATGAACAACTGTAACAGTGCATTATCAAATGTAGTTCTGCAACTTCAGTTTAACAAAGCAAAATTACCCAGCATTTTCTGTCCCTTAACTAGAGACTATTCAACAAACTGTTGTTAAAAATGCCCCAGCGTTTGAGAACATGTTAAATAAAGGCTCTCTGTGTGCATGCACACTGTGTAAAATACCCCAAAAAGAATGAAGAATCCATTATAATTAAATCTAAACTGTGCTGTACAATTTTCATTTCAAGTTGTATCAATGCAAGCTCATACATGACGTATTAATTGTACATATTCTTCTTTCTCAGTATTTGAAACCTTTCTATAGACTTCATGACCCAAAACTGTCATCCTAAATTTAGCTGGAAGAACTGCAAAACTAAATGATAACGTATGTGTCACAATATTAAACACAAGCATTCTTTTAAGTGCAATTTTTTGCTTGCATTCAAACATTAAAAATATGAAAATAAATGACCATCCAGCAACAGGTTATATCTTTCTGTCAATCAGAATACGGCATCTAATTTCTGCACATTGTACAATGCCCTATCTGCAATTATAGCAGACTAGTTAGCTCAAGAAGATTGCAAGCAGAACTGACAACTTCTGCTGACTTCTAAGAATTACATTATTGTTGAATGGACAAGCAGTGTCTAAAATGCTCCTTTGGGCAAAAAAATGTTATAAGGAATAAATAAAGAAATATGAATATTCTGACACTGATGAATGGCTTAGAAAGATTTGTTGATAGCTATTTCTTCTTGAATCTACTACATGTCTTAAAAGAAAAAAAAAAGGAAAAACAAAAGAAAAACAAATTATATGAAGAGAGTTTCACTTCTCTGGCATCTAATCCTAGAAGAAACTTAAGCACTTAAGGTATGCTCAGTGACCAGAAGTGACTGCGTTATCACAGAAATGCAAGCCAAGTGGAGCTCTGGTAACTGACTGCATGTCACTGCATGACTGCATGCTATTTTCCTGCCTAGCTCACAAGAAAAACACATTAACCTAAGTTAAGAGTATCTAATTTTTCTGACTATATGGAAGTTTCTTAACACAGGTATTGTCACATCACTTTATGCTTTACTGGTAAATCTCATCCAGAGAGAGAGAGAGAGACAGAGACAGAGGGAGAGATGGAAGGAATGGGAAGAAGGAGCTGGAAAAAGCTAGATTAATTCATAAAACCCAACTTTCTTTGGAGCACACCAGAAATGGGAAGAAGGTGTGCTGAGGGACAAATGATTTCTTTCATGAATCTTTCCTGGTACACAAATTATTTAATTTCTCTCCTAACCTTTTAAATAAGCTTTGCAACAAAAGACATTAACTTGTTATGCTCAAGTAATTACAGTTCTTTCAAAAATACTTCAAACCCACCATTTAGGTGTAACATACATTCTCAAGAAAACCACTCAAAAATCACTTTAATCTCATTTTCTGATAGCATTCAAAGTCATTATGTCCTGGCGCTGCATTATGGCCAATAAGATAATCACAGGCCCAGCACAGAAGTTCTCATGAGGACACCCACTGCAGGATCCCTGTGGAGGGGGATCCCTTTGCTGAGGTCCAAATACACATCTGACTTATGCAGATTATACAGTAACACAGGACTATATGGAGTCTCTTGGCACTCACTTCCAGTGCAATCTTCAGATTATATGTTTGGCTATAGGCATTCATTCTATGCCCCAGCCTGTCAGGATGGGCACCAACTTCACCTCACATGAAAAGATCCTTTAGGATTCATAAATTAAAACAATCATTAATCTCTCACACCTGGAAGGCTCAACACAACTGCTCTTCTCTGAAAGTATCTACAAAATCAGACTTCAGGAAAAAAGAAAGTCTTCACTATGACCCTACTGATAACCCTTCTTATGATGATGGGTGAGTTATCAGAGTACTCACTGGGGAAAGTGTCTAGAAAATAGCTAAGAAGGCAAGAAACCAAGACTGAAATGTAGAAGGATCAAAATGAGTCTTTAGGCCAAACCAGTTCCATTTGCTCCTGAAGATTCATCGACAGGGATCCCAGGAAACATTCTGATCTGCCATCTGAGACTCACACGCAGCTCGTAATCCATCACTGCAGTAGTGAGTGATTTTAGAAAGAGCTCTCCAGTGTTTTCTGCCTCCTTAACTGTGGTCTTGCAATACAGATTGTGACCGATTTTCACTACCTTTGTGATATAAATGGACTGCAACTAGGCAGAGAATAGGAATGAAATATTAAAATAAGGGGCCAAATGTAGAGAAAAAGCATTTCTGGAGGTTTACCAGCTCATCCTCAGCATAAGGTGGTACCTCTTGCTTTTAACTGTAGCATACATACATACATAATATGTCAGAATTCCATAAGCAAAGAAGGTCTAATTCAGCACCTAAGCATTTTTACAGGCTACCCCGATCTTTATTCCAGAAAGCAGATTAGTTATATAGTCATTTCTTAAAAAGGTACGTTCCCTAAGAAAGAAACATAACGAAGGAAGCAAGGAGTACACTGAGTATCTCAAAAAAAAAAAAAAAAAATTGCAAGAAACATATTATGTGCAAATATGAAAGTAATAGTTGTTGCAGAGCCATGAATTGTTTGTTAGTAGCATTAAAACTGGGCCATCTGGAGTTGAGAGCTGCACCCTCTTTCTAGCCACTTGCTTGAGGCTTAGAAGCATAATCATAAAACCATGCTTCTAGAGGGAATAGAAATTGCTCCAGGTAACCATGCCTCTGTTAAACCAAAATGATTCAGACCTCAAAAGTAAATAGGCCACAGCTCTCATAAGACAAATTAGGATAAGATAAGGTAACAACAGAAAGGTAACAGCTTCAGCAGTATGAAAATGAAGGGCAGTGTGTGCACTTGTGTGGAGATTTTCAAGGACATAGAAGGAAATTTGCAACCTCTAAGAAAATCCTCTTTCTGTCTCCTTTGTAGCAAGTACCACACTGCAGGACTGGCAGCACTCCTTCCTCAGCCATGAATTAAGCTTCTCTGAAGTGGTTTCTTACCACTGACAGTAAAAATAATCCTAGAGAATCCTAAGCAGAAGAGAGATTCCAGTTTCAGCAAGATTCCAATTTCAGGAAGACAGGAGGGGATTCTGTACATTCTGACAGATTTTCTGAAATCTCAACCTGAATCTGCTCTCCTGCTCACCAGTTATCTGTGCTGTTGCTAGGACAGATAGGATTCTATGTGTTCTCTTCCTCAAAATCTCAGTTTACTGTTCCTCTCCTCTTTTTTGTTTTTTTGAGAATGAACTTTCTATGTGTCCACAGACAGCAGGATATTTTCTTGTACTGTAAACAATCAAGATTCAGGTAAGATAAACACAGCAGTAAAAATAGAAGCACTGACATATTTCAAAAGCAAGCACAAAGCAGGGTCTCCTTACAGGCGGCAGGCAAGCCCCTAAGCCACATCAATTACAGTTGGAAATCAAGCCTAATTTTATTGAAGTCAGTTCAACAGCTAGTTAAGTGTTACATATCTGTAAGTCGTAACCTGGTTAAGAATTAACATGTCATTTTAATATGCTTTTAATATACCAGAAGACTATAACCAATATCACAATGATTCAAGCTATCAGCACTCAGAGAAAAATCACTTCTTGCATTTGGTATTTCCCGACAAAGCATACTTAACGATGACCAATCTAGCCAATGTACACCCAAGCCCTCTGGTGTTTTTTCATGGCTTCATTTACAAAGCCTTTGCAAAATATAATACATTTAGAAATAC
This sequence comes from Crypturellus tataupa, assembly GCA_034781795.1. NCBI lineage: Eukaryota > Metazoa > Chordata > Aves > Tinamiformes > Tinamidae > Crypturellus > Crypturellus tataupa. The sequence continues at coordinate 1,502,089 of JAWLRI010000896.1, read as the reverse complement.
AGTCCAAATATAGAACTTAGTATGTTTGATATTTTCGGAATTATTCTTTCCATGCGATCTATGACCTCAAAACTTTCAAACTACTGAATGTAGTTACCAAGACAAATGTTGAGAAGAGCTGAATTATCCCCTGCCAAGGATGGTGCAATGGGAGAACCTGGACTACTTACTCCACAAGGAGAGCTTTGTCCTAAACTACCTCACTAATCCATGACAGTACACACTAGATGATCACAAGAGGCCCATATTCCATAAAAGTTTGACATCTATTTTTAACTATAGCACTAATTTATAAATGATGACTTGATCCCTCTGCTTAAACATCTGTGTTTGATTAGGTTTGTTTTTTGAGGGCACAAGAGACGCTTTCTTCTGGGTCCTACTACAGGCCTTTTAGTTATTTAGTTGACCTTTATAAACTGCCAGATTCAGATGTGCAGACTGAACTACAGATTGATCTACAGATATTGTCAATGAATGCAAAGAGAAATGTTAAATATCATCATAGAAAATGGCTATAACTAGTGCAGAGGGGGGAAGACATAGGATTAATGCTCCTTTTCTCTTACAATGCCTTAGAGGCACATTCACTCAGCTTGTGGAAGCACAGAGGATGCTACTGACTCATTGCCAAAGAATAAAAATAGGCAAAAGCAGCACCTTACAGAAGCTTGAATTCTCAACTGGGTATATTAGCCAAAGTAGAGTGCTACACTCAGGGAATTATATTGTTTTCAGAAACTGAACCAACTCTGATATCTCAGATTCATCCTGCTACACTGCGAAATAACATCTGATCCTGAATAATCACAGTAATAAAATCTCTCGTATGCCTCATCTCAGACATACTTGCTGAGTTGTGTACCCATTAATAAGCCTACAATTATCATTATCATTGTAATTTTTGATAGAATACTTGCTACAACTAAAAACGAATACACTTTACTGTGCTTGCATGCAGCCTGCATCAGCGTACATCTGAGGTTTTGGCACACAAAATGAGAACTATAAATGCCTGGGAATAAAAACTAACTATTTTTAGAGATGAGCTTCGAGTTCTGAAGTGAGCTGCCTCACTTCTTTCATTCGATCTTATGGCTTCAATTTCCTCACACATAATTGTAAATCAAAAGTAAATGCACAGAAGGCAAAGGAACAATGTTACAGTAAAAATGAAGCAGGTGAAGGGAGAATTCAGGATCCTCAGTGTGACCTTTACAAAACCATAAGCACTTCTTTTTATATCTCAGGGAAAGAATAGCAGAGGGCATAAGGGATTCAGCCCTGTTCTAATATAAATTGAACTGTGGCGCATAAAAACAGTGAGGCAAAGAAAAGGTAGGATAGTTGGAGCTGAGATTTTTTTTTCAGTTGCTTCTTCAAAAATACTTAATAAAATGTGGTTTCTATTGCATATACTAATCTTGATGTGCACAATGGGCACATAATAGAAAAAAACTTTCAATGTATTTGATGAAATTTTTTGAAGATTGTAGTGTGAACCTCTTTTCCTTATTAATTTCATAATTTCTACCATTCCTTTTCTACTACTGTTGAAAAAAAAAATGTTTCTGTTCATGCATACAGAAATCACAAACTATATGGAACTGCAGGCAATGTCTTCCCAGAAGAAAAAATCCCTATTTATTGCACTATTTCTTCCAGAATTGGCTCACTGAAGAAAAGAGTTGCTGTTAATGTAGGTGGTGAGTAAGTTAGCTTGAGGTGGTAAGAAAAAAAAAATATCTCATGATGGAGAGCTGAGGAACATAAAATGACCCTCCCTCTTTCCAAGCAAACAGAGATCATTTGCCATATTGACACAAAACCAGAAATATAGCCTTCCATCCTAAGGATACAGTACCAAGGCAAACAGTCATTTTGTTTTTCTGTCAGATTTCTCTTACTATTTTGTAAAAAACAAGCATAATCCTCTCAAGGTATGTGAGGTAGTTTATCTAGCATTATTTCACTGTGATATCATAAGTGACTGACCTTGTTGTTCAACTGAGCCCACTGTAGTTGGTCGCAACTCTTTCAACAATAAGGTTTGCTTCTTTTTTAAATGAATTTTTAAATGAATTTGAAGTTGCATCTAACCTTACTTTCACAGCTTTACACTAATGCTTGCTATTCTGTTTTTCTGGAGAACAACTGTATATCTTCACTGATTACCAAGAATCTAGTTTAAAAATCATAAATTCTGTCCCTAGCTAGCAGCCTAAAAGTAAGCTGAATCTGTAGCAAACTGTTTTCTAAAGATAAAGGTGCTACGCCACTAAATCTTAATGACGCTAAAAAATTTTAAAAAGCATAAATATGAGACAAGCATTGCTTTCCAGTGCACGTTGAAGGCATGCCTTATTTCATCGGGTTTCCAATTTTACTGGGTGATCAGTACATACTGAATGTGTGTGTACATACATATATATTAAATATGGAGAGTACAGTCTTCCTTCATGCGCAGTATGAGTTCCCAATGCAAATTCATATCTGTGTTTCAGTAGAAAACGCAAAACTCTATGCATTTCATTATGAAATGTTAGTATGTACAGCAAGAACTGGCTGATGTTTTATGGCTCTTCTTGAGAATGTTATTCCTTATACAACAGCTTGGAGTGTGCACAGGACTGTAGCTGAGAGTGGTAGTGAGGTGTGTAGTTAAAATAGACAGTAGTTTTCTCTTGCTTAGAATTTTGTTAAGTTTTAGCATTATCATGTCCTAGTTATGTCCTCCTAGTCTTGGTCTCTTCTTTGGGAAAACTTGAAGAAAACTCCAGGAAAAAAATGAAAAACTACTCCAGCTTCTGGAATTAAAAACAGAAGAAAACAAACAAGCAAATAAATGATGCCTGATGTTTAAGAGATCTCAGACTTCAGGAAAAAAAAAAAAAAAAAAAAAAAACTATCACTTGTTTCTTGCAGCCCAGAGCAACCAAGGTTTGACCCAAACTGAAACCTCTGGAAATCACCAGCAAAGCTTATTTTCTGTCATACATAGCCCTGTCTCTGATGCAGAATTTCCATATACTAACAATGATTCTAGTTGAAGTTGATCAGGCACTTGCTAAGCACTTTTATTAAAAGTTTTAGTAGAAAAACTATAGCCAAAACCTAAGTTTGACAGTTGGGGCAATTTCAGTGCAGTCTCTAGAATAACTGCAGTTGTAGCATGAAACAGCTAATGAAGATGTAATAGAGACCACACCTGCCCTCCATGCTCATCTGTCACAGTAGTCAGCATCTTAATGACTGAAAAGCACATTCATGCTAAGACCCTGATATAGACACGACTGCACTTCAAGTCTTATTAACGTCTTATTGATATTCAATAAATAAACACAGCTCAGAAAATCTCCACCATGAGATTTTGTAAGATATGCTCCAGCGCCAGGGCAGATGCCCTCAGTTTGTCTCAGTAGTGCCCAGAGCAGGGGCACACGTGCTAGCATCACCCCAGTAATCATGCAGCCAACCTGCTCAGGAGAGGGAGAGCACCTAGGGAGACACCCCTGGCTCCCCAGCTTCCGATGACACAAGTGTCTTGCACACTGAACTGGGTTTTTTACACTGAAGTATTTGACCTTCACATACTGGCTGCTAGTGTCTGTTGCAAGAATATCCAGAATATGAGGAGAACACATCAGGAATGGCATACGCTTGTGATTACAACATCCATTTCTTCCAGTTATTTCTGCGTGAATTGCAGTTGGTTTTCAATCGTAAATGAATGGCAATGCATTCCATCATTTTAAATTTGGTGAATTTTAGTAGTCATGAACCTCTAAGAAAAATTGCAGTAGCTCCAGCAGCAGCTGGAGCCACAGACTAAGAGGAATAATGTTAACTGTCTTAAATTATCCAGTAAAAAGAACAGTGATGTCATTTTCTGAGAACTGCCCTCATGAAACCAGTCACAAAATAAAAGGAAGAATAAAATCCTATCACTACTGCTTTTATTTCAACAAACTGAAATTGAGTCTTGACAGATTTTCACCAAAGTTGAAATTGTGAATTTCAGCATGTTATCACACTACCGTGATACACAAACATATAAACAATAGATTAACGTAAGCTTATAGCTTCTTCATCCTTGTGTACATTTCTCATTATTTCACTAAAAAGGATTAATAGCAGTATAAGCTTTGCTTTTAAACCAAAAAGTAGTTATTGCGTACAGATGATAGCCACTTTGCATCAAAATAGTTTCTTTTCTCATTTCTTCTGCTTTTAAGTAATTTCAGTAGATTCCCTTACGTGCTACATGAGGTTTCCTTTACTAATAACATATTGAAAAAACTACTAATACAAGTACTTTATTAACTCCAACAATGACTATTTTTTTCTGGAATTCTAAATTAGTATTGCAGTATCCTGAGCCAGTAAATAGAGCAGTCCACGAGAAAGGTGTTTTTCTGCCAGCTAAAAGGTCTGGAATAGTCTTGTGACTAAAAGGTCTGGAATATTTATTTACAGGTTTAGTAAAATCTTTGTTTCCAGGTGCTGCTATTCTAGTAGACAAACAAAACAACTTAGAAGCTGTAATGACAGCCAGCCTGTCAGTGGACTGCTTGTGAGGGGAGAAGGGGGCATCTTGTTCTGTACTAAGCTCATCAGCTCTCACTGCTTTCCTTTACAGAGGCATAAAAAAATTCCTTAATGTACATGTACACTCTGTCTTATATCAGCCTGGAATCACTCCTATGTAAGGCTCCTTGAAATGAGGAAAGGTCTGTATTCCTTTTTGTATTAGTAAATTTATTATTTCATTTGATCAAACAAGCATGGAGACAAGCCTCCCTTGTCATTTTTTATGTCACTCATCTCAGATGGCCATGTATGCACCAAGCATATAGACAATAAAAAAGATAATACTCTTAGCCAATATAAATAGGCTTCCATCTCTCATAGTGGCAAAAATAAAATGACCTTAATAGGAAGAGAATCAGATGCTTTGCCCAAAAAGATCTTAAATTTAAATTTCTCATTATCTTTATTTACATATATATAGATATGTATATATAAAAGAGCTAAGCAGAAAGTTTCTAGTCTCAGGTCTTTAAATGATTGCATGGTATGTATGCATTTATCTTTTCAGACCAGTTATTAGGAATCTAGTAGCAATAATGAAGAAATATTTCCTCTTTCAAATATGCTGAATTCATGATTTATTCTTTCAAGCTCCAGTCATTACTTCTCAGGGTTAATGAAGCACGGTTTGGGGCAACAAATATTCAGCATATATTTTGTGCACAATGTTTTTTCCTCAAATGAGGCAGTCCTACATTTCTATAATTTCTTATCTGCTCTTACATACCTTCAGCTCTGCCATCTGCAGGGAAGTAAGCTGCTTTATCAACAAACATTAAGCTATGTTTTCAGGAGAAAAAAAAACACTCAATGAAAGGTTTCATGAATAGGCTGTCTGAATTAACCATTATACAAGTATCTGCTTTTACCTGGATAAACACACAAAAAGAAGGCTTATTTACAACTTTGGTAAGTCAAGTAACAGACTAGTTTTGGCAGTAATAGACTAGTACTTAGCAGACCTGTTATGTTTCTGTTCTGTACTTGCATTTATTATTCAACAGTAATGATTTTAATTTGACTGTCTCCATATTCTCCCAGAATGTTTCCTCACCTGACAGATATTGCTAAGAACTTCACAATCGTAAGTGAACAAAACAATCGTAAGTGAACAAAACAGCTCCTCATTCTATCTGGGGAAAAAAAAAAAGTGCAGTAGGAAATCAGAGGCATTTCTGCTTAGACTTCACCTTCTTTAAGATGAGTCCATGAAAAGCTGCCATGAATTGAAAGGTACTGGGAAACTTTTTTTTTTTTTTTTTAAAGAAAAGTTATCAAGAGCTTCCCAGCATGGAAGATTAAAGGGTCTGGAAGAAGGCCAGCTCAGTTGACAAGGCAGCTTAAAACTGAAACATTGGAACATGAAAATAAAAGAGTTAGAAACAAGTGAAGACAATCAACAGGGAGACAGTAACAATTTAAAGACTGCTTAGAAAAGTTGACTCTATTCAGATTCACGGGGCTGGATGGAATGTTAATTGGCTTGGGAAAAAAAAAAAAAAAAACACAGTTTAGTAAGGGTCACATTGCGTGGTCAGCTACATCCTCAGAAAACAGAAGCATCTACTGAAGTCAACAAGTCATGGACAGAAAATGAACCTGGGAGCAATATCTGCAATCTGTCTTTCAGGACTTACCAAAAAAAGATCAGTTCAGAAAAAGATGACACACATCCATTCTTAAATAAACAATAAGGGAGGCAAGAAGTTGGATGACTGGTGCAGTAACAGTAACTGGCATTGCACAAATTAGATAATGTGCAGATAACATTTCTCTTGCCTTTATCTATGGCATGCATGGTTAATTCATTCTCCAATACCTGCAAGACACTACAAATGTGGCCTTTAGCGCACCATTCAGGAACGCAGATGACTTTGGATGCCTTTTGTGAACTTCTGTGGCTTCAAGGCAAGAAAATTTTACTTTTAATGTAGTACAGAAGGAGAAATAGCATTTACATGAGCATTGAAGGTCAGAAGTTTACAGTCAGCATGTCATCTTCTGTCAGTAAAGCTGAGTATCAGATACAGATCACTTACCTATCACATTGATCCACTTTTATTAAACATAAAATTCACATATCTTAAAAAATAGTTTAATTGTAATTACTCTCACCCTCCTTTATAAATGACAGCTTTATTTTGAATAGGTGTTTATAGAAATTTTCAGCTAGTTAAACAATCTGTGACCAATCATACTCATTTGTCTGTGTGTTGCTGTGTAAAATAGAACACGTTAAGCTTTTATAGAAATAAACATTTGCAAATCATTCACTAGACTATTTTTCATGCATTAGTTCTCCAAAACAAACTGTAACTAAATGCAGCAATATGAGCACAGCCAGATTCAGCTGCCTTTAGGGCATATTGCATCTGGATCCTGCATGAAGAGCAGCAATTGACCAACAACAGTGAGCTTCCTAGCCTAAAAATAGAAACACCTTCTGTTCTGTTTCAAGAGCTATCATTAACCCTCCAAGCCAGTACTGACCCCTCTCCTCAAGATGCATTAAGAGCAAAAACTACAGCTGCAATGAATTGTCCTATCTAACCAGCAGAGACAAGCAAGACCTGCACTAGCTCTCAAGCTGCTCCCTTTTCTGTGGGGAAAAGAAAAAGTCTACTTGTGTCTGTGGAGCAAGTGCAGAAAAGGAGCAGAAATTTTAGGAGCATCCAAAAGCAGAACGGCACTGAACTGAGATCAGATATGTAACTTTAAGATGGATAAAATTTAGAGCCACCTACTATTTATTCTTTCATCTTTAAAAAGACTTTAGAGAGATGTAATTCAAGAGAACACGATTAACACCTATCCAAGAGTCACAAAAGTTATGGCTGCAGATGCACTGCAAAAGTGAGACCCACAGAGTCTCTTCAGTAAATATGGGATGACAGTCAGGCTGCACACACAGCTCTTGTACCCTCGTTACCCTCCTGTACTGCCAGCTCACCGTATCTCAGATTTCTACGGGAGAAGGCACTGTGACAGTGGTGGGTGATGCTATAAAAGAATAAAAGTAAAGGGTGATTGGAGTAGACACTGGTGTGAAGTACAAGGTATTAAGGATGAAACACTAAGTCATAACACTTGCAACATAAGTACATATTACTTTTTTATTGCAAGAGTCCTGTGACACCAACTGCCTTCATTATTATCTTAGCTTTACCAGTCTGCCCTTGAGTTGACTTGTAACCATCTGCTCCAAAAGATTATGTAGAGATGAGATAATACAATCCTTTCATAAATAACAAATAGTGTTATACTTCCAATATTTTTAAAAAAAGAGGAATTGATCTGAAGCTGGCCCTTGTTCTATATCACAAACTTTGACTTTTAATCACTACTTATTTCAAACTATTCTTTTTTTCTCCATTCTGCAGACATTCTTACACTCTTCAAATACATTCCTCTTATTTATTTATTCACACTTTCATTTTCCGTTGATGTCTATATTCTAAACAGCTCAGGATCTGCCAGCTTTTGTATGATAACATAGTCATTATTGTTTTATTATGTAACTTGAAAAAAAGCGTAATGCTTCTATCGTGGCTGCTATTAACACCTGTTCCACTTACCAAGTTACAATATTTCATTAGCTGTGCTGCAATAGATGGAACTAAACTGCACGGCCACTGCTTCTCCAGGTTCTGTGACAACCCTACCACACCTCACTTCTCATAGGGAATGTATCAGTCACGTCTACAGCAGGCTCCTCAGAGCATCTATTTTAGTTTAGTATTACTGCAATCCTAGTAATTCAAACAACTGAAGTTTCAGTCCTTTTTTGTTGTTGTCAAGGTGCCAATAGGGATATGTTGCTTCAAGTTGCTTCACATTAACTAAAGGATAGAAGTGATTGAAGCAACATTCAAAACAGCATTTGAAAGCATTCAAAACAGATGTTTCTGGAAAGCTTGAAAAAGTAATATGTCCAAGTTTTGACAGCTTACCACAATGCGTTCTGTGTGTTTGTGCTCTCTACGTTTACTGCTTTTTCATCAGTGTTGTTCACAAATTGCTAGAAAGTGTAATGCATGGGGAAAATACTTTAAAAACATGATTCCTTGTTATACTAATCAATACGAAATAAAAACTGTCAGTGCTATCTGCAAAAATCTAAGAAACGCCTTAATGCATCCAGAAGTGCTTACAAAAGGATAATAATAAGGGCATGACAGCATTTCCTGCTTGGATGTTGTCACTGTCAAGGTAAGTCTCACACTTTGCTCTTTGTAATAGGGTATCAAACTAGGAACTGTTGATGTAAAACAAGCTCCTGCTGAAGTGAAACACAGCAACAAGCATGTTATACATTTATCCTGTTTTATTTTGTTACAAGCAGAAGAAGCAACATATAACATTGGTTACCATCTTCAAAGTCATTAACAACTTGATAGCTATATATTTTACAGCGAAGCTTCTTGGCTGTGTTCAGCAAGAGCAGTAGGATAATGGAATCACATGGAGTAACAGCCTGAAACTGATAGCTAAGTTTCTGCTGAGTGACTTACCTCCTTATCTCAGATCACAAGTCTGGCCAGTTTGGCTTGGCTCTGCAGTGATGGAACAAAGTCCACAAATGGTCAAGCTGCAGATAAAGATCAAACTGGAAGGGTCTGTCAGCTATTCAAAGGCCATCATAAAACCTCAGAATCATCTTAATTAAGTGTCCTGAAGAAGGACAAACCAAAGTATCACACATGCAATAAACTGATTGCCTGTGTTAACATATGGTGCAGACAGCTCTATGTGCATTCTGACTGCTCAGACGTGCCATAAGCCATCATGGGACATAAGCCAGTTTCAGCATGGAAACAATACAGCCCTAAAAAAATGCCCCTGAGATGGACTATCTATCAGAGATAGAGATGAAAGAATTTCTGTATTTGATTTCTTTATAAAAATGTGAACTGGCAGCTACTACAGTTTTTTTTTAGCCAAAAATAAAAGTATAAAGTTCTGGATATAGGGTTCTGCACCATTCCCCTTACTGTGATTATGTAGCATCTTTTCTTCAAGAAAGGAATGACTGACCAGATTGCTCAAGTGATCTGCCTCTCCTTTAACATCTATTCATGGTAAGAAGTCACATGGCCTAGGAATAACTGTAAGGTTTTCCAAGTCATGTAAAAACTTAGCTTCTCAACCACATGCTGGAGGAAAGGTAAATGTAACTGATAATGCAGTCCTGTAGGAAAGACTTTACTTCCCAGTATGCTGTATTTTGCTTAGATTATATTTCTAGTACTCTTACTCAACTGTCTGTAAACATTCAATTATACCCTGCAGCTATTTCCAGAGAAATAAACAAGGTCAGCCTTCATTGGCAGAAACTTGAAATCATACAAAATGCTTTTGGCATTAGTTACTTGTAATCAACTGTTTGAATACAAACAAAAACTCAGCTATGTAGGAATGGCAAGAATATGGGAATCCTTATCTTATTTAAATCAGACAGCAGATGTAATATTCTAAAAGTGTAAAGGGTTAAAAAGAATGGAGAAGCTCTCCCTCCTAGAATGTAACATACAGAGGAAGTTTCCTACGAGATAAGGTTGTTTGGATAAAAACAGGTTATATTCTATTAACTATTAGCATGCTGCCTGCAAGGAGAATGTAGCTGATATCCGACTCTCTGCTTGTCTCTGTAGTGGCCTTTCATTTGCACTGGGACAGACTCTTCCCACAGGGAAAGTTCCCCTAACAGTAGTAGCAGATCTAGAGAAGCACGGTCCTGACCATCACACACTAACCCGAGCAGCACCTCACTGCATGTATGTCTTTGCATTCCTCTGATTCCTATCAAGGCAGGATAAGATTTTCAAAGTTTTTTTTTTCTTCCAGGAAAAATACGTCATGAGAATCTTAACATTTGTAAAGATACCTGGGGTACTATGAGGGATGGCAGCATATGATCTACAGTGTATTAATTTCCATAAAGGACATTTCTTCCACCATCCCCAGCCTTAATGCTAAAGCATTAAACATAATATCTAAGTCATACATGTTTTGTTTTGACTTTGTACACACAGTATGTTGCATTTTAAATACAGGCTTTTTTGCTGTTTTCATTTATAGCAGCATAAGGTATAAATTGCTTATGACAGCTCAGCAAATTCATGAAATACACAAAAATAAAGCACATGACAACAAGTAAAGAATAGCATTTATGGTGGGAAAAAAAAAGGGGATGTATTTTAGTGAGCCTCGACCTTGCCAACCTCACAAGCCCACAGCTGAATGCACAGTAACCTTGTACTCCTACAACATTCCAAACAAAAATAAAAATTCAAGGTATACTTTATACAATCTTTACAAACTCCCAAAGCATTATCCTCTCTTGACCAATTTTATGAATGGTAATTTATCTTCCTCACATTCTCTGTCAGTGTGTCTTGTTGCAGTCACATAGCAGCTTGTCAGATTCATCACAAACAGATGAAAAAATGTTGAAACCAAAGTACTTGCCACCTACAGAGACCGTCAGAATGCAAGGAGCAAGCACCTGACCTATTTTTCTTGATTCTGTGTTGTAGAATCCTTAAAAATACCAAGTCATACCCATTCTCTGTTCTGCTCTGATTCCTTTGAAGAAATTGAAGAAAAATTCTATTACGTCTTTAAAAAAAAGCTTTTTTTTTGGTCAATGGACTAAGTAATAGGTGATATCAGAATCTTTCCAAAATTTTACAGAAAGTTGTGACATGTAAACTGGCAGTATTCATGGCATATGAACCATGAACCACTACGGACCATATTTATCTAGCAGGAAACCTAAGAAAGATCACATGGAACCCATTACCTTTAAATTGCTTCTAGAGATAATTGGGATGTGTGGCAGCTCCTTTCTAAATCTTTCAAAAAGAGTGTTTTAATCCATTTCTGCAAAGAGACACTAACATATCCAATGAATGAATGAAAGAACCTATTGGTAACATTCAAATATATAAATATTACCTCCTGCCCATATATGTATGCGTATATATGTATATAAATATGTATTTGTATATATATATAATATGTATATATAAATATTATCAGCAGGTTAATAAATATTTGTATTTGTACATATTTAAATATGTATTTAAATGTTACCAGCAGGGCTCTGTGTGTGCGTGTGTATACACACCTAAATATTCATTCATTCACTATATGTATAAGAAAGGAATATGCAAGGAATCCAATTCACCTTTTTATCACTTGCTACATACATAAATACCCTCTTCTCACTCAGCAGCGATTTTTTTCCCAACAGAAAAATGAGATTTAACTTTAAAAGCATTAAATGCTTTACTAAACAGGCAATATTAAACAGGCACTGACCAAACTGGTCAGCCAATTCTTATCACTGAAAATTAGCATATAGCACATTATGACTGAAAATACTTTTTAAAGAAAGTACTCCCATGAAATCTCAAAGAATAAACCATCTTACTTGTTGTTTATTCATTTCTTCTCAGCTTACAGCATTTTTTTTTCCTTAATGATCCACTACCCAAAACAGTGCTGCACAGTGTGGCTAATGGTACTTCATTTTCTTATCCTCTAAAATATTACCTCCTTACAACTGAAGGGTGCACCATATCTACATTTGTAAAATGCTTCTAAGATTGCCACAGTTCTGTACAATACTGTACTAAATTGCTTTCCACTGTTCTCCTTAAATAGTTATTTTAATTAAAAAGGCAGTCAGAAAGCTACAGAAATTCTTCATCATCGGACTTCAGTATCTCAGTTGAAAAGTATTTCTTTTCCTTAGAAATCATAGTCTGTATTAGCAATATGCTAAGTGCTGTAGATAGCAATAACTGTATAGAACTTTGTAACCAAAGTTACAGTAATTCTGGGAAACATGAGTTTCTTGTTTTTAGGTATGCTATATTTAGGTGCTGGAGAGAGGTAGAGAACTTCAAGGGTTTAAGGCTTAAAGATGAAAGGCTAAACAGTAAGCTGGGCATAACAGTAATGCCAACTTTCTAGACTTAGTTTGAGAAAAAGATTATTCCATCACGTAGCTTTATCCAGAAAAAAATTCCTTTGTTTCATGCTGCAAGAGACAGTTTAAGGGAGTTCACAGGACTTTTGCTTAGAAGTACAGTATATGTTCACTAAAAAATGTGTCTGGAACTAATTCAAGCTTTTGCTTGAATGAGCCACAGGCACCATATGTATTTTTGTTACAGCCAGCCTCCACTTTTAGTGAGTCATTCACAAGAAAAAAAAAAAGACTTCACTATAAGAGTTATACTTTTCTGTATGTGCTGAGTGACCACAGTTTTGCAGATTTACTAAAACTCTGCCGGCACCAGTGACTTAGTAAGGTCTTCGTTCGAACAGAAAGACCAAGTTCACGAGAAATGGAAGACTCTTACTGTGTTAGCATTGAACCATCTTTTCCCAGTGACTCAGATTTATGATTGGCTTTATTGCTTTACATCAGCACTTTATTATTATTATTTAAAATAAATAGTTTCCTAAACTATTGCACAGGCAACATTTGTTTGTAGTATTAGGTTTTAAATTAATAAAATTTGCATTGGAAGACTTGTCCTCTTGGAAAACTGATTTACAAAAAAGGTCAAATGACCATTGGGAAAAAAAAAGTCTTTTTTTTTTTTTTAAGATAGAAGCAAAATGAAGTCATGCTGAAATAGGCCAACAGTAAATACTTTGTCATACAGAATCTCTTGGTGGTCATGTTTTTTTGCACAAAATTTCAGAACAACATGCCCACGCTGGAAGAGGTAATTATAAGTGTCTGGATTAACTACCAGATACATTCAGAAGCATGTGTACAATAGCCAGTCACCTGTGTTTCTTTGGGAAAACAGAACACCTATAAATTAATATTTAACTCTTACAGAAGGATAATGACAATACCGGACTTATTCTGCAAACATAAGGTTAAATATTCTGTTTAGTTTTACATAAAAAATGGGCTAAATTATTGACCCAAATGAAGCCTAAAAAAAGAGAGTAATATGTGGTTTTCCATTTTTTTTATTTTTCCCTTCACAACCAAAATTTGAACAATAACAACTAATACTTTAAATACTGTTTAGTAAGTCTGGAACATTTCATTTTTAAATTACATCTAAAGGCCCATCATTAGCTTTGATCTATGATTGAATAAAAAAGGTACATTTTCCAATTTAAGAGGGGAAAAAGAAATCTTCCAGATAAAAGCCATTTGAATCTCAACTCTGTGTATAGACAAAAGTGGATTCCTGACAATCCAGACTCAGGTGAACACTGAGAGCCACAGCAAACTTTTTGATTAGTCTAGAATTAATTTCATATCTGGTACAAAACCTGAGACCACAAAGATTCATAAAACCTTCACACAGTATCTTCCATTCCTGACATCAATAACAGAAATATTTTCAAATATCTGCCTATTTAATATCCTACATCTACATGCATGCTTCCTCAGAGATGCAAGTGACAAGACAATCAACAAGCCAAAGTCCTTGGGATGGGTGACTGTTAAAAAGAGAAAGAGCCTTGCAGACATCAGTCTCAACCTGTCCTGACTCAAAGTACAAAGTGGCAAATCCACCCTGCGTAAATGAAAATTGCTCCATCATCTGTTGTGCCTAAGATACATTGGATGACATTAACAAGACTTCGCCAACGCTGAAATCATTGACACTCCGCTTACTGAAAGGTTTCTGGAAAGGACAAAAAGCTGTTCGCTAATACACTGGCAGAGACAAGATAAACATAGCATTCATCTTTTCTCATGGAAAACTCTTCACAAGTTGCTTGCTATTTTCCAACCACAGAATATTATCATACAAGCTCTAAAGGGAAAAGCACACTCTAAGCAAGAAGGATGATATTTTAATACTTCTTTGGAACAAATGAAATCTTGTTGGATATAAAACCTGAAGAACTGCCATATCAGAACAAGGCAACAGTCCACCCAGCCTGTTATTCTGCTTCCAAAAAAGGCCAAAAGCAGCTTTGGAGGACAGCGTAAGCTCCTCATAACTGAGCATCTCCATGCGAGTCCAAGGGAGGATTTCTTTTTTTTCTGACTGCAGCTTGTACCATAAAGTCCAAATGTAGCAATTATGTGTGCTAAGTACAAGACAGCTCTGTTCTGTATTTCATTTAATGTTAAGTGCCAATACTATTATTATCCTGCAACGTGATCAAGTCCCACAAACTTAGGAAAGGGTGACTCAATATTTGCAACAGATTTCTCCTGAAGAGAAACACTAAATATCTTGCCATTCAGGATTTTATTTCCTTAATTCTCCACAAATCTGTTTGCCTGCAAAACTATGAAACATTTAAGATTTTCTTTATTCTTTTCAATTTCCTAAACTTCTTCCTCAGTTTCCATTTTGGGTCAGTCATATTCATTTACTCTCAGGACTAACTGGTGTTTTCTGAGAGTAATGCCATTACCTTAACTAAAATCACTCATTTCTATCAAAAGTGATGAGTAATTACAACCAAAATGAATGCATAAAGTTTTTCATAAAAATGCAGACATTTTATTTTTTAAAAAATGTCATCTTTGGAAATAGCGATCATATCATAATATCTCTTTTCTTTCTCTTATTTATAACTGCATTTGACTTTTTTGCCAATGGCAGCTAAACTTTTGTTGTGTACATATAACGTTTTCTGTGTGTACAACATGTATGCACATGTGGTTGCAAGTGAATAAATAAACCTGCAATAATCTGAAAGTCAAGTTCTTTATGTGATTTATTCATCCTCTGCTGTGCAATAGCTCTCTTTAACACCTTTTCAGTGCTAGGTACTTTTTAAGTGCTTACATTTACTCAATATTGGCATTACTTTTACACACACCGCTTTTTAACTTAGAAAGAGTAATAGGTTTTCCTGAAAAATATCACTACAATTCTTTAGCTGTTTTTATCCACCTGGTCATCAGGGTATTTGTGCAGTGTTAGTTTCTCACAGCCCTATTGCTTTTGTTAGTTTTCTTTTTGACCCACTTAATCGTTCCTTAGGCTCTTTTTTACTGTTCTCTTTTTTATGCTCTGCATCATCTTCCTCCTTTTTTTCCTATTCTGTTCCATCTTCAGTGCTCTTCCTTCCTTTCATTCATTTCCTGAAATCCTGAATCTAAATTGATTCCAAGAGCTTTGGGAACTTTTCCCTTCTAATGTTTTCATCTCTTTTCTTGCAGAACTGCACATCACTGCTATTCAACAATTACAACACCTTTTATTAGTTGAATATCATTGCCAATAATCATATCCCTGGACTGAAGACTGAATAAAGATAAGTGGTCTCTGCAGATTAAAATAAACCTCAAGCTGCAGCATATTGGCTGATTAGTGTAAAAGTCCACCAGAAGTAACATGAATCAAGCCTTCAGTAAGCCTATCCCATACTTACTTCCTCCTAACCTTAACACCTCCATGTCACACTGAACCCCGTGGCCCGATTCCTCCAATTTTTTAGCATCTGTCCAAGATTTAGAGCAACTGATGTGAAAGGTTTAGGTAGATATCCCAATAGTATTTGGAAATTTGGGGACAAAGTTTACAATTTTCCTACAATATTTAATTACGCAATGCTCAGCACAATACTGTGAAACAGTTAAAATCAATTTCTTTGGCATTTGCTGAAATCTAAGGAAATATAAGGTCTATAGGCATATAGCTGTATTCATTGTCTATACATTAAACAGTATAATGCTTTCTTCTGAGGGCTTATAGGGATTAGTCCAATATTGCCCGCTTTTAATTGTGTCTAAAAATACGTATTTGCTTACTCAGGCAGCTTCTACATTTATTTCCCTACATGTATAAAATGGCAGTGGTGCTGCAGCACAACACTGCGTTACCATGCTGTGTCTTCGGGTGAATTCATCAAATTACAAAGGCTCTGCAATCAGACAGAAACTTAGCAATCTAAGTTTCTCCAGGCAGAGAAGTTTCAGGAGAAAATAGTATGACAGAAGAACCTATTAGAAATAGGTTATATTATCAAAACAAGACTGAATCTCATTTGTATCTCAGGTTTTTAAATCTGTTTTTGTTAGAGATTTGGGCTGCATACAGTCATTCTATTTTCTTAGCATCTGTATCCAGACAGGAATACACAAGTTGTTCTGCTACCAGATAACTTAAACTCTTAAAAGAGAAAGCAATTTTTATACCTCCATAATCACTTTTACTTCTTACAGCTTACAGCATGAGGTGTAGCAAAAAGTAGGACAGCAGAAAAATTCCTTGCGCAAGAAGTTTCTCGTGAAGCAAAAGCATGAAGCAAAAAGTTTCTCTTTCTAACTCTTCCTGGGTTAGAAGATATGCTTCCTGGGTTATATCTATACTTAAAACCTTTTGCTTCATGTATATCTAACCCAAATATCATGAATCCACATTTCCAGTTCAAACTAACAGTCCAAGTCAACTAGTAAGAAAACAAAATCTCAGTGTAAAATGAAAGGGTGTTATTATTTAACCAACTACTTAGCTAAATCATGTTAAAACAGACTTAAAAAGTTCAATGTGCAGTTTAACTTCCTTAAACTATTTCCTTAAAGCAACTCATCATACTTGTAAGGTGTAAGACACTTTTACATAGAGGGGGTGTAAATTAGCACTACACCACTTGAATATCATTGTATTCAAGTGACACTGAACCTGCTAAAAGAATAAAAAAAGAAAAAAAAAAAAAAAAAAAAAAAACAGGTATAGAGGAAAAACACTTAAAATCATCAAAAGACTCTACTAAGGCTTACAAAACTCCGTGTGTGCTCCACAATATAAGCTGGAAGTCTCCTTCCAATCTCTGTCAGCATCTTTTTTTTCCGGAAGAAGAGATTCATGTAACAACAAACTGCCTCTCTCTAGCACAAGTGTACCAGTTTCAGTTGATTTACACTAGATGAGGGTTTGGCTCTTACAAGAATTATTTGATTTTTAATGTTTTATTTATGTCAGTTAATTTTGACCTCAGGCTTCATGAGACTTTGCAAAGGAGCCAAAGGACAAAGTAACTTGTCCTGTTATACAGAGTGGTGTTGCTTTTCAGTAATCAATTAGGTCAGATGCATGAGCCCATTAAGGTATCCCCCAAGTCTGAGGAGATCAGTACCAAGGTCAAAGAGTGTGACTGCTGTAAGATGTACTCAGTAAAATGGTGAGGGGCCTTGAATGATGCAGGACAGTACTGCCAGAAATTACATTTCTACAGCATAATAAGGATTGCTTAGGTAATTCTGCACAGAGACTTGAATTCTTGTAATTCTATTGACTTAATTGCAAGGAATTAGTGACATGCACTATCCTGTGTACCTCAGTATATTAACCATAATGTTTCACACATGTCCACAACATAATATTATTCTATAGATCTGTTCCCATCCTCATTTCACAGAACCCCAGGTCACTGGGAAGACATTCCTTGACCATATTGAACTATGTGTCACCACCAGCTACTATATTACACGCTAGGATATTTATCAGCTCCCACATCAAGGATTGTTTATCCTCATTATTTGCACTCCAAACATTCACAGACCAAACTGGAATACTGCGAAGTAAAGGCCTTTCACAACCACTTTTATAAATTAATAAGCTCAAATGGTTTGGGGAATACTTAAGAAACAAGACAAAAATCTAACTAGGTCATATTACACCTTTCTATAATTACAAAGTTTTCTTCATAGATATTTGTTCTTTTCCCAAATGGCCTTGATATACCCAGCAATAGCTATTGCTATCATTTCAGACGTACTGGGCTGGGGAAAGGAGGAAACTTGTTTCCGTAGCTTTGCAGGAGACAAAGTCCAGGATACAATATATGAAAGATATCCACGTGCAGTCCTCTGGCTTGAGTGAAAGGGATCATCTAATTCATTCCGCTGTCTTGTAACACAACCAGCTGTTCTAAAATGTTAGCAACCAGGGGTATGTTTACTCAGCTCCCAAAACTCTAATGAAGGAGATCCATATTCTCTCCAGTGCTTTTGGAATTTGTTCTGTGCTGAAGTTTAATTCTATTACTTCTTGTTCTATCTACTATGGATAAAGAACATTTTTATGTTCTTTTCCAAGTTTTGCATCTTAGAAAACCATTATGATTTCCATTCATTCTCTTTCAGACTAAGCAAACTGGTGGCCGGTGACAGGACGAGGGGTAATGGGTGGAAGTGGAAACATAGGAAGTTTAATCTCCATATGAGGAAGATTTTTTTTCCTGTGAGGGTGACAGAGCCCTGGACCAGGCTGCCCAGAGAGGCTGTGGAGTCTCCTCTGGAGATCTTCCAAACCCGCCTGGATTCTACCCTGTGCCACGCGTTCTAGGTGTACTTGCTTCTGTGGGTGCAGGTTGGACTAGATGATCTCTAGAGATGCCTTCCAACCTCAACCATTCTGCAAGTCTGTGAAATCTTTCATTATACCCTTCTTTCAACCTGACCTTCTCTAGATCTCTGATTATACTGAACACTTTAGAAAAAGTGGTTCAGAATTCTGAACCGAGAACTTCCTGACTGGGATTGAAGATTTTCTGTATTATAAATAAATAAAAGTAAAATCACTTAAAACTATGGGGTTTACAAAAGAGCAAACCTTTAAACTTAGGTACTATAATAATAGCTTTGCATCTAAAAGAGTAACTGAAAAACAAATATTCAAAGGCTAAAACATCCTAAAACATATTACAATAAAACTATCAGCGTTAACAGGCCAGCACAGAGCTGCTTAAAGTAAAGTCAGAAATAATTTTTAGGTTGTGAAGTCTAGCTGACAGACTCTTGTAACTCCCTTGAATTACGAGAAGCGTGCCTTGAGGGGAAAATGCATGTACTGTGTGAAAGTCTAGAGAATACTTCTAGTTGGCAGTTTTATTAGTACATTTTCACACTGTGTTCATTTTTAGATTATTAGTAAGCAACTTCTTGAACAAATCACATGGCAGTCAATGTGCTTGTGTAGGAATCTGTTCTCTTCTTTCATATTAACTGGCAGAGTAGCAAGTATACTAGAAGTGACCAGCTTAATGCCAGTGACAGAGATGGTTGGTCTTCCTCATTTTATGTATATATTTGGAAGGATGTCAGATATCAAACCCAAAGTTGTTTTGAACACAGCAGCAACTTAGATGTAACCAATATTTTGCAATAGTAGCAGAGAAACAGTCATTTTAGAACATGCATCAAGTTTAGATTGAACAGCTCCCAAGAGATTCATTAATCTGTTCATGACAAAGTACATGACTGCTGGTTAGCAACATGATGGAACCTAAAATATAAGTAGAATTGTACTAATGGTATTAATCCTGAACTATGCAGCTGAGAACTGATGAAACTCAGAATTTCTTGTCAGTATTTGTTTTTTTCCAGATCTAGTGCAGGCCTTAGAATAATTATTTGCAATCACTATTGAAACACTATTTGAATCACTTAACTTTGTGCAGGAAGAAGAGATATGAATTTTATGAACAATTCTGTAGAAAACATTACACAAAATTAAGTGTTACACATAACTATATGTAAAATTCTATTTAAAAAATGTTTGTACCATGCAGTTACACCTTTAGGTAACAACATGCACAAGTTGTAAACTGTTCAAAAAAAAATTGTTAGATAATAAACCCACTGGTGTTTTCATGCACATATCTTTAGTTCGTTGATATTAGTTGTATTTGAATAGAGTCAGTACATTGATACAACATCACTTTAGTATACTAGAAGGCATGAAAATGCAGTCTTCTCAGATCTTCATTCAAAGGGAGTGTCTCGGTTTCAACAGTACGCTCCTAGGACATGACACAGGGATTTTTAAGATTTTCAAAGAATGACAGCATCTCAATCCTTTTCAAACAAGAACGAGCAGAAGAAAGAGCCTCCGAGAGGTGTGAGACCACAGAAACTTTCATTATGCTTCAGACATAAACTGCATGATGCCTTTTAAATGACAACCTCATGGGGAATGCAGAGGAACACTTTAAGGAAAGATGTCTTTAATGTATACTTTCCCTATGAAAGGGGTGTGCCTAAGTCTCACAGGCTGTAAGCAGTAGTTGCCTGTCTTAGTTTGGAGCATTTGGACCATTTTGGCTCAACTATGGACCATTTTTGCCTGACTATATTTCACAGCTGGGCTTTCTGGGTAATATTTTCAGATTACACAGTACCACCACATTACCAAAATAAAAGCTATGCCTTCTTAGAAATCTGGCTTTATTTTGTCACATGAGTGTGGACAGTGTTTTCAGGACACAAGAAAAGGGAAAAGAACAAGAGAAAGCAATTTATAGATAGCCTTGGTAGAGAATAGAGGTGCCCTATCTTGCACCTAACAGGTATGCAAATGACACCAAAATCTACATCTTCTCCCCTCTGGCTCAGCCACATAGCCATAAAAGCTTCACATGTTGTATTACAGTTGACTAACAAATGCTGTCTTGTTTTTTGAGAGGCTGCCCGCAGCACAGCAATTACTTCTAGCTGCATTATCTTTTTTTCTGTTTTTTAAGGAAATTTGCCTTCAGGAATTTGAACTAACTGTTGGATCCAAAGGGACGAAAAAGGGAACTGGGAAAAACAACAACAAAAATGAACCACATTTATAATGGTATATACCTAGTGCTGGTATTAAAGGTTTCTTGTTCTTTAGCTTCTTCTTGTTTTTTCTGCTAAAGATCAAACACACATGCGGGGAAATCTTTTTCCTGCCTATGTTGCAACATGCAAAGAGTCTCTAACAACTTTATGGGACCAATAAAAAATTCCCATTAGTAAGCCACTCTGTTTTCTTTAGCCTCTTCAGCCCCTTCCCAGCCTGCCATCCTTCCTAACAGCAGTCTCATGGGATAAACTTTTTCATCTGATACTGAGTGAGTTTTTTTCTACTCACTTCCAGTAGTAAAAACTGTACTTAAATACTCAATACTGCCACCTCCATCTGCTGTTAAATGTCACTTAACTATATATTCCTGTGTATTAAAAAAAATAGAAACTAATAGAAAAATAGATCTAAAAGATTTCTTTTTTTTTCAGTATAGCCATCAGTGTCACAAAACAGTATCGAGTCATCGCCTAAATGAACTCCATTCAGTTACATAGCTTCACTGCTTCCAACAGATACCTGTAGTTTGTCCACTGAGATTGGATTCACCCCAACTGTAATACTTGCAACAGTCCTGCAGAATGGGTGTTTTATCTAGGAGTTTTGTATCATATTACTAATCTTTAATAGATACATTTTGCAGTAATAAAACCTTCCTTAATGAAGAAATTCCATATTCTATTTACTGTTCCCTCACCTAGGCAGAGAAATAAGACTCACATAAGTTTAAAAAGCAAATACAAAATCTATACCAAGGTCTGGTTGAATTTCAGGACATTAATAGAATATGGTTTTGTACTGCAACCTTCTGTGTCCATGCACCTTGCTGACCTCTGAGTTATTAAAATTTAAAAGGATTATTTAGAAGAAGGCATCTCTTACTTACCTGTGTTGTAATTGTGGACACTTCACAATATAGGTGTTTATAACGGAGAAATGCATACCTGAGGAAGATAATCATTATCTGTACCACCATACACCTACTTTTTATCCATTAATTATTTAGCATATCCACAACAAGGTTAAACATTTAGACCTGGTAACGATCCCTTCACATACAAAATGTGTAATAGTAGCTTGTCAGCTGCATACCTTACTCTGGAAAATTATCTTCATTATAAAATATTTATTTACCTGACTAGACATAAAATAATAGAAATAGTCATGCCTACAAAATGATCCAGGGAGGACAGGAATGATCAAAATACTGAAACATAATGCCACAGTGCATATAGCAAAATTATATAAAAGCTGACAATCTACAGCACCGACTTTAGCTTAAAATATTTGTGCAGCAGGAACTAAAAAAAATAAGACTAAGGCTAAGTTCTTGGTTACATAATTTCCATGTAGACATTTTACACCTGTCATGTTGCTGCTTCAGTTGGCAAACTAACAAAATGCCCTGAATCCACAAGGGATACTGTTGTGAGATATACAGCCTCATCAGCAATAAAAACAGACCAGCATGGTTGAAGTGAAATAGGAGCTGAGACATTGTCTGAAGGTATTCTTAAGTTACAATCATAAGAAATGAAAACTATTAATGGAGACAACATCACAGGTAAGCCAAGTAGGCTGATACAAATAAGTGCATTCTACAGTTTCACAGCAGATAAAAGATAGGCTTTGTAAACACTGTAAGTGCATTTATGATTTACTGACTCCTTTGCATTAGTTAATTACCATTTCTATTTTCCAAAGCAAACAGCTTTTTGCTAATGAATCATGATTCAAGTGAACTAAAATTGTATCTAAAATTAAACTGACAAAATGTCTATTTTTAGACCTTCTGCTGCTCCATTTGAATTTCAAGCTGTGTGCACGTTTTAAGCAGGCTTTACTTCTGACATCAATGAAGTTTTCCCATGTGAATACAGCAGAGCATCTTTCCATACCAGTGATAACCCCTGAAAAAGCATTCACAACTTGAAGAATACAGCTTAGGTATATTTTGTCTGACAAATCTGTAGAGATATTTCTATAGAGATATTAATCTCTATAGAAAGATGCATATTAGTTTCCAGCACTAAAACTCCTGAGAGATTACTCTGCTGTTTCAAAAAGGGCCTTTTGTTTATTTAAAATAGGCACTGTAAAATATTCAGCACTTCTGATCAAATGGATTACAGAACCACCTCCTAGCTTGTTTTTGCAAAAGCAAACTTCTCAAAGCTCTATTGGTATGGAAATGCTGGGAAATATTTTTTTCTCAATATGAAAAATTACCAAATTCGATAGTTTTACTTTTCAAATAAATACTCATCTCCGAGATAATCCCTCACACGACTTCTACTTACACTGCTCTATAAATTCCCCCCCACCTTAGATCTTATTATATAGAAAATATATAAACTCAGCTCCCACTTCCTGTCATTTGGAGTAACAACAAAAAAAGGACAAAAAAGTCCTTTACTTCTTCCTAGGAATCCGTAGCTCTGGTATTTCCTCAAACAAACTCTGTCAATCTAACTCGCAGTAATACATTCTATAGGGTTTATGGTCTGTAGTAGGTGTTTCAGTTGTAGAAAGACCCACATTTGTAGGTATGAAAAAGAAGAGGTATCAAGTATGGAATAACCATTTGTTACAAGGCTGTGTTTGTATTCCGAGAACAAATTATAGCCAGTCTCTTCCCCAAAGTACTTACAAGCACATACAAGACATGAGTCAGGTCACTGCTTGTAGGGAAAGTACAAAAAACCAGAAAATTAGGGACTTAAAAAATGAAGTTTTTAGTTGTTATTAAAACCCACCCTATACTGAAGCTCCTGAAACAGTATATTCCTCATTCTATCTCTTTACTGCAAGCAGACAGATGGAAGAAAACACCGGTTTACACATTTTATGTGAGTGCATATACCCATATCATGAATTCTGAAAGGGAATTTGACTGTAAAGAAAGCCATAGCCTCTACTCTAAAGTATGTAAAGATTCCCTTTTTAAATACAGGACTCCCCCACGAATTCATCTGAAAGGCAGGAAAAAAACAGTGTTAGGAATTGAAGCCACTGTGGGGCTGTACAGCCTTACAAATGCTAGTTCACATTGTGATTATTAAAATCTCTCCAGTCCAAACAAATCCATGATCCCATTGAAGCAGTTGGATCTACCTGTTGATCTGCATGGGTCATGATTTTACACAGAATACTGAGCAGTTTGTGCACATTGGGACACGAATATATTAAGGGATGAAATGAAATGCAATAAAGTACTACAGAGCAAATATCAATTTTAGTGTTTTTTTTCATTGATATTTCAGTATTATACCATTTGACAGAGAGATTAAAAAAAAGTCATTGCAATGACCATAGCTTGGACACATATATGAGTTTATTCTCTCCTGACAACATATCATATTTGCTCACTTCTCTCACTAATGAGCCAAGAATGGCAATCAATCTGAAATGTCTGTAATAGCTTATTATCACCTTTACCAAAGTGATTTGGAGAATAAACAACCATCACTTGAGCTCTGACCATTTATCAATGAGAACTCTACCAATAATATATTGAGGAATTTGTGCTATATATAGAATATAAAGGAGTGCAGAAAGAATTAATTCGGGGGCCTAACGGTAGATTTACTCATTCTAATTTTATTCACAAAATTACTCATTTTTCATCCTATTGTACAGTAATCAGTCAGTTCAAAGACCAAAATAAGGCCTATCATGAAAAGCTACTAGCCTCAACAATTTCTGACAGCCTGTAGCAGGTAAATCATGAGGAAATAAGGTAGGTTCAGTTCAGGAGAAAAACAACAGATGAGTTGCCAGGAACTGGACAATAGAGCATAATTTCATATACATATTCCAGAGGTCTAAACCAAAAGATCTTACAAAATCTCTTCAAATAAAAAAAATACATTAACTTTCAGTACCCAGAAAATATGGTGTTATTAATCTAGCAGTCATGCTGTATTCATTTTTCAATGTGCATTATTTCAGGGCATTTATTAGAATCACTAACAAATAAGGAACTGTAACATTGCCTTTTGCCTGTTCTGCTCCTGCTGTGCTTCTCCTCTATTGACAGTCAATTAAATGTGGTAACAAAGCAAAACTGCAGAACATGCCTTTAGTAAAGCAACTTATTCTCACATTCCCGAGTGCTTACATAGAGCCACTCTTCCTTTTTAAATACAAATGCAATCTTCTCTGCTTGTAAAGTGCCAATACAGTGAGTTCAAATCCTGAATGAAGCTTTTGAGTGATATAGTAATACTTATATTGACTATTAAAACCATCACTGAGTTCTATGTGATTAATAAAAGGCAGATACTGATAATGCCCTATGGAACTGCTGAAGCATAAAACTAACAGAAGTTAACTGACTAAAGACCATGATGCTTTAAAATTATATTAACATTATGGGTAGGTGAATTATTTCCGATATATTCCTCATGCACTGTCTCCAGATGGGATCAGGTGAGGGATTGAAGGGGGACGGGGTTCTGAATTATCCTAAAGAGGTATGAAACTAAGTCCTAAAAATATATATCCAGTCTAATAGCTTCATCTGCAAGTAATTAATGCTTATGCTTGAAAACACATTCATTAAAACTTAAAAGGAACAATAATTTTGACCCATTTTGAATTCACTTAAAGGTAAGATTATTGAATTTTTAGTATTTCAGTAATGAAATAATTGCACAGTAGGATAAACACAAAGTATTTGGAAAACAGAAAGAAAACAAGAAGAGGGTAAAAATATAAAGCTGATTCATGTCACTAGACTTTGGGGTGTCCTGTCAATAATGCACTCAAGTTTCTCATTTGCTAGGTTTTACCCTGATCCAGTTGTGCTCCTACTGTGTCTTCATGATTGGAGGGAAAAACAATCTATGAATTTAATGACTTTTTCAGCTCAAATGAGAGCCAAAAGACACAAGAAATTCTAATTCAAAGAGGCTTATGCACCCCTGAGTAGAAAGCCACCAGGGAATGAAGACAGCTAAGATTTTGTCGCCTTTTATTCAGTGATATGTTCCACATCAGCCTTTTTTACTGTCTTCTGATTCAGAGCCAGCTTCTACTGTTGTCTTTTGCTGCCTGTTCTCTCACAGCTTTTCCTTGCAGTAATTTGGCAGTCTTTCTCTTACTAATTACATGAAGGAAGTACCTCTTCAGAAAACACAGAGTGGAACAGTGGCATACTCTAATATAATCTCTTCATGTCCTTGAGGTCATAAACTGACCATAACAGAAAACTGGGATGATAATTTCAAATTGACCTCTTCCTTCCCATCTAGTGACTGGTACTTAAAGAAATCTGTTAGAGGTGGTCAACGAGTGAATAGGGAGCAACACTGGTCTTACTGCAATCATCAGCTGTTTCTTAGGTACTGAAGACTGTTAGATACTAAAGTTCAGGATGAACAATGTCACAGAAAGACTCTAACCAACTCTTTTTTATGGTCTGTGAAAAGATATGTATCTTTATGTCTCTAAATTTGTTATTAATAACAGTGTCAAAACTTCAAATGTAGATTTTTTACGTGTCACTAACTCTCCAAAGTATCCTGTATGTACACTGTATCTTACATAACCTTGAAGGCATGATTAACTTTTTTTTCTTGCTAAGCAATTCTCATAGACTGGAGCTAAACCTGCATGAAAATACCGAACACCAATCAAGATCATCTCAGTGATCCTCATACAGAATCGACAATCATCTCAAATTCAATCAAGAGTTTTTCTTATGGGTAAGTATGCAGGTCACATTTTTAAAGCAGTCTTAATGAAGCGAACAGTGTCTTGTGATGGGACAATAAATTGAATTGTGGGCTCTCAGTATAGTATGACATGAGAAGGATTAATTGTTTAACTATTAAGAATTGGTATCAAACGAGCCACAGACTGTGGTTGATAAGAATTACAGAAAGAAGCATATAAAAGGCAAGTAAGGAATTTACATTTCACCTCCTAGTACATGGATGTATATTCTGCTCAGATTGACAGCAGTTAACAAGATTCTTAATAAAGCAAGAGTTTAATGTGAATTAGATATACATCTACTATAATTCAGAAGATCTGTCAGTTGAAAAGGACATTAGTCACAAGTCAGATATTGGTACAACAGTCACAAAAGTCTAGAATTTTGAAATCAAGAGATTCTGTTCCCAGATAAAAATGTGCCATCAAAATGTGATCCTCAGGAAGTCGTTCCACACCCGTTAACTTGTGTTTACTTGCTCACTAACTTACACTGTCTATAATAGAGTGTCTAAAATAAACTCTACATTTATTCAGCACACAGGCCTCTTAGCTTGACTAATGTGTCCTCATGTTACTAATAAAAACAGAAGGTATCTGTTAATAAATACCAATGTCACTAGTGATTTCAAAAGTCCTTGATCATGAAAAGCAAATCAACCTATATGAACACATAACAGATGTCCATGGCTCTTGTTCTTGATCTATATGGGTTTTAGACATGGAATACACTTTCTTACATATTTCCAGTAAGGTTACGATAAGTGCTGTGAAGAAGAAATTAAAATATCCATTATACCCCCAATTTTACAAGTGCTATGATTTTAAGGTCCTTACAATGATTTTGCAAAAAGTTTTGGGAGTCAAAGAGTTTGTGCTAGCAGTGTGCATTTCATGGTCAATCAATTTATTTGGCAAGTGACTGCAGCTATTAGAATTACAGGAAGAAAACCTGGTGAAAGCAAGCTACTGATCTGGAGAGAATTATGTAAGGAAACATAGGCAACTGGAGAAGAAACTCAGCAAGACATTTATTGCTGACAAAATGGTGGCACTTGAAGATACCAAAGACTGAAAGCCTGATTCAGTAGATAGGCCATAGACATAGAAATTGATGAACAGTAAGTTACCTATTTTTGTCATAAACTGATCCTTGGCAGACACAACAGAGTTAAATATGTAAAAAACTGAAAGGAGACAGAAGTAAAACATTAGTGCACACAGATATGAAGAGAAGTTGGCAGACAAAAGACAGAAAGCAGCCAAGGACTCAGAAGCCAACGTCAGGAAGCGTAAGAATAAAGCAATATCAGGGGAGGAGTTAAACAGAAGTCAATGATCAGCCGTAGGTCTATAAAGACTAAAAGACATGGCCATATTCTCAGGGTATGGTGTGCACAAAAAAAAAAAAAAAAAAAAAAAAGTCATTTATCTTCTTTAGTCACTGTTCCTCACCTTATTATATGTTTAAATAATTAAGAAAGGTATCTAGAATGAAACTGGAACCTTTTGTCACTGTAGCATTCTAAATAAAGAACAAAATGCGTCAAGAATCTTCAGTTAAATTTCCAGAGTAATTTTTAAAGTATCAGTAGCAACCTCCAAGCTGTAATTAAACTGTTAGGCTATTGTAAGTAGACCAGGTGTGGAAAGGCAATCTCTTTTAACACTGAGAGTAACCAATGAAAAGACATGATTATTCTACTAGATGCTATTTTACTTTACTTAAATATTCTGTTTACTACATTTGTGTAAGTAAACATACATGATTTCAGTATGTATCTGACTTTTGTATGCGTATCTGATCCATACACAATGCATAATACTCTGTTAAGATAGGTGCTCATGGAACGCTATGAAGATAAGCCTGGCAGAAATCTCTCCAAGGGTTCTGAGGTCTGACCTTCAGTTGTGGTAAATAAACTACTTTATTTCCTCTTTCAAATGTGGTCCTGGATCTGCCTTGCAGACGGTAGTAATTTTTCTACATATCCCAGAGCAGTAGAGTATTAAACCACCTACCCTTAGCAGATGGTGCCCCCATTCTCTCCACAAGCCGTCCCAAACATAGACAACAATTAACGCACAGAGAAAGGTGCCCAGTCTCTCAGTAACAGACAACAAAGTCACAGAAATCGAGATTAGACAAAGAAAGGAACAGACTTGGGAAAGGGAAGATAGAAAATTAAATAGCAAAGCAAGTGAATCAAAGTTTGAATGTGAAGAGAGTCATGAAAGAATAAAACAAGCAATTCATTATTACAGCAAGTGTCAATCTCTATAATAAAAATCATCTCTTATGAAGGAAAGGGATGTGTCCAAGCTGGGAAGATTTGATTAGTATCAGTATTTGAATCCCAAAACCATACCACACCAGTGATATATAGCCCACCTGGGAGACAGACAGTACACAGCGTTAAAGCCAACTGATTTGGAACATCTGCATTTTTGCTTTCCGATATGTCACTAAGAAATGCATAGTCAAACTGCAAGCATGGACTCAAACAGCAACAGAGTCAAGAATGAAATACAGTAGTTGTTATGAGACAAAAATAAAACAAGAAAGATATAGGTGTTCATATTCTGTACGGTATTAGTGACTTTATAAAAATAAATACTGTCAGGTGAAAAGGTAGACTAGGATGAAGTTGGAGAGAGAGGTGAGGCTGCATGAGGATCCATACATGTTTCAAGAACATATTTGTGCGTTCTTAGGCTGACACAGCCAACTGTCAAAGCCCATCTGATAGAGACTGTAGTTTCTGGCCTCATCTGTTGTCTCTCTCATCTTTCATCCCAACACACTTTTAAACACCTACTCAAAGCCCAGGAACAAATGCTGGGGCAATCATCTGTAAGACAGGAATGCATTTTTTCATGTGGTCACATTATCAAAGTCACATTCCAGTGTGCAACAAGCACAAAACACAAAAGCTGCAGTATATTTTCCCGCATGCCTCAGATCATATCCTGAAACTACTATGAAACAGCAGCAATTCTTTATTTAGAAGTTGATCATTTTCATCGTGAAAATGATTACATGATGGAAAAGAAAGTATGGCAATACTCTCTCCATATATATATATACACACATACATATATATAACTTAAACATTTATCAAGTTATTTATCTTCAAGAGATCTGAACTACTTGATGTAAGGAAAATGTAGGCACTCATCTTTTCCTTTGTGCTTAGGACTGTGTATGTGCATGGCTTCTGTCTTCCAGTTAACATACATCTGCATAATTCAAGGTTTATTAGCTGAAATGTATTAATTGGAGATGGTCAAACTTCTGACCCAAGGCAGCATTTATTATAAAAGCCTCCAAAAGGCTTCATTAAGCATCTGACTGGCATTTGGCCTTTCCATTTCAGAATCAGTTCTGTGTTATACTGGGAAGTTCTGGTCACTGGCTCTCTTCACCATGCCCTCACTCTACCCATTACGGATGAGTTCTGTCTTTAAGAAGTCCTCTGTAAATGTGACCAGATACCTTGAAATCAACACAGATAAAAAAAAGTTTCAGAAAATATGACTGTATAAGAAATATTGCAAACATGCAGGAAAGGGCAACTATGACACTTTATAAGGTATAAGCTGAACTACTTTACCCATACAAGATATAACACCACAACAGGAAATTTTTATTCCCGAGAGGTTATTCTAATCTGCATTTAGAGAAAGCTTCTCATTATTTTTGATTGGAATTTGTTGACTAACATCAAACTTTTCAGTCATATAGTGGTACGTATTTTAGGGTTTAACTTATATTGGCCTTTCTTGGACAGTAGTGTTTATGTCTTTGTTAGCAGCTCATCTCTCCAGGAGTATTCTGCAATCTGGGCATAACAATGGCTTCTAAGGAGGCCCATAGCTGAATCTGGGGATGAGGAGAAAATTGGCACACAGAAGCCTCCCACTTTAGCGGCCTTTGCTGGCCCTTTTCCTCACACAACTCTTCGTTCTCTCAGCTTACTCAACAGACCTGCTGCCATCAGAGATCCTTGAGCCACAGCTGCCTGCAGAGTTGCAGATATCTCCGATTAAGTCTACTTGCTCACCACTGAAGCACTCAATAAGGAAGATATAGATAGGTGAATAAGAGAAGGAAAGGAGTAACAAAAGCACTACTGCCATAATTACTTCATATTTTTCAATCAATCTCATCTATAAGAAAATTCTAATAAAAGAGAAAAGAGAAGAAAGACTGTTTTCTCAGACTGCCATTTTCTCTTTTTCTTCTTTTAACATCATTTGAAGATCTCTATACATTTTATAAAACATGCAAGGTTAATGCTATGTGAAGCAGCATCCTTCTCTTCCTCAGTAGGGTCAGAAAGCAGTACTACAGACTATGCAGTAATTATGGTGTAGCTGCTATCTCAGCTGTACTGTTATGACTGGTGGCAGAGCCACAGGGGAGAACTGGGAAAGACATCCTTTTTAAGGACAACTAAACGCCCATGTTCTTAGAGCCCCACTGTGGCAAGCCTCAGGACTCTGCTTCATTTCTATGTTTCATTTTGTACTTCATGCATACTCTAAAGATTGAAGATCTCTAATATTTAGTTTATTCCACCATATACTTTTATGCTGGCAGCTGCATGCCAAGCTGAGTACAAAGGGCCATTTCCAAAATCACTGTCAGTCCAACAGAGCATAAAAGCAGTTTGACAAAGCATGTTAATATGTACTCGCTTCACAAAGAAAAGAAAAATTTCCCTCTATTTATTAAATTAAAATGTATAATTCTGGTGGAAGGTCTGTACTCATCATAATACAGCTTAACTGGTTACTGAATTGCTTTGTTACAAAAAGAGCCTTTCAGCACTTAAAGACACACTTCCATGAGTCACAGCTGCATTTACATCAACAACCATTATTCACTTGCTTCTCAAACAAAGCCTTTCAAACAGAAATTTATACCATTCTTAGAAAGAAACCTCCTGCCAAATTTTTAACTCTTAAAAGTTAATATAAAAAAAGATAACATCTGTATGAAAATGTTTACAGTTTTATTAATGTTTATGAAGTTCTAAACCAAATTATTCTTGGAAACAGCTGCAAAGCTCTGAATCACCTGTTGCAAATGTGGCTGCAGGAACACATAGCCAACCCATTTCTTTACTATGTTTTTTTTTTTTTTTTCCTGTTACTTTTAACAAAAGATCACCTAACAGCAGTGGAAGTTAATATGCTGAAGTGTTATACAAAATCACATCAATTTAAGGTGTCTTATATAATAGAAAACGTTCATGTCTCAAGCAGTGGGTTGCAGTAAATTGAAATGCTGAACATTATTATGGGGGTGGAAAGACAAGGAGACATAGCATATGAAGACTGTATTTTTTTTAGGATGAAAAATGCATTGAATGTAGTAATGTTATTTCGGATTTAATTTATATATTTTGCGTATTAAATGCTTAAAATTATGAACAACCTACCAATTACTGGACGTCAATGCATTAATTTGTGAAAAACTGAGGTATAAGACATCTTCATGAAGCACCATAGGTAAACAAGCATGTATATAAACTGGAGATATACTATTGTAGCGCTGCCTCCTCCTGTTCATCGAGCACGGATACCAGCCTTATTTCATTATTTACAACTCAGCTTGGATCACGAATCCAAAGCAGCACTTCTGATCACATTTCCCATTCCTATGATGACTGCCACTAACATCTTTCCGAATTATAAGGCTTTGCTGAATACCTAAGAATACAAATATATATGCAAAGTCATTAACTACTTTAAACAGTCAAAACCTCAGTGGAAGTTTTTTTTTTTAAATCATCTCCCTTCAGAAAACCAGATTTTGCCACACTACAGCTAACAGTGGTCAGAATCCTGGCAAGAAAATATTAAATATATGACATGAGCCTCTTGTTTTCCAAATTAGCTGCTACTTCTCTTAAGCGGTGAGTTGGACTAAAATGAGACTCAACAATATCACAATGCTGGAGAAATTCAAGGAAAGTAGCATACACACACTGTATTGTATATACTAAAATTACAAAATGGAATATTCTTTCCACAAATCTATTTTATACATTCTGTGGCTAATGAGTTTGTTGTTTAATTAATGCCTGATATATTAATATATTTTCATAGATCATTTCAACTATTAGTCATTTTAAAATTATATCTCTTTTCAGAGTTTACTCTTGGCATACTCATAGAATCATAGGACAATTAAGGTTGGAAGGGACCAAGAGAGATATCTAATTCAACTTCCAGTTTCAAGTCAGGTCAGCTATAATATGAGACCAAATTATTCAGAGCTTGATTTACTCCAGTCTTGTAAGCCTCTAAGGACACAGAACATCTATTACACAATATTCTCTTTCCTAGCTGCTCAACTCCTAAACTGACAGAGAAAATAAGAATCTTTCAGAGAAATGTGTGTACATATAAGTACATATATACACACACAACACATATATAACACACAAACATTATGTTAATAAACTCATTCAAAATGTTCTCTCCTCCCATTTTTAAATACTGTAGGAAATTAAAAAATGGAAGAAAGTTCAATGACTACATGAATAAATATTAATTGATATTAATCCAGTTACCACAAGGAAAGATCACTAAATGACATTAGTACATGTTAGTTATAGGTCAATGCAAAAGGAAAAGAAATACTGCTAAAAGGCTGACAAAAAAAGATTTGCATTTCTACACTTCAAAAGGTATTTATATTTTAACAGATAACTTGCTCTTCTTATCCTATTGACATAATTCAAGACACGTTCTGGCAAGCACTAACAGCTGTTCGCCAATACTGACAGATTCATCTTACAACTCATGTTGGAAATCTGAGTATATAATATAATATAAAACACTGTAAAACTGGTTTACAAGAGCTTTAAAGTGAAACATTCTAGCTAACAAAAATGCGTTTAGGTTAAATGTATCTGGACTCAAATTGTGTAGAAGCTTTAAAAAAAAGAATGCTTAAGTAGATTGGCTTATTGTAAGTATTCCTTAGCATATTTTTCATTTTAATAACCATTTCTGTATAGCTCCTCACATTGCATCTTTCACTTCAGTTCTTCAAATCTCCATTAAAAGACATGAGTAACCATATATGGTTTATTCTCTTTCTCTATTACCACATCTACAGCTTGGTCAAAACCTCAAGAGCAGGAAGAAAAAGGCGTCTACAAGCACAGGTCATACTGCCTATTCCTGTTAGAAATGAAGCATTCCTCATTATTGGAGCAAAAGGTAAAGCAGGCTCTTATATTCTGTAGCCGCTCTGGGAGTCTGCAACAGATACTGAGCTACTATAAACTGCGATGACTTGAATCTTTCCAATATTGCTTTAATTCTGCAATTATACCATAATTTTCATTGCTTGCCAAAGCAGCAATTGTGCACAAATCAATGTGCACCATTTCCTAGATTATGCAGACCATTTCATTTTATTAAGTGAAAGCCACCTTAATATCTTTCATAGATATAGCTATTTAAGTTTCTGGAACATGATATTCCACTTATATCTTTGTGGTCACTTACGATTAATAATCTCTACATCTTCAATTGTATCACACTTCTATTATAATGAAAGTATAAGTATAGCCCACTAATATGAATAACAGCCGTTTATATAGTATTGAAACTTGCATGAGACTAGACTATATTGACTATATTGAGATTTTAAGAGGCCCATATATTTTTAAAATATTTAACATTAGTATCTACCACATTAAATTTGACCTCCCTGTACCTTTTCTCAAGGGCTTAATTAGCAAATGTAATTTGTTCAACTGAAAGTCCTCCTAGATGCCAAAAAACGTTACCACATCTCTTAAAAACACACCTTATCATCTGTTTTAAGCTTACTTTTGAGGAGACTTCTACATGAGGATGAGCCAGTTAAAAACATTTCATGTGTCTCTTAACTAAGCAGTAATAATTCTCAAAAAGGGAATTTAAGAGCAAATATTCTCCCAGCCTGCTCCCCCCGCCAAAAAATCTACCACTTGACTCTTACATTTTTCAAAATAAATTAGGGTTCCATAAAAAACACAATCATCTTCGAAAAGCAAAGCCAGCAAATAATTCTTGGGTAACAAAAATAATTTGGGAAAGGTATTTCTGTCTCACGTGAAAGATAATATGAAATTAAACCTGCCTTTTAAGGGCCTGTATCAAGTATTTCTCAGAACAATATTAAGACCTTAGCCGAAGGCTCTATTGTTATTGAGGTTTGAATATGAGTAAAATCAAGAATTCCTATCAGTATAACTAAAGGAACAACAATACTAGTTAAAAGAAACTTGTATCTTGTTTTCACCAGTATAGATTTATTTTCTTCTGTTTTCATCCTGAACATCCAAGGTTTATATGAATTCAGTGAATTTATAAGTATATCCTTTAAAGAAAACTGCTCATCTGTTTAAAATGCATGGTTTGAACCTGGGTCCCTCAATGCTCAAGTGTCATCTATCAACTCAAAATAAAACGTTACTATCTCTACAGACTATTAGAGAAAGAAGGCAGAGGAGTTGCTTATACTGATATATCACATTCATTAGTACATTACATAAACTCATCCCTCATTTACTAAAGTAAATACCATACGGTGTTGCACATCTCAATGCAAAGCTCAGTCAAGAATCCAAATAATGGTAGATTACAGGAATAATCACACAGCGGAGCTAGCTAATATACATTAATTTTTATTTATTTGAGGCTGATAAGATTTTCTAGTAAGAAATTTCTGGCAAGAAATTTTTTATTGTGTATGAGTCACAATTCTCTATAAAAAAATTAAACTCATATTTCAGTATTAAGACAATTATAGACCTAGAAGTTGTGGAGAAGCCAAATAAGAAAAAAGAAAAAATGGTTAAGCATCTCAGCAAGAGAAAGCTGGCAATTTCAGATCCTGGCTCTTTATTTCTAACACGCAGAATCATAGAATTGTTAATGTTGGAAGGGACATCTAGAGATCATCTAGTCCAACTCCCCTGCACATGCAAGGCCACCTAGAGCACATGGCACAGGATTGCATCCAGGTGGGTTTGGAAGCTCTCCAGAGATGGAGACTCCACAATCTATCTGGGCAGCCTGTTCTAGTGCTCTGTCACCCTCACTGTCAAGAAATTTTTCCTTAAGTTCCTGTGGAACTTTCGGTGTTTCAGTTTGTGATCATTACCTCTAGTTCTGTCAGTGGCCACCACTGAAAAGAGGTTGGACCCATCCTCCTCACTCCCTTCCTTGAAGCATTTGTATATACTGATCAGGTCCCCTCTCAGCCTTCTCCTTCCAGGCTGAACAGGCCCAGGTGTCTCAGTCTATCCTCTTAGCACAGATGTTCCAGACCCCTGATCATCCTTGTGGCCCTGCACTGGACTCTCTCCAGGAGCTCCACATCCTTCTTGTTCTGAGGAGCCCAGAACTGGACACAGTACTCCAGACGTGGCCTCCCCAGGGCTGAGTAGAGGGGTAGGATCACCTCCCTCGACCTGCTGGAGACGCTCCTCTTAACGCACCCCAGGAACCCATTGGCCTTCTTGGCCACCAGGGCACCCTGCTGCCTCATGGTCAACCTGTCGTCCACCATGACGCCCAGGTCCCTCTCCGTAGAGCTGCCCTCCAGCAGATCAGTCCCCAGCTTGTGCTGGTAGCTGTGGTTATTCCTCCCCAGGTTCAGGACCTTGCACTTGCCTTGTTGACTTTTATGAGGTTTCTCACCGCCCAGTTGTCCAGCCTGTCCAGGCCCCTCTGGATGACAGCGCAGCCCTCTGGGGTGTCAGCTACTCCTCCCAGCTTTGTATTATCTGCAGACCTGCTGACAGAGCACTCTGTGCCTTCATCCAGGTCATTGGTGAATAAATTGAACAGGACTGGACCGAGGACTGACCCCTGGGGGACACTGCTAGCTACAGGCCTCTAACTAGACTGCACCACTGATCACCACCCTCTGGGCTCTGCCACCCAGACAGTTGTTAATCCACCTCAGTGTCCACTCATGTAACCCACACTGCTGGAGCTTGCCCAGGCAGATGTTGTGACAGATAGTGTCAAAAGCCTTGGCAAAACCCAGATATATGACAACCACCGCTCTCCCCTCATCTACCCAGCTGGTCATTCCATCACAGAAGGCTATCTGGTTAGTCAAGCACGATTTCCCCTTGGTGAACCCATGCTCATAACTCCTGAGCACCTTCTTATCCTCCACATGTTTGGAGACAACAGGCAGGGGTCTCTGAAGAGGCTAAAATTGGTCCTCCTGAAGTCCATGGTTGTAAGGCTACTTACAGCCCTGCTTCCTCCTCCTCGTTGGATCCTAAACTCAACCTGCTCATGATCACTGCAGTGGAGGCTACCCTCCACCTTAGCATCTCCAACAAGTCCCTCTATTTGGTACTACAAGGTCCAGTAAGGCTCATCCACAATATGTTAAAAAGTTATCATCAATGCTTTGCAGAAACCTGCAGGGCTTTTTGTGCCTGCCTGCATTGTCTTTCCATGTACTTGATATAAAATAGGGAAGAATAAAACTGTAACTAAGATTGAGGAGAGCTACTTTCAAATCATTTCTGTGCATGTTGCTACTGGAAAATATCAGTGACAAAATTAACTGCTGCTGCTTTCATAGTGGTAATCAGCAACTCTTAGCTTAATGATCCATAGTAGCAAAATCAACTGCAATGCACTCTGAAATTTCAGACACTGAAGGACAGGCTTCAATTGTGTTCATAAGTAAACGGTGGCACCTGTCCTGTAGGCTTGCTTCTGCCTATAAAAAAGTAGAGGAATCTCCTATGCTTACAGTGAAAAAAAGCAAGAAAGAAATGTAAGCTGTAGAAGCCTGTCAGGAACTCTCAACAAAGATACATGAATAATTATTTTTCTGGTTAATTGTCCAAATTGCGGTGCTGAAAAGAAGTTTATTCACTGCATATTTTTAACACTATTTTCTGACAAAACTATAAAACAGGTCCAAAAAATGTTTTAAAGTGTATAACTCTCATTTTATATTTTTAGTGGAAAGTTATTTTTAGGAGATTTTGGAAAAGTGAGAACTTAATTTTATTTTTGTGACCTGTTCGTGCATCTCTGTTCTCACTGTTTTCTACTACC
Source organism: Crypturellus tataupa (assembly GCA_034781795.1). Classification (NCBI taxonomy): domain Eukaryota; kingdom Metazoa; phylum Chordata; class Aves; order Tinamiformes; family Tinamidae; genus Crypturellus; species Crypturellus tataupa. The sequence goes on along the minus strand of JAWLRI010000896.1, from coordinate 1,464,107 downwards.
CTTTCTACTATCCACTGTCTTCTATCTGCTCTGATTACTACCAGTCCCAGAAGTCCCCTACCTTTTTCCCCTACTTTATATTTTCCAAAATAGGTGAGAATAGGCTTCCACTCTTACTAGGCTGAACTCAGATATTTTCTTTATAAATATTTGTTTTTTGCAAGATCACAAAACACTGAAAATCATCAATCCTCCATCCTGAATCTTTTATAAAACAAAACAATACAAAGGAGCTTCTTTAATGTCAGAGAAACGACTCTGTTTTCATTATATAGAATTAGAGAGAATTACATACATAATTATTAAAAGTGTGTATATCCCACAGTTATGGAAGCAATAGGGTCTTTTTACTGAAAGAGTCTCATTCTGGGTTGCTAAGAGCACAAAGAAACAAGTTAAGCTAAGAAGAATGAAACTACATCAATAATCACTGCAGAAAGAGAAAACTGCAAGTGTGTCAAATGTGCAAAGGAATTCTTCAGAAGTACAATGTTGGAGGTTGTCATGGCAACTTTTCTCACTCCTTCCCACTGATTTTTGGCAAGCATTTCTAATATTTTTTTTTCTCAAAGCATTTCTGCTCCTTCCCTTCTAGCCCCATTTCCCCCACACTCTTTGCTTAATATGAATCAAGAAAAGCAGAGAGCAAAATCAGCACACAGACACTTCAGGCAGAAAACTGAAGAAATATCTAACCTATGAGCTGTGGGGTTTACGCTATCACAAGTGCAGAAGACAAGCTAGAAGTAAAAGCATTTATTCTCCTATAAATAATGTTGTTGAGCTCTCAGTAATAATTGAGAGACTATAAAAAAGAATCAGCTTAGAAGGCCTGGAATCTGAGAGCTTAAAATTTCCATTAAGTTTGCAGACATGTTTTGTGCCAATAGTTTCCTCACTCTTGTCTTCTAAAAAAGAAACTACCTTGTTGCTTATGCATCCTTCTATAACCAAAGTACATAAATGTTCTGATTAATTACAGAAATAAGGGATTTTTTAAGGTTATGCTCCCAGAATATCTCTAGAAAACAGATCTAGAAGAAAGGGTAATCTTCTCCAAGTGCACTGCAGTAAAATTTATTTTCTCTTTCCTTCCCTTTTCCTTATTTGCTCTTCTCTTCACAGAACCATGCAGCATATGCCTTGGGTATTTCAGAGTGCCTTACAGCTCACTAGTTACACAGTCTAAAGCTCCTTTAGCTCAACAACCCCCTCAAAGGCATCTCTGTACAAGAATGCATTGAATATATGACACAATATGGTGATGTACCAGTCAGCTACTGGTATTTTTGTCTGTAACTTTGAAACTCTTGTAATTTTGCTGCACAAGAACAATGATCTTCAACTGCTGACTAAGTGGTAACAGCTGATGTGCTCAAGCACCAGGGTAAATTGAATAGCTCTCTTCTTACAGGATCAGATCTGTCTCTGGATATTTTGTGAAACTCATGGAATGCTCCCCAGATTTTTGCTATAGACATGTTCCTCAGCCTGGTGGCGTCCTTGAACAGGCAGCTTCGAAAGAAAGGAAACCCAACTGTGCAGTCAGAAGATAACCTGAACCAGAATACAATTTCCAAAGCACTAAAGCAGATTGCTGTGTGAGGCATTATCTTAATAGCACAGTATACAGCTGCCATTCCAAACATTTTTAAGCATTTTTTTCACATGAAAAAGGTCATAGAAAGCTAATCAGAAGCCAATTAAAGGACTAGATAATTATAATGAGATCTATGTCTAAAACAGAAGCTTTAATGCTTTTGTGCACTTTTATTGAATGGAAGAAGTGTGTCAGGCAGGATGGCAATCTACATTATTTAAAGGAGTTGGGGAACACAGTGTGAAGTTCCTAAGCAAAAATGCTGCAATTGCTACCATTAAATTGAATGGAGCTTAAGTTAGCTAAATAGTGACAGCACTGAATGGAACTAACGTCAAGTTATTTTAATTCAAAAACATGAAGACTTCACAGGTTGATTAGTACAGGTTAAAAGAATATTTACTGAAGTACACATCACATTGCCTCTGGTGGCTCTTCTTCACAGTCTGTTATTGCTGCAAATTAATAACATTACTCCTTTCTTCAAAGGCACGTGCATGCTTGGAGCACAGAGGAATAATGCAAAAGGGATTAGTAAATATTTAACATGAGCAGCACAGACTCATAGATGAGGTTATCACACTGGAACAGGCATCTTGCAAGCACTGATAGAGAGCCGTTATAAATACGTAAGCAAACTAGTTCACACATCCTTTTCTGTCTTTCATTTACCGTAAGTCTAGAGCTATCCAGCTATTATGTGAGATAGTTAAGAAGCTGCCATGGTGCATTGCTCCACATTTTAATGGACACACAACACTACCATTACCATGTGCAACATGAAATGTGGGACAACTCTTTTGCATGCTCATAATATTTGGTCAACTTGACAACTATATCATGTAAAGACTGATATCCCATTGCACTTCTAACCAAAAAAGTTGCATTTCCAGTTCACTATCTGGTCACAGGGAGACTAAGGATGAATAACCAATGTTAGCACAATACAAACTTTGCAAGGTCTAGCACTATTGTATTATGATTTTGCAATGACCAAATTTTCTTCCATTCTCTTTCTGTTCTATCTCTGAAGTGCTTTCACATCACTGTTAAAACGAATTTTTCAGAGGACAAAATTACTTGCATAGTAGTCCCAATCAGCTCTGAAGTAATGAGTCTTCCCATGTATCTGACACCTCTACAGAGTAACCATGGAATTTAACTGAAGCACAAATGAACTGCATTGAGAAGATTTATCAACAAATAAGCTTATGATAAAAAAAAAAATCTTTAAAATATAATCCTTTTGACCTTCTCTAGAGTCAAAAAAAATAGTGATGCTGAGTCTCTGACTTGTTGAAGTCATCTGAATTGACTTCTGTGGGTTTTGTTTTGGATCCTACTTACTTCTCTTAGTCTCAAGAGGAGCATGGATTTGTTTCATTAACCCTTAGTATCTGAATAAGCCTGGCAGGTTTGAGTTATACCTTTTTTCTGGATACTCTTGGAAGCACAAGTTTACACAAGCCATTTTCTTTCTTACACCAATCACTCAACCCTAAAGACAGAGTATTTTTGAAGGAAATAAAAAGAAAATATGTTTATGCGAAGGGGGGCACAATTTTAATGCAAAGAAAAGAAGGAAAAAATACAGTGGTTACAAAAAAGAAAAAAACCCACCTACCCTCACAAGCTAATTTCTGATCTCAGTGTGAATAATGCATGATGTCACCAAATCAAAAACATAAGAAGGGTATATGTAACATGACTTAAGCTGTACATATGAATT
>JAWLRI010000896.1:1416851-1460678 GCA_034781795.1 Crypturellus tataupa | reverse complement strand
TGAATAATGCATGATGTCACCAAATCAAAAACATAAGAAGGGTATATGTAACATGACTTAAGCTGTACATATGAATTACCTACCCTTACAAAATTAAGTATTTCTACCTCTTGTTTCAAGCACCAAAGCACCAGTTGTTTATAGCAATGACTGACTGCAGGGATTGCTCATGAGCAATGGTTTACAATGTCTAAACGTCACTCATTTTATGAAAACTGATGTAAAACAAAACTGATTTGGAACATTAGTTTAAAAACGAAAACAAAGAACCACACTTTAGCTGTGAAGGGTGTTTTCTTCCTGTGAGAAATAACATCTGCTAAAAACTTATGACATAATAACGCACAGAAAACTACATTTGTATCTATGCCGTACACACATCTTAAGTATGTCTCTACTGAGCATTTATGTCACTGTAAGTCAATCGTTAATAGCACAATGGTATATAAAATTTCCTGGTATAACTGAGCCTTGATTATAGTCATTCACCTCTAAATACTTGGCCTTTGCAACTTTTTCTGAAGATATGATGCTGCAGGATAGTTGGGGCTCTGTAATCCACTCTCTTAACAGTAAAAAGGAGAAACATAATATACTTTTAACCACATCAATAATCATTTACTCATATACCTTTATATTGAATATAAATGCTCACCTTTTGCTCCATCGTAAAATTTCAAAACAATACACAGTACATTGGATGGAACTACATCTTTTAAAAAAGAGAGAAAAATGTTCTGCAAGGAGGGCAAGCAGTTTCTTTTGCAAGCATAAAGCTGTCACGACAGGTGACTCATGTTGGGCTGCATTAGTCATGTCATGGCACATTACATAACCTGAGGCAATTGACAAAACATAAACTGACATATCACAACGTAGCTTGTCAGCAGTGATATGTATAAAGCCAGGCTTTTTAAAGAAAACACAGGGAGGAAAGTATTGTGGGTTTTATAAACACCACTTCGAAAAAAAATGGTGTGAAACATTCTGCTGCGAGTTTTATTTTTACAAGGACACATTCTGCTACGCTTAGTTTTTTTGGAGAACTTGCATTTGAGTAGACCCATTGATCTTAAATGACTGAATGCTGCTGAACTCCCATAGTTTAATACTTCTCCATTACAGCAAATTTAGTCATATCCATTTAGCAATTTTATAGTTTTCCCTTTTGCTACTCCATCCTTGCCTGCTGTTCAAAATGACCCCATGTTGTTTGTTTTGCATACAAGATAATTGCATGGAGACTCTGGCTTATGACTTGGAAGAGTGTTTGCCAGGTACTCCCATCTTATATACCTGAAAACTCCCAAGTCACATATTCTCAGGTATATAAGATGGGAGTACCTGGCAAACACTCTTCCATCTTATATACCTGAAAATCTCGGGATAGCTACAATATTGAGCAAATCCCACCATTTGGGACTTGGTACCAGCAGTGTTCTCGGTGGTAGGTGTGAGGAGTGTGAACTTGCAAATACTTTCGCGTGCGCTCTCATTCAGTCTAGTCACGAGGAGTTCCTCACACGATCAGCAAACGGGGGTTCATGAACGAAGAGCTTCCCCGAGCTTCTCACTCCACCTCAGCAAGGCCCTACCTCCCACAGCCCGACCACGGGAACTCACCGGGAAACGCTCCGCCTCCCACCGCCCTGGTCGCTCCGTACCCCGGGAGCACGTACCTGCTGAGCAGACGACGCTCACTTCGCTGGAACCGCCGTCCCACCAAGGGTCGCTGGTGCTTGCTCTGCCGACGGCCCTGGGGCTCTTCATGGCGCCTCACGCTGCAGCTCGCGGCGTCGACGCCTCAAGCTCCGCGCTGCGCCTCGCGCTGCTGCCTCAGTAACGGCTACTAGGGCTCGCGCTGTCCTCTCAGGCTCCCGCCCTACCGCCTCAGGCTGCTTGTCGCGCTGCCGCCTCGCTAACGGCTGCTGCGCCGCGTGCAACGGCCGCTCCAGCAACCGTCACTCCCGCCTGCACCTGCCGTCGACGCCCCCCAGGAGCCGCGCCCTCGCTAACGGCCGCCGCCGCCTCGCTAACGGTCGCTGCGCCGCGTGCAACGGCCGCCCCAGCAACGGTCACTGCCGCCTGCACCTGCCGTCGACGCCCCCCAGGCGCCGCGCCCTCGCTAACGGCCGCCGCCGCCTCGCGCAACGGCCACTCCAGCAACGGCCACCGCCTCAAGCTCCCTGCTACGCCGCAGGTTACGCCGTGATGGCCCAAGCTGCCTGGGCAGACATTTCTTCCCCAGACATGTAGGTAGCCAGCACCACAACTGTCTGGTGACACCCTGTACCACACAGGCTTCCCTCAGGGCAAGCTTTTTGAAAAGGGGGGAGGTTTCCAGCTGCTGCAGATTACTTAGAATTACAGTGCACAGGTTTTACCGTTGTGGTAATCACGGAGGTCAATGAGTAACAGGCCTTCCCAGTTGCAGTGCTAATCACAGATCTTAATAGAGTTGGATCTATGTACCCTGGTTTTTGTTGCTGTTTTGTTTTTTAAAAATATTACAAAGTGAAAGCCTTTTAAGTGAACTCTTTTTAAGTCTGTGGCACTTTTAATAGAGAATTAACAAATTCTTAATTTACAAGTTGCATGATATCCCCTTTGTGTTATCCTCGCTTTAAAGCAAGAGGAACAGTAGTTTTATAATTAGTTGTTACATGAAGAACTGTCGAGCTTTTATTTTCTAAATGCATTTTTTCTTGTTTGCTTTTGAGAACCTTTTTAAAATGAAGGATATCTACAAGTTTTGTCATGAGAATTCACCAACACCCACAGCATTTTGACTGCTGTTCGTTTTGATGCACGAGCAGGAAAACTGCATCTGTAAAACACTGCTTTAGAATCTATACATTTAATATCTGTGCTGTTTATAGCCAATATACATGCACATCCATTGTGCCTTTCCCTCATCCCTCCAACAGGCACCTGCCCACAATCTGTACATTTGATGATCTTTACAGCCGCACACTTTTCATTTCCAATCACGCTAACTGATGCAAAGAAATAATCTGAAATGAAACTGTGTCACCCTCACACAAGGCTTTATCGTTCATTGTAACAATAAGTCGTCCCTGAAATGTTTTTTTTTATATATATATTTTTTATTTTTGGCATTTGAACTTAAAATAGAGAAGAAGAAGGGAAAAAAAAGCAGTGGAAATGTGATCAGAGCAACCTAAGGGCAATGTCTTTTTGCTCATCAGGCTATATTTAGAGCTGTCACTTGTTAAGAACACTGTCAGCTAAAATGAATTTACAGAAGAGGCCTTGTGTTACACACATGGCCTGAAGCTCTGATACTGTAACATCACAAGCAACCAAAATAAAAGGAACATGTGACTGTAGTCTTACATTGGCTAATTCATAACATTGTCATACAAATTTTAACAGTTCACATGCTTGTTGCTAAGGAGCTCCTTTCCACTTCTTTTTTAAACCATGTCTCTCTTCTGGCTTAAATTAATATCACTACTAAAACCCCATGCTTTTTCATTCAAGAGAATTCTCATTTTAAGATGTCAACAGCACAAATTAAGAATTTCTACAATAAAAACAGTACTTAGCCACAGAAATATTTTTTTTTTACTGCAGCAAAACTTAAGAATGCTGAAATTAAAAAAAATATATATTATTTTATCTTAACACACATAAACACAAGCAGCAGCCTTGCTAGCACACTACCTTCTGGCTTGTTCCAGCACCACCTCTTTTCCTGGGGGAAACCAGTGGATACTTTTCAGCGCCTCCAGAATTTGCTCAAGGGCAGTGGATAAGCCTGTCCTAGCCATGGCCAACCCTGTGGGTGTCGAGGTGGGTTAGTTTCCAGCTCAAGTGAAGGCTGAAGAGAAGGCATCTGCAGTAACAGGAAGAGTGAAGCCAAGTGTGTGCCTTCCAGTTTTCCAAGTTATGCTGAATGTTTGTGAGGTCTTAGAAAAAAACCAGCCTCAGCTTGACCAAAAATGAGATTCGCCCCAGCAAAGCTAGCCACAAGCTTCTATGTTAAGTGACTATTCCTAAATGTTATCCTGCTAGGTTCCTGATGTTTACTACAGATGTTTTCAGAGAACCAGGAAGTAACTAGAAGATTTCACAGAATGCCCTTCCTCCTCCAAAAAAAAATTTTCAGAAAATAAGTAAAACTATTTTAGCCTAAATCCTCTGGACACAAATCTGGTTACTTTGCATTAACATGTTGGATGGCAGCTTTAAAATCCAAGCGAATCAATGGCATTTACTAACTGCAGTAGTACTGATCTACTATCCTAATATAGTGACAGAAGCTTAAGGCACATCTAGAGATGAACAATGCATTCCTAGTGGAACTTCACTGATACCAAAATGAATTTGATAGGGATAATCCCCCAATGTCTATGTGGGAATTACCCTGGGACTAAGAAAATGTCATCAATGGAGAAGACAGCAAATGCTTAATAGCAAAAGTTCAGTATATACGAAAATATTCCACTTAACCCAGAATGAGCCACCATGCCCACTACAATGTACAGTTGCAGAGCAAGAGTCCCTTATTTTGTCCGAACCTGCTATAACACTTTTCAGCTCTTTTAGAGCTAGCTTAGGTAATTCAGCATCATATTACCCAGGCAGACATGCCAAACTCGAAAGCATGTCTAGTGAAGATATACATACCTAGTAAAGATGGCCTGAGTGAGTTTGTAAAAGTTTCTTGCCTTTTCCATCTGAAATCAATGGAGAGGGAAAATTGTACCTGGTAGGAGGTTGAACAAATCAAGTGTAAAGGAGAGGCTGAACAGACAAAATCTCTTCCATAAAATCAGTGAGCATGACTAGGAACTAAGGAATATATTGCAGTGCCAGTCTGCACTTGCCTTGGGTACCTGCAGTGCCATTAAGAGGCGAGGAAATACAAGGTGCATACTCATGCACATTCTTCTTCAGCATTTTTTCCTAATGGTGGTTCGATTGCTTTATGTCATCTAGGTTTTAAAACGTAACTTTTATTTTTAGAAACATCTAATCACCTACAAACTTGCCAAAAGGATAGTGGGACAAATGCCTATACAAAGTATTAGTATATTTCAGTGTTGCATGTTCATCCCAAAAAGCTGGACTAACTAGTACTATGATGTGTATTTTTACATCACAATGTCTTATCCAAACATTGCATCTTTTTTATGCCCTTGTCACTTTGTTTTTTTTTTTTTTTTAACTTCTGTAATTAACACACAGAATGACATACCATTTATAAATACTTAACTCAGCCTAGCAAATCTACTTCTTCCATATTAGCCAAATCAAATATCTTCCAGATGCTCCCCAGCTGTGCCTATAACATTTCATAGTGTGGAATGAAGGACTTAGCAGTACATCAGAGTAAGGTGCAGGTAAAGACTTTTGTCACCAATGATACCCATTTATGTAACCCAGTAGGACTATTTGTCTCTTCTTTACAGTGAAAATGCTTAATGAAAGAGCACAATACAGATGAAAAAGGCTAGGATCAGTGAGGGATTAACTGGTGTTTTATAACAAATGCTGCAACTCCAATATTTAGAACATCTATGCCACTCACACATCCCCTACTGTCCTTAATGGGGATTAGGAAGCATAGGAGTCAGCTTGCTTTGAGGCCCAATATTTTCCATTGTGTGCATCAGCTTTATACCTTGTGTCATAGCTTCAGCCATGCTGCAAAACCCCTGAAAAATAAATACCTTTGGGATTTTGTGACCTTGGATGGATTGCCAAGACAAGGCTTCTTTCTTCTCTTTTAACAAAGTCCCCTCATACGTGTTCACAACACAGTAAGTCAGAAGCCTCATTTAGAACAACCCTCTCAGGATTTTAGTGGAGAAGTTATGAAATCTTCAGCTTGTTCCAGCAAACACTTTTCATAGTCCAAAATAAATCAAGATAGAGTGCTTTCCAAACTGTTTTTTTCTTCTCCCCCTCAGAATTTTCTATCTGGGTCACACAGTCATCTAACATCCTTAGGTGTGATCACAGCTATTGATTTCAGTACTGAAAGTGACACAGTAAATGCTATATAATAACAGCAGCAGTGCATGAAACAGCAAGAAGGGGAGAGCAGGTGAGTCTTTAATTGGTAAGCACATGCTTGCCGAGAGTAATAGTAAGAACACCAGTTCTAAAAATGGGGAAAACAACAGTTTGTGGTAAAGAATTTTACACCTAAAAAAGTTATTTCCTGACTGAGGAAAAATTATTAATATTTCCAGAGCTGTCACTTGCATTCATGGACCCACTCGAGAAGGCTGATCTCAATTGCTTTCTAAAATGGATTATTTAAACACCATTAAATCCCTCTGTATATTCTGTCATTCAAAATTAAGGGGAAGATTTAGCTGATTAAAAAAACCAAACTAACACTGTAGTTTGCAATTTCAGCTCTTCTTTTTCAGGAATCAGGATTCTTCTGAGGTAGAAATTTCTAGATTTGAGTTTTCAGCCTTGCTTTTAAAAGGAGAAAATAATTCTTAACCATTCCATCATGTTTCACTTGTGCTATTAGTGGTGGGAAGTGTACTCTTTCTAGTTCCCACTTGTTTTGTCTGAGACTTTCTCCCAGAGGTCCACAGATACTCCAAAACTTGTCTTTGAGGCGCCTGGTATCCGATCTACTGCTTCCTCTGAAAATTAGGATTCCAGTTCTAAAATGGTGCTATGGAGAGATTTAGTCTGCTTATACTCCAGCTTTTCTCTTACCTATGCCATACTGTACGGATGTCAGCAGCCCTCAACTAAATACATTTTGCTACAAAAAAAAAAAAAAAAAAACTTTTATTTATGCATAATATATTGAAACTGGACTGATCCAGGAAATGACGTTCTTTGATCCCTTCAGAGCTTCATTATCTAAAATACAAACATCTCATTGTTTTTTCTGTCCAAGTTTTACTATGGAGAGATGTACAGAATAGCCTACACATTAAACTGTATCCTGTTTTAAGGCTCATTTGTTTTATTTTATAATCACAGTAATTACAGTGAGACTTTTAAAAGTCAAATAGTAAAGGGCCTTCATTAAACTAGCCTTGCTTACAGAAAGTGAAGGAAAACGAAAACGAAAAAGCTCAGGCACCTAGTGGAATTGGTTTGTTCAGGAGAGCGTTAACACTTCTATTAATTATGCTGCATAAACACAAGCAGCATTGATTAGATACATTCTGCTGAACATATTGTAACAATGGAATCTAAATGCTTTGTTTTATCTTTATTACCTCAGGGTAATGAATTGTAATGTAAAGAGCTGATGAGTAATTAAACTCATCAACTGTGGATTTGGAGATATATTTAGTATCATATGATGGAAAATACTCTCAGGAGTAACAAGGGTGCGTTTTCATAGCATATATTATATTCCCTAATAGCTCTCATAAGTGAGCACTTTGTATTCTGCTTCTAAATGCCAAAATAAAGAAAGAACACATCTATCTTCATCTTTTCTTTCCTACCCAAGACTAGAAACTTCAGATAGGACTTTTTTTCTGAGCTAAAGCTAGTTTCTCCTTGGTGAGTACCAGTAGGATATGATAGTCTTTTGTCCACTGCTATCAGAAAATGTTCTTAAAATTTGTCGAGGTGTACTCTAAAACTAGTTATGGTTTTAAAGTCCAATATTTTATTGCTCCACAACATCTCTTCCAATTCACGATCTAAATTCACCCATGATCAGTTTAGACCTCTTTGTTCTTATGTGAACCTTTAAATAGACATTCTTCATTCCTCTGAACGACTCATTGCAATGGCACAGCACAGACTTCTTGCTTCTAATACACTGGAATTAAAAAGGCCTATACTTAGATAAAATTTGATCTATTCTTAGATAAAATGCTCCGTTGACTATAATAGGTCTTTTCAGAACATATTGTACTCACCTGTCTATTAGTTCACCTATAAGTAGTGGTCCAAGTGTGGTCTGGCTAGTGCTCTACAACCACAAGGAAATCTCCCTCATCTCAGATGGAAATATTTGCATTCTGCATTTTTTAAGCTGTGGAAGATGGATTGTTCGTGAACAATCCACTTGGGCTCAATGATCAATACACGTAGGTGCTTTCCTTACTGAGGAACTTGGAGCTTCTCAAAGTTTATGGATTGATTATGCTTGCCTATGCACCATATTCCCAGCTCTACCACTGGAATTCCCAAGAACATCCAAATTCTACATCCCAGTCTTTCTTTGTTCTGACAATATATTCCTTCTCCAGGTATTGTGGATACTAACTTGGATGTTGAGCGCAGCTTTATTAGGGCCCCAGAACAAGTATATTACAAGCCGTAAACATAGGAAATGGAAACAGCAAACTGCAAGCGGACAATAGGAAACAGTGGAAAGTAGACTGACACTGCGGGCTGCAAAAGCTGAGCCACAGCTACCGCAAGCCATAAACAGCAATTTATCATAATAGCAAACAGAAATCGACAACGATAATGTGTCCCTTTGGGCAGCCTCCTAGCAGGCCACGGTGAAAGAATGATGCAGAAACAACTTCCGAGCCTCTGAAGCAAGAACGGCAGTGAGTGGTTAGTTCTGCATCCTGACCCTCCTAGCGCGTGGGCACAAAGCCCAGCTGCAGCCACGCGAGGAACGGACTCTGCCTGCGGCGCGGCGCTGGCACCGAGGCCGCCTCCTCGGCCCCGCGCTCCGTGCCCCTCGCTCCGCACCAAGGCCGGAGCACCGTGTCGGCTGACACGGGGGAGGATGAGCGTTCCCGAGTGAGAAGCTCAAAAGGGGCTCCGAGGTGGAGAGCGAGGAGACAAATCACCACCCATATGGGAGCTGGCAGTTCCTTTTACTGCCTCTTGAACCTTATCATCGTGTGCTCCAGCCTCTCATCCAGCGTGATGCTGCCTGCACATTGCTGTGGGGTCTTTTCCTTCTCTCAGCTGTAGCCAGCCACATGTCTGCTGCTCTCGACTTTCTGTACTTGAAATGAGTGATTAACTGCTTCAGACATTATCTACCTCAGGCTTGGAAATCCACCTCAGGTTCCAAGGAACCAACTAAGCATTCATTCATATTATGTCTGTGTTCCAGCATCCACCTCAGAGCAAAAACACGGCTGCTTGGCAATTCAGCAATTCCATTCCCATCTTTGCACTTTGCAAGAAATCCCGCTGTCCTGCACCATTTCAGACTCTCTTTTACATTTTGGTAAGCATCCAGGAAACAGCGCCTGTGCCAGCAGGGTGCTCGTGCCGCTCCAGAGCTGGCAGCGCCTGCTGCAGAGCTGGGCAGGTCCTGGCAGGGCAGCGGGTGGGCTGCCCTTGCCCTCAACAGAGATACAATCAATATAGAATCACACTTAGCCACCTCTTGCAAGGGCCTTTAAAACCTACATGCAGACAGCTCTGTATTTAATCTACAAAGTGTCAGGTACATATATCTTCCATTCTGAAATAGGGAGAAATACTTTACTGTATTTTCCATCTTTCCTTGCACTTTTCTTATTACTCATGAGCTGATCTCTCACAGGTGTTCACGCTATTGCCCTCCTCTTCCATTTATCTTTAGTGCTGTTTGGTTCTTATTCCAGCTCAGTTTGGAACTGAATAATGGAATAAAACACAGATCATCCCACAGAAAGCTAGCAGAAATGTTCCATCACTGCCTGAACCTGGCCAGCATTTTGAAATCACCTTACCGGGTAAATAGATTCAATTCATTTCACAGTGTAACAGATGAGTCCTTTAGTGCATGACAATATCAGTATTTACAATTTGTGTATGATTCTTTATTCCCAAAACATTTTTGCGGCCCTGCTTAGGGGCATGTACAGGGACTTCCATTTCTGACAGACACATCATGTAGGTGGAAAAATAAACTTAACCTTCTCAGAAGTGAGTGTTTCCAAATGAAAACACTATTTTCCCCTAAAGAAAACATAATCGCTAATTCCTCAAGCAGACGGTACTTCATGTTGTACCTGTACACGAGGTTGTAATATTAACATACACTGGTATTGAAAGATCATTTTTTGCTTAAAACAAAAAGTACTTTCTGGTGCTATTAGTACTATTTTGTGACTCTTCTCCTACAACATACAAGAAAAATGTAAAAGTAAATGCACATGGGTCAATGCATACAGCAGACGAAGCATAAGAATGGGAACTCTCTTCCGCACTCAAATTCTAGCTCTGACAATCATTTTCTTGCCTAAGGCAAATCATTTAAAACTCTTTGGATGCACTTCTCTATTTATGAAATAAGAATAAAAATATTTAATTGCCTAAAGCTTTTACCATAGCCTAAAGGCCACGAGAACTACTGTGTGTGAAATAAAAAGAGCTGAAAAAATAACAATTTTTAACTACATGATTCTGAGTCAAATGCAGTCCAGTGGCAACTGGATATAAAGCAGATAAGAATGACTGGGATTTCTCTAATAGCATTACAGAATCCTTTAACTGTATAAATTGACAGAGCAACACCAGAAGCTGCCACAAAGTGGTCAGCTAATTAAGCATGTTTACTGAAATAAGATTTTAAATTCACATGCTGGATTATAGACAGCTGGAAAAAAAGCATGTGTGTCTCCATGTGAGAGCAACCATATCTCCAAAATTTTCTTGTAATTCTGTCCTCCCATTCTGTCACGTAGCTTTTCCCATCTCTGCGACGTCTCACACGTTCCCAGCCTGCTAAAACCCCTTTTCAAGGGCAGCATTGAGCGCTCATGGCTCACACTGAAGCACAGACATTCGGGAGGGCCAGCTGCTCACTGAGGATATTCCCTGCATCCCCGTGCCAGAGAGCACATCGACTCGGCACTGCCTTGCAGGCCCTGTGAGCCGCGGCTGGGTTCTTCAGTGACAGTGATCACCGCAGCACCACTGAATTTTGCTCCAGTTTATTTTAAAGAGCTGTGTTAATTCCAGCCAGCATAAGGTCTATTTACCTACTTCAGTTTTTAAAAGGTCACCTTTCCCTGGGGAAAAAAATTCAAGTCCCATTTTATTATGAAGCCTTGAGAAGGAAAAAGGAAAGCATTAGACTCTACTCATTTCTTTTAATACATATATAGTTATGATTTTAAATTACCTGTCCAAAAATTTTTTAAGAGTTAGAGGATTTTTTTTTCGTATTTCCACTATGTTTACAGTAAAAGGCTATGAAATTAAGAGGCAAAAACAATAATGGTTTCACTAAAGAATCATAACATATGAAAGTTGGAGAGGGTCTCTTCTGATACAGCTTAAATTAAAGAACAAGTAACAGTATATTGCATAAATCTAAGATATAAATCTAGATAAATCTGCATGTAAAATCTTTAACTGCACCTGCAACCCACAAGTATCTAAACCTCTCTGAAAACCATGTTTTGCACAAAAGTGGCATTATGTTAGTGTGCAATCAAATTTCAGTATAAGTCATACTTAATTATACATTCAGAAAAAAAAAAAAGTGAATATTTTAACCCACATCTCAGATCAACTCTGGAGAAAAAAGAAAAAAATATCTGTCAACCCATTGTATCCCTACAGCCTATTTCTATAAAACCATAGCAGGCATAAGCAGCAAAAAAGCCTTATTCTTTACTAACTGAACGACACATCAAAACTCTAATTAAAATGTTCTGAACTTGGATGATCTACTCAAAAGTCAGATGAAATGCTTTAAAACTTTGAAGCCCAGCTAAGCTGCCCCTTTTTGTTGTCCCTAAATTTGAGTTGGTGCTTCACAAGCAGGACAGCGTGGAAATGAGAAACTTGTGGCAATTGTCAAACTTTCCTCAGTATTGTAACCAGGGAGAGCAGAACCACTCTGCTGACCAGTACTATTCTTTTTATTCATTTAGATTTATTAAGTATCTCAATAATCCTGTGTCTTTTTTTTAAAAAGGAGAGCTTAAATATGTATTTAATACAAATGCCATAACTGTTTTAAGCCATTGAAATTCATCTCCTATGACAATAATTTATTCACCACTCTGCCCTCCCATTACAGACCATTTGTTGACAGAGCCTGCTTTGGTCAATGGCAGACTGCAAGTTTCATGTCAATTACTTGTTATTTCTACAAAGAATTTGGTATTCTACTTTATTTTCTTTTATTAACAGGCTCCTCATTATTTATGTGATTATCAGTTAGGAGATTTCACCGTTCTTTTGTTTATATATAGCACAGTCACTAATTGCTTTTTGTTGCCCTGAGGAGATTAGAAAAGTCATCTCATTACCTACATTCACGATGATTTATTCAACTCATATACACAAAATAAAAACCTTTTTTTTTTCAACTTTTTTTTTTTTTTTCAATTTTCAACTCTTGCGGAATACACGGGCTATTAAAGTAGAATTTGCTTCCACTAAATAAAAAATTTAAGTATTATTTTATGAAATCTAAAAACCAGAAGACGTAGCCCTATTCAGAGAAAACTGTAGGCCTTTGCTGCACAGGAGATCCAACTAAAGAGTCCTAATAGATCCCTCTGGCATAAAAACCTATTATTTTCTTAATTTAATTATACAGCTATGGTACTGCATTTTGTATTTGAGAGTTAGCTTGGACTTAAGGCTTCTAATCTATGACCCAAGAGAACAGAAGTCATCCCTTCTCCTCCTAAATTCACTCACACTCTCTGAATCACTCTTGCTCATTAGTAAGATGTTGAAGAACAGCATTTGTGCTGTCTGGCCTATTTAGAAAGGTTTGAGATTATCTCATGACCTTCTGGAAACTGCAGGAGTGACTGGGATGTAAATCTTTGGTAATATGATTGAATCAGGGTCATAAAGAGAGGGATTCACATGAATACAGCAGACACTGCTCTGGTGGTTAGTATGTGGAGACAGCATCCATAGTGATATGGGATGATGGTTTTGCACATGTTTTGCAAGCCAGAACTATTTTTGCAGACCTTCTGAAGATAAAAGCAACTTGGGAGTTCAGAAAGTCCTAAGAGCTGCCCACTGCAAACATCAGGAATACACTAGCTGTCCCACCTTCTGACAATAAAGCAGCTATTTTGGGTTGTTCTGCACTGCTGACTGTCAGTCAAGACAACAGACTGCTTTAAACATATCTGAACAAACAGACATATGTAGTACACACAGGATTTGATCCAAAGCTCAGTGAAATTAATATGAGATTTCCATTTGTTTTCAATAGGCTTCGAATCAGGCCTTAAATCTCTTGCTTTTGTGGATCTGGGGGATATTTTTGGGTTCCTGGCACTTATCACAGTGCTGCAAGGATTTTTGATAGCATAATTCGTATTAAAGGTCACTGCTCGGGGAGGCAGTGGAGATGGACATGCAGGTTTACAAAGACCTGCCCTCAAGGTATAGTTTGCCTCATCTTTACTGAGTTCAAATTATGCTGTGAAACAACAGAGATGGGCAGTATAAAATGAGATGCAATGAAAAATGGAATAGCAACTGAGAAAAAGATACTAATGAAAATAAATGCAGGAAATATTACCTTACTATAGTTACAGTTAGTATAGTTATGATTTGAGTTGAACATTTTTGCATAATCTAAGGTAGAGAAAAGCTTATGCATCCCAATGCTGCTTACAGAATCACCTTCATTGAACAGGTTTCACAAGGATACAGGATTACATGGCTACTTGTGTTTAACAAGAATTTACTACTTAATCATTGTTCTGATTTAAAAAGAAATTATGCTCACTTATCCCTATAAACCTGTATTCTCATAGTTCAAATCCTTAGAAGGATCTCAAACACAATAAATATTTATGAAAAGATTTTTAAATGTCATAATTTCTTTTTCTGGATGCATTTAACATTTGGTCATTTACTTTTCCAATCCAGTCCAACAATGATGCTACAAAAATCAGCTACATTAACATGCTTTAGGATAAACTGTTGCCAAAGAACATCATTAGACCATTCTTTCCTAATGGAGGAATTACATACATACAACCTAAGAAGTGAAATGCTAACTCTTCTCCTTAAAATAGAAGATATCCATCTTAGAGAAACACCTCTAAACATCTTTTAGAGATGTTTAGATGGCTCAGAGAAACATCTCTTTTCATTTTTCACTGTTATATGCACCTCTGAAACTGTCTTTTCAGACAGATAAACAGCATCACTGTGCTGAAAGCACCACACTCCCTGGAAAGCACCGAGCTCTTTCTTGTTGTGCAGTGACACAAAACCCTCCTGTGCGTCAATGTCAGGAGAAGACCGAGTTGTGAACAGTTGCTGCACAGTACAGAGTGCTGGGAAGAAACAACAGGAAGAATGCACCACGGAGGGATTTTTATGTAAGAGAAAAAAATAGAAGAGTAAAATAAATATCCCTGAAGCTTAGACACGGGTCGATAAATTGGGGCAGTCTCCATGGAAGAGAGAATGGGACTCTGCTTGAGGAGAAGACCTGATTTGTTCTCTGCAAATGCATAAGACTTCTTGTAGCATCCCAGTTTGACTGCAAATCCATAATGTGCTGTAGCCATATAAATGATAAAAGGTACAACTAAGGGGTCCATAAAAGGGACAAGATGATAATCCTGTGTATTTCAGCATCTCTGTTGTCTACTATGCTTTTTATACCATCTTACAGATTTTAAGAACGATATTCCTGATTAGAATTATAGGGGATAGCTCCAGGATAGGAAACATCCCAGTGGGAAAATGCTACGTACTAGATTCTGCAGTTTGCAAAAGAGTCATTTTTGTAAGGCTCTGCTGGTCATTTTCCATAAAATCAGATAGGTATAAATAATTTCAGCTTCAATTTAACTTCAGAATTACCAGAATAAAGGCATGATTATACACAGTTCTTTCACTTAAAACAGTTTACCTATCAATAAATGCCACTAAAAGGCAATTAAGATGCCTTTCCTCTTTTTTCTCTTAATAAATTTACATGAAGTGGAGAAAATTAGAGTATTAATATTTGCCCAAAATGTTCTAGCAGACTAGAAAGCAAAATAATCTACAAGATTAATATTATAAATAGTGCATACTACAGCCAGAGATCTAGTGGCAGTCTGCGTATCAGGGTTTTCCAATTGCCTTTCTAATCCAACTTCTAACAAATTCCCCAGTGTGCCTGGTCCTAATGGCAGCAGCCAGGATATATCAACAGGATTTTAAACTCTGTTAATGAAACTTCATTATCCATCTTATGGATTTTGTCTTGCAGTTACTTTGAGTTCTATGATTATCAAACATAATTATATCACTAAAGAATACCTGAAATAACATGCATTTACTCTAAAATTAACATTTAACATACTTCACTTACTGCTTTCAGCCTATTCTGGGCATGTTTTATTCTCATTTTTGTTGTTTTGGTATATTACTTTATTCAGTAAGTTTGCTGTATAGCTTACTTTTTTCTCCTTGTTTGATATTCAAAATCACATCTATCAAATTAGACTGAGACACAAAAAACAGAACAGTAAGACTTAACTGAACTAAATATGTATTTATCAGTTGAAAAGTGTATATGGACACTGGAAGCTATAAATCCAAACACATACAATATTGAAAAGAAGCCATAATAGATCAAAAGGAAAAAATACATTAACAATTTGAGTTAGGATTGGGGTTTGCTTTGGTGCGGGTTTAGTTATTTAAGTTTCTGCAAGTATGTTGGAAATAAAACATGGCCAGATCATACTATTTGCAACCCAAAGCACGTAGTTCCTGCTGCCTGCTCTGCTGGGAATGTGTATTAGTATTTTGAGCACATCAGGCAATTTTTCTGCTCTTCTCTTTGTATACCTACACATTATCTCTCTTGTGATGGATTGTGCTGCCTTGTAAAAATGTATTAATACTTTATGTTGACTTGCTACAGAAAAGATGAATGTCTGAATAAATTCATTAAGGTTCTGTCTAGTGAAGCATGCAGGAAGAAAGCAATTACTTCAAGATAGGCATCTCCATACACTGTTTTGTTAAAGACAAAACCCGAACTCCATCTATATTCAACCTATAATATTGATTCTGACTGAGGAATTAAGAGCTTACAAACAGAAGAGCCCAAAGTCCTGAAACAAAGATTTTAAATTGGATACTTTCCAAGGAATAGAAGCAGTTGTTCTTTTTG
Source organism: Crypturellus tataupa (assembly GCA_034781795.1). Taxonomy (NCBI): domain Eukaryota; kingdom Metazoa; phylum Chordata; class Aves; order Tinamiformes; family Tinamidae; genus Crypturellus; species Crypturellus tataupa. Next base: position 1,444,639 of record JAWLRI010000896.1, on the reverse strand, counting down.
GTAATTAAATTCTGATATGAGATCCTAATAAGACTGTCAAAAAAAAAAAAAAAAAAAAAACACTTCACTTGCCAAAGATGCCATTTGTTCGTGGCAAGATTCATGGTAAGATGCGCCTGTGGGATGGCTTGCAAAAAGCTGCAAGAATTGTTTTTTCTTCACTGAAAGCTCTGGTTTGATTAAAATAAACAGTAGTTTGATGTAGAAAGCCTCTTGCTAAATATTCTACTGAGCTACCTAAGCGTGCACAGCAACAGAACTTAAGGTTTTCTAGCAGCGTAGTCAAGGGATAAACAAGAAAAGAGCTTTTACTGGTAAACGGTTCTTTAGATGAACACTTGGCTGTTGAAGAGGTTAGGTAGGTTGCCTGAGAAGACTGGAGCATCAAGGTGAAGCAGTATGGAAAAAGCAATGTAATGCATATTTAAAAATGAAGAGGAAGAAACGGGTGTCAAAAAACTGGGGGGTATCAGACAGCTATTGAATTAAAAATACTATAACAAAAAAACAAACTAATTAAAGCAAAAACAACAGTAAAAAAGGAAACAATACTCAGCATGAATTTGTCAAACCACCTAGTTTCTCTATTAGAGAGTAGCAGGCCATGTGTATGAAGGCACAGCTACTAAAATACTTCATATAGACACAGGGTACACTGGTAAACACAAGCTTTTGCTGTGCTCATTCCCAAGTGAATGAAGTGTAAGTCCATGTAATATCCGTAAGTATGAAAAAGAGATATTCATGATCCTGACCTGAGGTGAAACGCAGCTTCCACCCACATATCTTTCTGTTACTAATCTTTCTCTTACGGGATATGAGTGCAAGGATTTGAATTTAAACATAGAAAATACAAATGTTTATTGCCAGCCTCCTCCTCTGCCAGTTGTTACAGCATTCAGTTCTAGACAATTTTTCAGATCCCCGGGTTCTGAAATTCCTGATGCAGCACCCATGAGAGAAGTGCTTTAAGAGTACCTTTCAATATACTCTGTTCCACCATATAAAGCTTCTGATGGACCATCTGCAAGATCTGGGATTAATCCGTTCACTCCTTTACCTGTTTTATAAAATTCTGTCCAGGTGTCAACACACTATATTCAGGCAAGTCCTCCAAGGATTTTGCAATATCAAGAACACCAAATATCAGGCATCTTTTGCAAACGCTTATTTTCCTTGTATTTCAGAATTCCTACACTGCCAAGGGCTCACGTACAGGCACAGAAATCTGTTTTTCCCTCTATCCGTTTATGCTACAACAACCCTTCTTAAATGAATTGAGATTGGTATCAATTTTGTCATAAATTTGTTCACTCTGCCTAAAGCACAATTTCAAGAGGAACTTAAAGTAATGGCAACACAAACAAATTTATAGTAATTTCACTGTATCCACAGGTCTAACAAACCAGTCTACAGCAGTAGCTCATGATTGCTGGGTGTGTGTGCGTCCACCTACTTCTCCCATCTTTTGAGGAATCTTAATATTTCAGGCTACATCAGTATGTGATTCACTGTCCAAAGTTTGTTGATTACAAACATTATATATACAGCCACTCAAGATCCCTCATGTATTATTTTAAACTCTTTGCAATGGAATAAGCATGAGAAAGTTGAAAAATATGATCTATTTACTAAAGTTTTTTCATATACAATCAAGGAAATTTCAGACATTCAAGATCTGCCATTATGAACTGCAGAGAAATGCTCTGTGTGGACAGACAGAAGATAATCATTATTATAACAATATCATGTAAACCTAGAAGAAAGAAACATTAAAGAATCAGGTGCTGAATCATGAAGAGAAATTGAATAAATATCAAAGTTAACAAGGCTGCAATGCAACTTCTTTGGAAACTTAAAATAAACGTTTCTGTGAACATTAGGATGAAGAATCAAGTAAACTGTGAACTGGGGATCTTGCCAAAATCTTTTGTATTTAAGCCCAAACTCAGCAGTATACCTGAGGAAAAAAAAGAAAACACACCCACAATTTGAACCCTTTCCAAATAAGAGTCTTAAAACAGTTTGTAACGATAGCACACTGACGGATAGAGTCTGAAGTAGAGCCTGAACAAGTACCGTCATTAAACTGCTGCCTTCCCTAAAACATTACTGCCTTACAAAGCAAAATCAGGAGCGAGCTGAAGGAAAAAAATACAGGCCTTGAGCCAAATCTCATACAAGTGAACTAAACAGCTCATTGACATCAATAACTTCAGTTTGGGCTCATTAATTTCAATTAAAAGTACCATAAAGTATTATTTGTTCACTTATATTCACGCATTTATGAAGCTATGTACACAATTGATAATTTAGCTCAGTCGTATTTCAGGCCATTTTAATTCTTTTTTAATTGATTTTAGCACTAAAATAGTAAGCAAAACAATTTATTATAAGATCAAAAGTAAAATTTAGCATGGAATTGTAAAAACTTAAATTTCAGCTGCATTATTTCACGTGTTCCCGAAGGAGAGTGCTATTATGCACTTCAAGTGTTTACTTAAGTAATCGCTGTCTCAGCATGCTAGTTAATTGTGACCAATTCTACAGCCTTAAGAAAAGACCTAGACACTATTTACTCTGAAATAGTCAATAAGCCAGAGGAAAGAATACGTAGGCTGAAGATAATTATCTCAAAGACTTTTCCTGAATTCCAAGCAGCTTGACAGTAGATTGTTTTGCTTTAAAAATGGTGAGAGAAAGGGAGAGCTCAGAACACGACTATAAAGCACTGCACTGAGTGCAGCAATAACAGGTTTTGAGGAACACTATCATTTTTGTTGTTCATGGGCCAGCTACATGGGTTTCTCTCCTGAGTGTCTGTTTGGAGCTTAGCATCACTATGCAACTCTCTCTTCAAAAAGCCTTCAGACCTCTGAGCATTACTGTGCCTTGCTCAGGAAAACTCCTCAATACAGCACAGTTTTTCCTGCCTTCGGTATGGTGTGTATTGTTCCATGATGCCTCCTACAGAGGACATAATATACTAAAGACAATTAATGTCACACAGCACGTGTATTTTTACATGGTGCGTTGGTGTGTAAGGTGGTGCTCCTCACTCTATAAAATCAACATCCCTGAAAAATCTGCATGATTATATATAAACTGCAAGAAAAAAGTACTGGGTAATAGTACTATTGTAGCAATGCCTGTTGTCTCTATATCTCTAGCATCCATTTTTCTGATTTCTGCTGCAGTATAAAAATACAAATATGATTAACTTGGGATGTGATGCTGCTTCTTTAAAAGGCTCTTAAGATAAGCACTGAAGTAAAATCTTTAGACTTTACTGGTTTGCACAGCAAAAGGTCCTATCTGTTTTAACAAGCTCCCAGCAATCCCAGGGAGATGAAAGTAACAAGTCCTAAAATAAAAATAAACCAAGAGAGAAGGCATCTGAATGCCATACAAAAGCAAAACTCAGAGCAACAGAGATTTAAATGTCACCTGAAAATCTGGTAGTTGCTGCCCATGAAATTAAAACTTGGCAGATTCCCCATGGAAATTCCAAACGCTGAGACCTTCAGCTGGCAAGGTGCTGCTTTTCTCCTCAGCACTGGCTCAGCTGCTACCACAGGAGAAAGATGTAAAAAGAAATCCAAACCCTCCCAGACCTAGTTCGTGAAAGGCTTTGAAAAGAGTTCACCAATACTCTGATTTCCACATGAAAGTGAATAAGAAACTAGTCCACTGCTTCATTACTGACATAAAAATCTGCAAAGATTGCTGCCTCCAAAATCCAGTCTTTCAGAAGCTTTACTGTAGTAAGAGAATCTTTTCCAGTGACTCACTTCAGAAGGGGAGCAAACATGAAGTTTACTTGCCTGTATATCTCCAGGTTGACTCCTCCTCATAATTTGAAATAGTAGGAGTGTGTGTCATTATCTGCTCGAAGAAATTGCACATGTTCTGTACAAGGAAAATAATACATTACCATTTCACTGTCACTGCAAGGCAACTGTAGGTGTGCAGAGAAGATCACTGTATGGCAGCAGCAGCTTCTCTATGCAGCTGTAGCATTTAGTGGCAGGGTGGTTTGAAAGGCAATCTCAAGATCCAAGAGGAGGGTTTTGTGGTTCAGCTGAAGTTCTGTATTAACTAGAGTCGTGGGTTTGGTAAATGTTAGCTAACCCACGCTGTTTCTGGGTAGTCATCTTAACCCTGTTTTACCTATAGAAAACTTGCAGAGGTGTTAAAGGCCTAATGTTTTAGTGATTCCCAAAACCCCGCATTATATTGTCCTTTATCCTTTCTTATTTTCATGCATACAACGCTTCCAGGTTTCACTTTAGTACCAGTTCTTTTCTTCAGTCAGACATTCAATAGTGGCTCAACTCACATTCTACCTGAGGAGGGACAAAGCTAAAAGCATTCCACATTTAATGAAGAACAGAAACAAAGCCTAAGTGTTTCCTCCTGCTCAAAATCTGACCTAAGACCAAAAGTTAGTATCAGATCCTCAAAGACTTCTTACAAAGGAAAAGAACATATGGCTTTGATGCAACGTTGTCTGCTGAAAAACACCTAGAACTGAAGGATGCATAAAATACACACGCCTGACCTTGGCCTGGTGCAATGAACCTCTACCAGGTAAGTCAGCACTGAAGCCAGCTTCACAGCTTCGAAGTAATGATGAGTTCTGCTATTTAGAGCTCAAATCTTGGAACTATTTATCTGCAGAGGTGATCTTCCAGCATCCAAAAAAGGCAAAAAAGTGACTGAAAATCATCTTCGTAATGTAGTAATGGGCCCCTTGATGAGAGATTGAGGGTGCAGAACTACTCCATCCACAATGCAGTCCATGGAATGCAAACAAGACCATGACCAAGTTCAGCCTTTCCAATATTTCCGAGAGATCTGACGTGCTCCAGAGGCTACAAAACGTGGCTGATCCCACTTAAGCCCCTTCTCTGCCTCCACAGAACTGCCTTAGCATTTGCCTACCACACACCGTATCAACACAAGCCTTCTCTGCCCAGCATCTAGTAAGAGACACCTACACACCAGTCAGAACAGACAGGCCCAAGGGATAATGCTTGCCTGCTTCCTCCCATCCCTCCCTCCGTGTTAATGTAGCAAAAGAACAACTTTATCCAGCTTCTAATTAGGCAGCCTGCACTTTAACACCACGTGATTGTAGGCAAGCATTTCTTCTCAAAAGGAGAACACCTTTCCTAGCTTAATGTGGGGGTTGTTCTTTTGTTTGGTTTGGTACATTTCCCAAAACACCCTTGTACTATAGCAAACTATCATAATATTCAAAATAAAACTGGAAATTTTCAGCTGCTCTCCTCAGGGTACCAAACCGCTAAAAAGAAGATTTCGTAGTCATATAAATTATTCATTCATTCAGCTAAAATACCATAGAGCATATCAAGTCGTGTTGTGTTTTCCATGGTTGGAGAATTTTACAGACGCCAGCAAAGCAGCAGCTCACGAACACGCACCAGGGTGCCTATAGCAGCCACCGAGAACATAAACATCTCTATTTTATCAACATGTCTCCAGATATTAACATTCATTCATTTTCTAAGTACATTTTATATAATGTTGCTAAAGAATGACTGCTGTGTTGGGGAAAACATTCTAAACCAGACTGAAATAGGGAAAGGAGCTGGCAACAGCCTAAGGTAAATGCATTTGGTGGCTAAAATATACATTTTCCAGGACCAGGAAGGTGACTGGCAGACTATTTACATGCGGTGGTGACAGCATGATGCTGCAGGTCAAATTGCCAGTTATTCTTAAGCGTGTAATTAATTTTTTAAAATATCATGCTAGGCTGACAGACAACTATGGGAAAAGTTTAAGTGCTAGGAAAAGTTGAAGTACTGGATCAGATACCAGAAATGGCAGTGGGATAGGAAATGGTGAGTAACTTCATTTTAGATAGAAAGTTTGGCAGGAGAAAAATGAAAACATGAGAGAAAAATAAAAAGCATAGGATGTGACATGTATTCTTCAGGGCTGACTTTTTTTCCAATGCATCTGTATTGCAATTGTTCTGTGAAAGAAGGGCCATTCCCAAAGTTGAGCTTCAAATAGATTAATAAATATGTCTATTTTGATACCTTTTGCTTATCCTTTGTCTTTCTTCAGAAATGGATTATAACAGCAACTCTTTTAAAAGTTTAACCAAGGCTTTTGTCAGGAGTACCAATGAGGTCTTATTTGAAAACAGAGCTAATTAAAAAAAAAAAAGTGGTCTTGTCATATCTTAAAAATTAAGCAAGTCGCTTGTCTCTCCATATGCCTATACATACCTTTAACTACTAAACACAGTCTATTCCCACATCTCTCATGCTAGCTACTTCAGAAGTGCTTCAGATCATGCTTCAAATATTCCTTAACTGTTGTCAGGTTTATAATTAAGCACACAATTCCTTCTGCAGAGGCTCCCGAGCAGGAAGCTGAGCCAGCAGGTCCGTGTTGGGACCAGACGCAGCCTCAGTGTAGCACAGGCAGGGGACAGCGGGAACGCTACAGCCTAGAAACTGGTGGCAGGTTATCAATTACTACCTGCTCCAAAGAGAAAATCCTGCTAACGTTACCAAAGCGAAAAGCATAAGCTTATTTAAGATTGCTGTCAACTTCAATGATTTCTGTGTTGACATGCTCAACATTTTAGATAAATGGTCTTTCACTCTGAGACCTATTTTCTTTAAAAGATGGGCACTTGAGAAGGGTCAATGACAGCGCTGACATCTGCAAGATACAGGAAAGCAAAAAAAAATAGTAATAATCCCTGAGCCCATTTGAATACCTGGGCCCAGTTTGAATACCTGAAAGACTGAGACTAAAACAAGTCAGTGTCAGTTATTTTTCCTAAAATTGTTTCTTTAATATACAATTTATTATTTCTTTTTTTTTTTTTAACTTAGCACCAAACCCAAGAAGCATTACTAAGTACACACCAGCAAATTATTCCCAGGGCTAAAAGCTGTGGTTCCTTGGTAGGCATTGGTTTGGATAAAAAGCAATCTTCTCCTCTGAAGTAACTATTAAAACTGCAACAGGTCCTGGCTTTACAAAAACTACTCGGAACTAGAGCCTTGCTCTAGGGACTAAAGGTTTCTGTACAGTACTCCTTCTGTAATGTTTTCTGCTACTACTGCATTCTTCCAGCTCAGATTTACCAAAACTTTTTATTTTCTGAAAAAAATCACCTCCAAAATGCCCCAATAACATAGTATGAGCACAACCAAGCAAAGCATTCAGGTGCCTCTAACATCTCACGCTCCAGAGCCCTGCCAGCCCTTTTTCTGAAAAGTGACATCACGAACACCTCCCAGGGGACACAGGTCGCATCCCGATTTCTGTAACAGATGTAGATCTAGAGAAATCCTCTTGGCACCCGCTGTGAAAAGAAGAATTGATAGCCTAAAGTCCACAAAAAAGATGAAGCAGCTAAGTAAACGAGAGAATGGGAGTAAATGGAAATAACTTGAGTATCCGAGACCAAAGGAGCTAAGCAACAGTAAATAGGTAGAATATAGGCTTGAGAGCAAAACAGTTTTATATTACAACAGCTGATATACTGAAAAAGTCAAGCCTGTTCTAATGATGGGTACATATTCCAGGAACAGGTACTACTGACTTAAAAGATTATTTTAATGTTAAAAGAAAATCCCAATGACATAAATAGATACAGTTGCATGATAGAAGGCCGCAGAAAATAAAAATGAGGGCATACTAATGCCTATGTAAGAAAACAATAGACTATATCTGGCCTGCTGTATAAGGAATTATGCTTTACTTTGGCAGACAATGGTTAAACTGCCGATTTATACACATAAAAAGCCCAACAACATTATGGAATAACAGCACATTCACAGCAGTGACAGCACATCAATTACTATTCCCCCAAGTATATGGCAACTCAGTCAGTGGCAAATGTTGTTTTCATTAAAATTAGAAATAATTAAATTCTTCATTCAATTAATAATATTCCACAATCTTCACCTTAAGAAGCATATGCCCATTGCAAATCATTCACTCTGTCAGTTTAAATACACTGATTTCCTTAACGGCCCTAACATTCAGTGGCAGACAAATTAAAATAACAAAAAAAAAAAACCTTCCTGAGGCAAAAGAGAACACAAGCACAGGAAATGCTAGATTAAAGGGAGATGGATGGGAAGTTAATTACCTTTTAACATTTACACGGTGAAGAAATTGTAGCACTGGACACCCCAAGCATGGCATTATTTTCATGTTATGTAGAACTAAAAGTTAGACAGAAATGGTATGTATTTTGCACAGTTTAATCATGACTATGTGCAGAATACTGCTACAGAGTTTTAGGTCAGGACTGGGGCAAAAGTTCCACTCAAAGGAGCCTGCACAAGAAGCCTGAGAATTGACTAGATCTCAAAGGGCCGAAGTGAGAGCCACCTAGTTCCCCACAGTCCTTACTGCCCTCGAGACCACTGCAGGCCACCCCCTGCATTACAATTTGAATAAAAGGAGGTCTGGACAACTGACATGGCAATACCTCCATTCAAGGGCATAAAAAGTGCCTTTACAAGGAAAAAAATTACAGTATAAGATAACTGTCTAACGTTGTTGCCTGTTGTTGTTTTCCCTTCCCTCTGATTTTATTTTTCAAGCTCCACTAAGACTTTGATAATTATTTCTCAATTCTCAACACAACCTGAAGAAATTATTAACCTTGTATTAAAAAAAAATCTATTGAGATAAAATAAAGAAAAATCTTAAATTTTTACTCCAGACATAAGAAAAACATGGTGAGATCCTGTCAGGTTTTAGCCTCTTGGCCTTAGGAGTAACTTTTGACAACAGACTCCATCATCCTTGTCGTTATACTAAGCGTAATAAAAAGAATTCCTTCCTTTAAAGCCATCTCTGAGGCTCATGAACTCACTCTACCTGTGGAAGGTAGAGAGAAAGAAATACATAGGAATTGTATTCATGTATATGGCTGACAGAGCACTTGAGATGATGCTGGTTTTTACTGTTAACAGACTGAATACTATTGACTATCAGGATCTTAACACAAAAATTCTCTAAACGCTTTCAGTTTAAAAGCTTATTAATAGAAACAGTGAAGTACTAGTCAGGAAACTAAATTAATATTGGTCCACTGAAATAATAATTGCACCATTTCATTTCTGCCATCAGATCCAAAGTTGATAAGATCCATCATGCAAACAGAACCCTGAGGCAAAATCAAGTTAAAATTTGAGTACGGGATTATGTTCAGTCCGATATTTGATTAAGTAAATCCTGGTTTTTAGAGCTGGTTTCTTTCAACAAGTTCTTCTAGATGAACTGCTGCAAAATATAAAAGCTTTTTCTGAAGGTGACTGTGTTACAGATAAAAAAGAAACTATTTTTCATTCATTGAAATTCATGAGCTTTCTTAATTTTTGCCTCCAGTTGAACTGATTTGATTAAAGTTTTGCTCTACTTTCCATTAACTAGTCAGGACAACTGAAATTAATAATCTTAAGCATGGAAGCACCATCAACAAATTCCATGAAGGCGCTGTAAAAATACGAAATAAAAGACGACTTAAAAAACACGTTTGTAACATACCGTTGATTTAGCTTCATTGACAAATTTTCAGAAGTGCATGGCACGGATTAAGACACAGGGATTTAAAAGCTGTCACGCTCGGTGCTGCATAAAAGGCTCCACTCAGATGCCACGTAGCGGCGCCGGGTGCTAGGCAGAAGGTCAGGCTGCGCAGCCACCCGCCCGGAGCCGTCGTCGCTCTCCTCCCGATCTCAAGGACAGAGTCTGTCCGTGAACCTGGCTCAGGGACAGGCAGGCAAGAGCTTTCCGTTATCTGCCTGCAGTGTCTATTTGCATGCTAAGTACAGTCTAGTGCACATTTAGATATGAATAAGGTCTGAGCTAATCTAATCCCACGGAGCTCTTCTCTGGTGTAAATAAAAGCAAAATGTGGTCTGGGCTGTGTGTGTGTTGTCTCGGCTGCTAAAACATGCAGGCATTTCTCACGGACAAGTGGACTGCTCAAAGTTCTTGGCATACTGCTTCCTATTAAAGCAGTTAAATATGATGACCTAATTTGTCTTTGATGGTTACATCACCTTAAGACAACTGAGGACAAATCTCACTTTCCAGCGCTACCGTTTCAAGCTGTTCTGCAGCAAGCACAAGTAGATAACAAGTAGGTAACGTGCTGCACTGCCACAGTCAACGCTGCCTCAAGGAAGCAGGATACGTTAAGTCACATAAAAATTCTTCATCTGCCAACTGCCCAGAATATTCACTTGCAATCAGGAACTTAAATCTGCTACTTCTGCAAGGCAAACACGCAGAGGAGGTAATACCCTCTTCCTGGCCCTCCCTGCACAGATTCAGTACTCCTTCTTTTCTCCTACCAGCCACAGCTCTTGCTTTGCTTCTCTCCCACAGGTGAATCAAAACTCAAGGAAAATACTGTCCCCAAGGGAGAACCTGTAGATATAAGTGACGGAACTGCAGCAGGATGCTAGTGCAGCCCAGGAGCACGCTCTCATGCTGCACTTGTCAACTATGGGGAAGTACAACCAGCATAGCTGGTTATTTACATGCATTCTTTTTAAAATAAGAGATACTCCTGCCTACATTCATAAACATACATTTTTCTGTTTTCTTTTCCATTGAGAGCTTGGCGTTCAGAGCTGTGAAGTTTAAAAAAGCTGACCTTGAAAACACAGGCACATTTATTTTTGAATGCTAGTTTAGTTTCACACCCTGGCACTGGCTTCCTGCCTTCCAGACTTTGCCGAACGTTATATGACCAGCCACACCAGAACGTGCTGCAACGCCCTGCTCAAGCTGCACAGGAATCGTAACTTTTATCTGCTCATCACTTGAAATCTGAAACAGTCTGCGTCTTTCAAAGCATCGCTCTGAGGCTAATCCCATCCACCATCCTTCCCTGGAAAGGTGCATGTGGTTGCTTACCCACTCAGATGCTTTGGGATGAGGCAGGCCAGCACTCCAAGCATTTTTCCTCCTCGTTGGCATTGAAAGGGGAGGATTCTTCCTCCCACATAGGCTTTATGCAGTGAATCCACGCTCACGCTGCCACTGATTTCACACTTGGGTAGGTATTTCAAAAGATACCCACCTGGGGAGAGCTTTTTGTGGTGAAAAATGAAATAATCTTTCTGTGTGTTTAGCATGCACTGCGGAGAATAAGCACAGCGCAGGAGGCCCTCGTGCCCTGCTAAGCGTGGAAACATCTGCTCGCTACGCAGCCCAGCGGGCTGACACAAGGGCCAAGGGGCGGCTCGGTGCTAACAGCAGCTTGTAACATTCCCAGGAAACAGGATTTTGATCGGCACGGCGAGAAACAAAAGCATCGGCACACGTAAACAGGGCTCCCCTGGGAAATGGGGGATTGCTAACACTGCTGCTGATACAGTTGGGAAATGTGTACAGTATTCAAGCAAGGCACTAACTTGACACTCCCAGCCTTTCCCAGCCACTAAAGATGCTGGGCTAAAAGCACCCAGATCTCCGTACACAATTCCCTCAGCTTACATTTCCTCACACGTGACTCAATTCAGAAAAAAAACACTTAGTTGAAGAGCACCCTCCCATCTCAGTCTGAATGGACCGTATTCTCAGCTCACGCTTAGCATCACATTTAATCAATCCCATTTACAACTCTGCTGCCTTTAACACAATTGCTCCTGATACGCACGAAGGCAACTTGCAACTGGGGAATAAGCAGATGACCTGGCATAACCAGCATACAGTTCAACCTGCGTGTTCCTGCTCGTCAGATGAGTTACTGTCATTCGTTCTCGGTACCATTAAACCTGAATGGAAGAAACAGTTTTGTAGAGGGCTACGTAGCAACATAAAGGAAAGAAGTTTCCTTCACTGCTTCCTTTCCTTCACTGCTTCCTTTGCAGCTTCTCCGTTCCTGTATAGACAGAGGCCAAACGTACTTGCAGTACGTAATCTTCCTGCTGGAGGCCCCCAGGAGAACCGACAGGCCAGGGAGAACTGTCCTTGCTCCATCTCTTCTGCTGATGGAGCCAGCCACACCACAAGGGCATTGGGCACTGCCGAGTTACTGCTATTGCGTGATTCCCTCCTCAGCAGCTTCTATGTTCTGAAGATAAAAGGCACGCGAGGGGCTTGAAATGGAGCTTTGGAATTCGTTTCCAAAGCCTTTGAGTAGCATATATGGCGTCATAAAAAGGGGGCAATAAGGAACTAATGCATCACATCTGTGAAAATACTGAAAGCAACTTTATATATATATATATATATAATATATATATATATATATTTTTTTTTAAGCTTGATTCTGAATAACCAGAAGCTGAGTCTTTATTTTAAAAGTCATTATATTGGAACACATTGGTTTCAGATTCCGTGGCCTTTGGCTCATGATGAAAGATGTGGTTTTTGCTTGATTTTTACCGCAAGAGTTTAGTTAAACCCACTGAATTAAATGGAGTACCACCAATTTACGCCACGTGATAGTTCAGGGCTTCAGTCATTTAGTAAAACAACATTTCTAAGTATCTAAATACCATGCTACAAAGCACAGCATTTTAGCTTGTCAGAATAATTCTTTTAACTACACAAGGGTTGTAATTCTCCTCACAGAGACACGCAGAGAACACGGGTATCCATAGCAGGCAGGAAACCACAGCTCTACAATATTGCAAAGTCCCAGTGTGGTGACTACACAGCACCCAGGCACCGAGCCAACTCGCCATAAAACATATAGAAACCAGGGAACATCCTGTTCCCACCGTAAATGAAAATTAGCAACTATTACACCAAACAAAAAAAAAAAAAAATAGTCAACCAACCTTTTAGCCATTTTACAGAATTTTAGCCCATTATATACTATGCCGGGACCATAGAGCCAAATTAAAATAGTTACTGGAACTTGCAGCCAGCAATAACTTTTCTGTGGGGCAGCATCAGTTATGATGTGATTTAACATTGGGCTCCAGTTGCTCTCAAAACCAGAAATATTTATAGATAGCCAAGTGCAAACATTGACAACAATGAAACAGTCATAGAACAGAAGTTATTAGAATTTTCTGGACAGAGCACAGGCTTTTGCAAAAGCATAGCTGCTTATTTCAGTGCATCTGGAATAACTACTGAAGCTGGTGTATATGAGATCTGAACAAACCTGACACAAATGGAAAGACTCTGCTCTCCGTTACACACGCACAGCCACTACGAGGAGCAGAATTGGTCCCCAAGGGTGCACATACCGTGCCCAAGTACAAGAGGGCCTCAGAGAGGCGCAAATAACTGGGTCCAGCTCTGTTCGTGGCTTTCCTCTAACTGTGTCTTCCCAGCATTACTGCACAGCATAGACTTTGTAAAAATTAACAAGTCAAATTAAAGAAAACAGCTGAAAGCTCTAAGCCATGGTTTTTGAAGAAAATCAAGGGAATAGGTAAAACAACTATGAGCATAAGTAACATAAAAAATGAAATTTTAGATGACGAATTATGGGCAACTTTTACTGAGTTCTCCTTCACTTGTGGAGAAATATTTTAAGAATAATTCTGACTTTACTGTGTAGCATGACAGGATAAAAATTTAAGCCTCAGAATATTCTCATGATTTTGAGACACTTTGTGGCATCAACAGCGCATTTTACAAAGCCCCTCTGACCATCAGGAAGCTAAAGGAAGCTTTCAAAGTGCAATCTGTCCTTCCTGCTGCCATGATGCTGTCTGCGGTGACTCCCTGCCCCAGTGGGTACCGTAGCTCCCTGACTGCTTCTCCCCCACCTGGATGCACTGTTGGAGCCAGAAGCACCTCCTTGCATAGGGTCCAGCGCTGCAAAGCAGCCCTTTGGATGGCATTTTATAATATGAAATATAGATAGAGTAAATTTTCATTTTAGATAATCCCAGTGCTATTGAGAACACTGGAAACTGCCCAGACACAAGCTGCCACTGTCCCTAAAAGACTAATTAGCCTGATTACTCAGGAAAACGAGGAGAGTGCCAAGCTTGCCAATTAGCACCGTTCAAACACGACAATTGCAAACAGAGTTTCGGCAGCTGGTTGAAATATGCCAGCACGGGGACACCAGCAAGCAGGAGAAAGCAATGTTCTAGCTTAGTCTGCTGGGAAGAGTGATAAGCCAAATAGCAAGAAAAGAAACACAGACAAAAAAGGAAGAAATAAGATTGTTACTGCACAATTTCTTCAAAACATCCATAGCATTAAGTTCCTGTCTAGCAATTGTCTAATGCAACTATGTTTGAAATATTAACAGAAGTAAAGATAATAGTTTACGAAATGATATTTCTTGCTTACTGCAAGTACAAAGGGTATCAGAAACTCATTACCAAGATAAAAGCTTAATTTAAGAAATTTTGCTTCTTTCCATGCATCTCGACTGCCTAAACCAGACCCATAAGGCAGGTGTACCACCTTCCTCCATTAATTTCTAAAAATAATAGCATAAGTTATGTAGGAATAATCAAGAGCCATTATACACTAACATTATTCTGAATTATCTTGTACATTACACTCTCTGACTCTTTAATTCATCAGGATTTCACAGCAAGGACTCATACACATCATACAAAACTTGAGAGACTTACTATTTAAGTGTGTTCCATTTTATATACTTTTATACACTTACCCAGTGTAAGTATTGCAGCATTATATCCATTAAGTGACTGAACTTCTCAGAGATGCAAAGCAGAGAAGAACACAGCTCTTACTGCGAAGTACTAGGAATAATGTATTTGTCATTGTACCTGTCATTACTGTAGCAATGATGTGATAATAGCCAAATAGAGAACTTCAATTACTGATTAAGTCAGAATAAAATATGGATTCAAAGGCTAGAGCTTGAATACTAGAAGATCTTTTCCAATTTGAAAAGGGATCACAAAGGTTTCCTTGAATTGGCACATAGTCTTTTCAATATCCACTCTTAATTAACAAGCTAATCAAAAGTTATAGTTACACTGCTGTTTAAGTCTTCTGTAATGGAGTTTCATTCTAAAATACATACTTTGCGCATGCCTATTGATAAATAAATCAATACCTAATATCATGAGATATCCCCAACAATATTTTAAGTAATGTAGTGGCAAACATTAACTCAAGATGACCAGTCTCCCATTCCATGATGCCAAGCACAGAGGACACTATATTCACATTAAGAACATATAGATACAACAGTGGATTGCCTTTCACCAACCTCAGGCAGGATCAAAGGAGGTTTCTAATCGATATTACACTCTTGCTCATCACCGTAAATTAATCAGTCCTTTCTACCTCATACCTTTCTACCAAGAGATGCCTTTTTCTAAACAAATAAAAAAGTAGGAATTATCAGAATCGTAATTTAGGATGCAACTGTGTATTGGCTTTCTGTCATTTGCATTGCCTTTCTACTTAAAAATAGCAATTGTTTTCTTTTGCAATTTTAAGATTGAAATTGACATTACTAGAAAATATTAACATAAGATTACTAATATAACATTATTCTGAAAATAATTTCACAGTTTACACCAGTGGGTAAAATAATCCAGTAAATTTAGAATATGTCAATAATAATAATAAACATATTTAAGTCATTGGTCATGTATCTCCAAGAGGAACATACCAGTGACTGATAGCAAAGGCCAAAATGGACATAGCTTTTTTGGATTTGTTTTCCCTTATTTCTCTTGAGATGCCTTCTCTGGGGTATCTGCATTTCTTTGTGGTGTTTACAGCAACGCTCTTATAGCAGGAGAAACAGAACACAAAACCGACTAGAAACAAAGCAGAAAAAGGCACTTTAGCAAGAATCCAGAAACTGAATTCATTTTAGTAACACCACGATCTTCCAAAACAGATTTCGGTTATTCAGTTTAAATAACATTTTACAATTTGCTATTGAGTCTATCTATATTCTCTGAATACTCCCTTTGCCATACAGTTAAGTAAAAGCCTGAAAAAAAAAAAGTAATGACATTCTCACTGCTTTACTGTAAAAGAAACTGAACATACCCAATGTAATTTGCTCTCTGCTAAAATTACACTTCCCTGGTTACTTACTGAGTTCTCTTACTAGGTCACATATACTTAAGCACACCGACATCCCAGTAGTTCACCTTGCTGACAACAAAACCTTCTCTCCTCCTTTCAAGGTTATAGTCAAGAAAACCATTTAAGCTACAGAAACGTCTGCCCAATCACCTCCCAGCCACCCAAGGGCAACTCATTTAAAAATACATGCTGGCACGGATTGAAAAGGAGAGGTGACGCTCAAGACTTAGGGACTGTCATAATCAATATTCCCTTCAGACCGGGAAGGGACGGTTCTAGCAAAAGGAGGGGAGAGGACTCCTCTCTGCGGGCTGTCATTCACAGAGCCTGAACTTGCTTGCTTTCCTCCACAGAAAATGCCTGGCAGTTACATGCTCAGACCCTTTCAGGACAAATCACATTGCTGCTCTTAATGGTTCTGCAAGAGCTGCCTGTGATATGATGAGCAGAAAACAAAATCAACAACAATAATCCCGAAATCTTTCAAGTCACAATTAAGTGCTCTCTTCTCTAAGGGGGGAGTATACATATACCATTCCTTGCATGATATCTACCCAGAGATATTATAAAAAGAACCTTCTGAAAATGATCATGAAATATTATAATCTAAACCACATGTTTTTTTCCATAACTTGGGTTACAGTAATTTAGTAGTAATTAAGTACAATAATTTAATATTTTACGTTAATGGTGGCCAAGCTACCAAGAAGTTTTCTGCTAACTACAGTGTACAAAGAGTAGTTAAGGCCTCAAGGTCAATGCTATATTTGAATAAGGCATTACATTAGCTTCTATGAAATACAGCTTTAAAACAACTCTGCACTTATAAAATAAATGGAAAAATTCCCACAAACTTCACAGGAATAGAAGTAATCACTGAGTAGTATTAAAAGTCCTGTATAAACTTAACCCCAAGCACTAAAAAACAACAGTTTCTCCATTTAATACCTTCTTTGTATAGGTCAGGAAGGTAAAACATAACTGAACATATAACTCTCTAAACAGAAACAATTTACACACGTACAGCATTCACCAAGCATTTGTCAATACTGTTCAGGCATGGAACAGGTTCCCTGCAGTCTAGTATGCTGAACTTGTGTCAGGCCCATACCCCACATCTAATAGGGAAAATACATAAATATTTGCATAAATAAAATTTGTAAAGAGAACAAGACTCCCTTTCACGACAGTGGAAACTCACACCGGTAAACTGCAGTCAGCCTAAAAAATCTGCAACATCTGAATGCCAGAACGCTGGATAAGTAGACGTGCACTTACATATGTGATATCCCTGGAGCTGTAAGATTAAATTTCCCACAGCTCCTTTTGCCTATAGCAAATATAAAACTCAGGTAACATCAATTGCATGCAGAATATTTGTCCTTAAGCAAATCAATGTATCATTTAAAGACCTGACCAAACAGCCTACAGCTTTCACCGTGACATTTTATATATGCACAGTCCTAATAAATTAGCTTATAAACTGTACTGTACACATTCTTAAGAACATTTCTGCAGAGCAAACACTGCTATAAAGCCTAGTGCTTTATTTTCTGCAAGAGTAACTCTTGTTGCTTGCAAAATTCTCAACAGTAGGAAAAACAAAATGTGAATCAAAATGAAAACAGGATTAAAAGTTGCATTATTTTTGTACTGAACTCTTAAAAAGTCCATTGGTTATGTTTAATCAAGAGGAACACAGAGCAAGCAAATATCCTTTTGTGGGTTGATTTAGAAAAACAAATATAAAACACTCTACTCTATAGACCCAGTCTTCCACATGGCTATTCCTCTTTATTAATTCCATGTTTTTTTAAAAAATCACTCCAAGAAAATGTCCCGCAAATGTTGTGCTCATTGACTCTAGCTGATTAGCAGTCATAAAAGAAATTACAGAGTGAGATGACATTCAGAGGGACTTGGGTTATCTTAGGAACAAGAAATAGCAGTGCTTCCTTTCACAGCGCTCTCCACAAATTTGCCTTGTATACCAGGATGCTCCAGCTCCTGAGCCAACTTGTTCAGGTTGAGAACGAGCTCGAGTATCTGAGCTCTGTGCCGTGTCCTGATCGAGCCGTGCGATGTGAATACACACTCATAATTCTGCTAAATCCCCTGCATTAAAATTCCCTCTGCTAGAAAACAAACGGGTACTTTTTCTACAAGCCAATATTATAGGCAGTGCTATGAGCAGGGATGAGGCAGAGCCCCAAACTGAGACTCCAGTACAGTATTTGGTTCTAACCCTTCAGCATAAGGTTCTCTCAAATGCTACGTATCTTCATATCATTGTAAACAGGGCTCCTAATCCTGCAGAACATAATCCCCTGCCTGAAGCCTATTTCTATTTAAGAATTTATGTATGTATTTTTATATGATCTACATACTTACTATATAATGCAGTTACATAATTGCATGTTTTTAGCACAGCATATGTGTCTTGATTTAGGGTCAGGGGAATATGCAGATTTGAACTTGACTTTGCCGTAAGGATTTTTTTTTGGATGACATCTAGTAAAACAGAAGCCTGATCTACCTTATGTGATTTTGTGTTTAAACTATTGAGTATAAATTCTAGCAAGAAAAGAGATGGATAAGCTTTCAGAAAGAGCTCAAAGTTGCTCCATGATAGGAGCTGTTATTTTAGCAGCTAATTCCTGGCCTCTCCTTAATCCATAAATTTAAATAGTTTCCCAAGCTTTGAGGACCCTGTGATCCTCAAAGCTTACAAACATTGGTACTCTGGTATTTTCAAGACCTTACAAGTCTGTAGACACGGCTGCTCCTAGGAAAGATGCATTTTTAGAAAACTGCATCTCAAATAATTGCAGTTTCACATCTCTTTGCAAAGATATGGGCAAAACACTTCTGGAATTCTTTGAAACTCTGACATCCTGGGTCCAAACTCCTTCCTGACCAGTAGGCTTATTCTATTTTCAGAACTATGTACAAGCCGCACAGACCCCCTCCACCTTTGGCAAACACGACTCTTAAGAACATCACCCTAGTGTCTTGTTAGGAACCTTCTTGAGTATTTAAACCATAACCATGAAATGGTAGTGACAGAATTATGACATCACACAGTACATTCAAGACAAACACCTATTTCTACCCACTTTCTATGGCTGAACATGTTTATCCACTGTCTACATCCATAACAGTCCCAGCAGTGACACTAGCTAGTGAAACGGGAAAGAAATTTAACTCAATCAGAAGTTCTAAAACCACCACACATCGCTCTAACACTTTGTTCAATGGCAATTCAAACTGGAACATCATTAATTATTTCCCAGCCTCCCAGTAACGCACGATAGCATCTTTAGGAAAGTGAAACCCGTCATTGAACAGCTGAACAGCAGCTTTGCCTCTGAAGACCTTTTGGCATATCACCACAGCCTGTAATCTATAGAGAGCACGCAGCAATACCCGTTTGTGAGAATAATCAGAAATACTAGCAAGAGTAAAGCTAAGGCAAGGCAAGGCAATGTAGAATAACTAAGACCTGTGGATGCTTAAGGACCAAGCATCGAGAGCAGCAAGAAACTGAACAGTTGTTCAACAGCTGCTGAACAGTGCTCAGCTGCTGGCTCCCCGTCCCTCGGGGAGCAGCCTGCAGCCTTTGCTGCTCCTTGGCACTTTCCTCTTAGCACCTCAAATTGCCATTCATTTTATACGTGTTTCCAGTGATAACGGTTGAAGGGCTTTTTTTTTTTTTTTTTCTTTTTAATATCGAACTGAGTTGAAAAGTATTAAGAATATTTCTTTAGACAATACTATAATTCATGTGCAAATCAAAAGCTCATTGGAAAACATTGCAGTTTTTGGTTGCCTCTACTAGGTATTGATCAAATTTCAGAAAAACCACAGAAATCCGAAAGGCCATTAAAAATCTTGTTCTTTCCTCTCAAAGAAACAAAATTCTAATCCAGCTCGTCATCAGATCATCTTCACTTCTGGATGTCCCAGATCACATAATTTTAAATGCATTTTCACTGTACCTGTTCAAAAGGAGACCTACTCACAGTCACCTCATTTCACTTTGAGCTGTCTGATACCACTAATCAATCTTGGAAATCTCCTCTTGTAAGACAGGTCACAGAGCAACAAATATTTCATAGACACTGAAAGATTTATAGTACTATTTCCAACTACAAGTCTCTTTTCACAGTGTTTTCTCTGTGCTCAAAGCTGTAATAAATATTAATTCTTCATTACACTGAGTGACAAGAAATATTTGACTAGCTAGAAAATTTATTTTTGTCTTCTAACCTATTAAATCAGTATATCACTTATAACAGATGTTCACAAATTAAATGTTGCCAAAATAACATTCTCTCCTAGCAGATACTCAAAGGAGTTTTCAATCTTGCTCTTCTCATTTACTGAAATCCTTACAGCATTTTTGTCATTAATTTCATGACCCATAAATGCTGGATCACAATAACAACTTACAAATAACTATAGCAATAAACAGATATATAGATTCTTGCTAGAACAACCTTTATTTGTGCTTGTACTTTGGTCCACAGTAAAATATGATGGTGCCTTTCAAAAGGCTACCAAAAATTTTTTCCACCTCTTCCTTTTGACCAACCCATATTTTTTCTTACTGTATATAACCACATCTCATATTTAAATCCTTAGCAGAAAAGCTTATGTTTCTTAGCCTCTCTTAACCTCAAAAATATGCAAGATTTTTGCCCTACAATAATGCTTTGTCATTTTGAATGCAAAGAAGGATCATTTTCCCCTCATACTTAAGACTTTCTGAAAAATATCCAGCATCTTAAATTCCTGATGAATTTGAGAGAACAAGTTAACAAAGGAAACAGTTTACTTTCAAATGTATAGTCAGTGTAATGTATAACTTTTCCTTACGCAAACTTTTCTTAGCATATTTGGGCAAAGAATCAAAAGGTACCTTTAGCTCCCATCAACAGTCCCTGGCGCCTTTGCGTATTCAGGTTCCGCTGCACAGGAAGAAACTGTCACCGAGACCCTGATTTCATTATAAAGCTGCACCGACAGGAGACAACAACAGATGGGCATTAAAGTTCATTCAGACAGTGAACGCGACAGATCCCAACACAGACACCGCAGGCTCTAGGCAAAACCCAAACTTTACCGATTTAAATGGAAAGAGCAGCAAGGAGCACAGCTGTCTGCAGTGCTGCTCACCTGGGAGTGAATACAAAGGGGCAGTAGAGCACCCTTCACTACAGTGTAAATAAGGTACTGACCATATAAATATGAACAAGGGAAAACCACTGCCCTTTATTGCAGTATGTGGCAGGTGACGAAGAGTCAGCCTGCCCATCGCTGACACCAGAAATTCAGTGCAATAGGACTGGACTCGAAGCCAGCATAGTTAAGTCAAATTAAAGTAGAGCAGTGATACTGCGTACCTGGGATGCATTTATCCTTCACTCACCTGTTTTTCATTTACAGCTATTGCTAATGCCAGGATCATAATTTTAGAGTTATCTATATCTACTGCTAGAATGGCTTTGTATAAGAAAAAAATTGAAACTAAATCAAAACCATGCAAGGTAGCTGATTCCAACTGCTAAGGAACAGGAAAAGAAGCATCTATCAGAAACCAAAGACTGTTTCCGTATACATTACCAAACGCAGATGTTCTCCTCCCTACTAGCAGAAATTAAAGACTCTTTATACACATTACCAAATCTAGCTGTCACACAAAATATTAAAGGGAAAAACGATCCATCTTGAATACGTGCTGTCACTCGCTACACTGCTGCAGAAACCACTGCAGCACTTGAGACACCTGCTCCACCACAGGCTTCCTTATGACACTAAACAAATCACTTGGCCTGACATACAGGGAGTGTTTTGTCACCTCATTCCTAATTAAATGAACAAAAATCGGGTGTTTAAAAGTACATTTTGTAAACTTGGACCCAGGTTTCCCTAGAAGACTGGAGGGTGCAAGGCTTTAGCCAACTGACCTCCTACTTAACTTGTCTTCTACGGCAAAACCACACCTGAACAAGTGAAGGAATAAACAAACAAATTTACTTACCTTCTTTCCCTCTATTTCCCTTAATTAGAATAGTTTATCAGATTTTGATGTGTAACAATATTTCTCTTCTTTCCTTCTTATTTAGTTATGCTTTTTTTTTCAAGGGACCTGTTGCAGAAAAAGGTCTCAAGGTACATTATAATTTCACAGAAAAGGATTAAAAATAAAAATTAATTCAACCATCTCAGTACATAATGCTTTAAAGACTCTTCCTTCAGGGATTAATATGTAATCAGAGCTCTGAAAACACAGAAAGGATAGAAGCAATGTGTAAACTTTTATGTTTCTACCTGGTTGCCAGGTGCAAAGTATTTATGTACTTAACCCCAAATCAATTTGTTTCTGTGGAAATGAAGAAATGTCACTATCAGACAAACTGTTAATTTTTCTACAAGCATTTGTTTCCAACAAGGACACAAATATGGTGAATCTATAAACAAGACCTTTTTTGCTGCAAAATCAGAAGCATTTATTCAGTTAGCTATAGCCACTGGAAAATGCATACCCTGTCCCATATCTACAAATATCATGGAATGTCATTTTGGTTTATCATGGATAATTAAAAATAGGTAATTTATATGCTGGATATTAAAGAACTGTTTAAAACTTTCATTTGTGTTGATTAATTAAAAAATGTAGGACTGTCTTTATAACTGGACACAATGACAGTAGAACCAGTAAGGAACTAGGAATAAGCCAAAGGAAGCCAGTTACATAGTCTATCTAAAGCACCATGGAAAGATCAAATTTCAGATCTATCAAGGAACTTCCAATAGCTTATGCTAAAAAATCATTTATACTCATTTTTTCCTAGTTGGGGTTACTAGAAAAACATATCATAGTTCAATGCTGAGCAGAGGAGACTTTCCACAGACCAAGTATGCACAGAGAGGCTTTCTGGCATTTTGTTCTCAATGGGGTGCAGGCATTATATTTGTCCAAATATAAAAAGGAAAAAAAAATCATTATTCCTGAGCCTTTTAGCACTGATTTTACCTACCCCACATCAAGAGATTTGCCCTGTCTGAAAGCAAACTTGCCAGGAACCACAGGGTCAGATCCTTTGCTCAGAAGTACAATCTCATTCCCAAATCTTTGCTCACCTATTTTTGCTAGAATCAGTCTCATGTTCTGAAGTTTTGCTGATAAAAAAACAACTCTCAGATCTCATATTTCATGAGCCAAATAGTGCAAAATGCCCATTAGTATCCCCAAACACCAAGAACACCGTTGTCATGAGTTAGATATAAACACGACGGGAGACGGTTTTTCCACTCCCTTGAGCTTCTGAAATGATTCAGCATTACATGGACGACAAAATAATGGACTGCACGAAACAGAAATATTGAAGCAAAAGAATTTCCCCTCAGATGAAAGAAGTTATGTTTCCATCAACTGCAACTTGTCTCTCGGGGAATCATATGGAGGTTTTAGTGTTAACAAAACACTAAAAAACAAAACAAAACCAAACAAAAATCCACAAAAAACAACCAAACAAGACACTTATCCCTGAACTCCCCGATGGGGAGACACTACATTGCTTTCGATACCAATTTCAGCATCCAGGCTGAAATTGTCAAGGAACCTGTATAAGTCATGCATTAAATCCCATACCTCAGTTTGCAGAACTCCCTTCTTAAAAACGTGGCCATTGGCTCTTAATATAAAAATGTTCATAAATTTCTTTTAAAAGGGGCCAATTAAGTTCAATATCAGCCTCAATGTCAAATCTGACTTGATGCTGCCATCATTCCATGATTTCTAGTGGAGCCCTTCCAAATTTTTCACCCTTGCAACTGAACATGAAATTCCAAAATATCTCATTTTGCAGTATTTTTAGCTGAAATGTATGTCAATGTGAAATCATTTGAACCACGCTACCAGAACTAAAATATTTCCTAACATAAAGCCATTCACATCAGCTACATTAGGGATGCACTTCATTACTCCATCACATAAAATGCCCCATAAAATTATTTCTGGGAGTTATCAGTATCCAGTAACATTTAGAAAGCTACAAGAGCAGCATAATAATTTAGAATCTTTTTCAGAGAGGTTTTCACAGAAAACTCACAAAGGCAAAAATCGATCAATCAGTAGAGTCCAATGCCTATGGCTCTAGTCAATACCACAGGTTTTCAATACCACAGAGCAAACAATGCTTATGGGATAGATTATGTATGTTGTCATGTGTACACAATTCAGACTTGATTTTGGCTTCGTCACTTTTGGGCTCCAGCACTTTAAGACATTTTCTAGTTCTGCCTTCCAAATTCATGTTAGTTTTGACTGAATACAGCAAAATTCCTGTAGTTCTGTAGTGTCCAAGCTACCCTCTTTTGCTCTTGAAATGGTGTACCAGCCCCTGAAAGGCACACACAAATCTGGTTAAAGCTTTATAATTTATAGTATTTCACAGTGCCCTTTGGAAAAAAAAAAAAAAAAAAACAGATTTATAGTGCCTTCCACAGATCATTATGAAACAAAAAGTTTTCTCAGAATCTTTTATGGTAAGCGTAGTAGTATCTTACCTATTTCATTCTGGAGTCTGGAATAAGATGGTCTTTACACACCTAAATTTCCTAGAAAGGGCAATGAAAGTTTTTGACCCACAGTAAAATACAGCTGGCCTAAGAATCAGTGAAAAGAAATCAAGGAATGTTTTCTCAAGCGCTGCAAGGGACCCAACATGTTCATTTCAAATCCCAGAATGCCTATTTTGGATCTTAAATGTTGCTTGAAATACACATGGGTGAAAGCTGTAATTAGGGGGAAAATGCAGCACCAATAATAGCACATTTAAAAAGTTAGCAATTCTGAATTGTCAGTACTGAAACAACCGAATATCTTCTTCCTTCTGCCTTCTCCTCCCATACACCGAATTACTTCACCACTGACAGAGTGCACGCACTAATCATAGATTCTGCATGTTAATTTAACCAGGAAAAAAGAGATTAATTAGTTGGTATTTCTTGAGGGCATCAGGAGAAAACACTTATTTCAAATAAATTTGATTATAAAATTTTACTTCACAATCCTTTTCCAGACCACAAATACTCATAATTAGAAGAGATGGAGTTAATGTATTAGCTGTTCTGCCATCAGCATCACAAAAAGAAAAGAAAAGCAATAAAATACGATGCAGAATTCACTCTTCCAATGATTGTCATTGAACTATTACATTAGTAAACATTCACAGTATGAAGTCTCTTTCAATATATCTCCAGCATATAAAGTAGTGCAAAAAAGCATTCCAGTCATTTGCTTTTGCAGTCAGACTAGGTTAAATGATTCTCTTACTTCACTTCTTTAATTATTAGACAACAAATGCTGCAATGCCTCCAAAGAGAGTTATAAAAATAAACAATTTCTGGAGGCTCAGCAGCCTTTTCAAAGTAAATTTCCAGTTAAAAACAAGCAGTAAAGATCTCAAGAAAAAAATTAGATCTATCTTCTGTAGAATATCTTTTTACAATAACTTTACCATTTGAAAAACAATGACTATGGTATCCAGTGATTCATGGCAGCTGCTATTAAAGCACTGATAAATAGATAAATGACTACCAAACTCGATTGCTTCTTACATAGTAAATACCTCTGAATGCCAACTTTTACCACTGAGCTGTTAGTAGTGATGTCGACAGTTCATGCACCCACTTTAAAACTGACTAGGTTTTAACGAATTTTTCAGCCTCATGTGCAAAACACTTGCATTCTACTAAAAATATAAAGTCTGAAACTCTATCAGATCCAGCAATCCCTTTCTCAAGCTGTATCACTTACTTGATATGTAATACAAGTTTAGCAATGCTTTTTATTTGTATTTAGCCATGACGTGGCATACTACTGTATGCTCTAGACTCTTGTTTGCATATTTCATTTTTTTTTCCACTGCACTCTTTAATGCATAAATATATTTGGAAGTGTTCAAATTACACATCAGTTTCCACAGAATTTGAATTTACACAGTTTTTCTTCTCTGACTCACTTCCATCCCCTGTGTCCTGACTTTTCTTTTCCTTTACACAAAGGGATTTTTTAACTCCCTCCTCCATCTCCAAATACTCCGATTTATCTTCTGTGGATGAAGAGGAGGAGCTTCTAAATTTCTTCAGTATATTTGTTGGGAGGTATGGACAACTGACTGCATTTTGCATCAGCTGTGTTTGTTCTTCATTCTCAGTCTCTCTGTGATAGAAATAGTTAAAATTGGAGACAATCACTGGCACTGGTAAAGCAATGGTTAACACTCCTGCAATGGCACACAAGGACCCAACTATTTTCCCACCCACGGTTATGGGTTTCATGTCCCCATAACCAACCGTAGTCATGGTCACTACAGCCCACCAAAAGGCATCCGGGATGCTTTGAAAATGGGTGGCAGGCTCATCAGCTTCTGCGAAGTAAACAGCACTGGAAAACAAAATGACTCCAATAAAGAGAAAAAAAATGAGGAGGCCGAGTTCCCTCATGCTGGCCCTGAGGGTATGGCCCAGGATCTGCAAACCCTTGGAGTGTCTGGAGAGCTTGAAGATGCGAAACACCCTGACCAGGCGGATGATCCTCAGGATGGCAAAAGACATGGCCTGCTGACCATTGCTCCCCTGCTCCTGGGCCAGGTCAGTGCCCAGAGTGATGAAGTAAGGCAAGATGGAGACAATGTCTATGATGTTCATGATGTTCTTGAAGAAGTGTGCTTTGCTCGGACACGCGAAGCAGCGCACTGTAAACTCAAAGGAGAACCAGATGATGCAAACAGTCTCTACAATGAAGAAGGGGTCATTGAAGATAGTGTGCTCCCCCGCATCCAGGTGAAGGGACTCGTTGGAAGGTCCCTTCCCTAAGCTCAGGGACATTAGGAATTCTTTGTCATCTCTAAACTCTGGCAGAGTCTCCAGACAGAAGATGACGATGGAGATCAAGATAACCAAGACTGAGACAATGGCAATGCCTCTGGCCGGACTGGAGCTCTCCGGGTACTCAAACAGCAGCCAGACCTGCTTCTTAAACTCGTTCTCCGGCAAAACTTTGTCTTCTTCCTCTTTGACAAACCCTTCGTCCTCCCTAAACTTGAGCATGGCCTCCTCCCCGAGCTGGTAGAACTTCACCTCCTCGGAGAAGATGTCAAAGGGCACGTTGACCGGCCTCTTCAGGCGGCCGCCACTCTGGTAGTAGTAGAGGATGGCATCAAAGCTGGGCCGGTTCCTATCAAAGAAGTATTCATTCCTGAGAGGGTCAAAGTATCTGCCTCGCTTCGCTGGATCCCCCAGCAGCGTTTCCGGGAACTGAGCTAGTGTCTTCAGCTGGGTCTCGAACCGCAGTCCTGACACGTTGATCACCACACGCTCGCAACACTCGTACTCACTGTAGCGAACGGAGCTGTAACCCCCGGGCCCTCCGCCACCATCGTCGGGCGGCTGGTCTGAGAACGAGAACTCATCGTGCCCATAGTCATCCGTGTAGCAGAGCTTTCCTTCCTCCTCATCATCTTCCTCCTCCTCGTCATCCTCCTCTTCCTCCTCACTCAAGTCCTTCAGGATTCTCTCTTCCGAACCACTGAGAGGCAGCAGCTCCGAGCACGGGAAGGAGGCTCCGCACTCCCGACCTCCCAAGCGGTGGCTCCTCTTTTTCCCCTTCTTCGGTCTCTTCCCGCTCTGGCGCTGGGGCAGGCCGCCGCGCGCCGCGGCCCCACCGTGAGCGGAGGAGGCCCCTCGGCTCT
>JAWLRI010000896.1:1247791-1416769 GCA_034781795.1 Crypturellus tataupa | reverse complement strand
GGCCGCCGCCGCTCGGGACTGCGCCAGGCGCTCCCGCTCGCGCGCCCGCGCTTGGACGGCGTAGCCGTAGGGCATGTGGCTGTTGCAGCCCGAGCTGTCTGCGCTCACCATAGCCACCTCCATGCTTCGGCTGCTTGTTTATCACTTCGTGCCAAGCGGTTCGGTTTGGTTACGGTGTAAGCTTAACTTTCGCTATAAGGAGTTCAAAACCATTTGCATTTGGAGGACGGTCTCTCGGACAGAGAGCAGGGCAGTGCCGAAGGAACACGGAAATCATGTTTTGGAAAACCACATGTCTGCATTTTCTTGTGGTCCAGAGTGTTTGACACCAACCACTGCGTTTTGTTAGTAAGAATGTATGCAAGTCTCAAACTGGAGCAGAAAACAGCTGAGGCCTTGTCCTCTTACCCATTAAGCCCCTTTATTTTCATTTATCTCCCAGATCAGATCCAATTCATGACCATCTTGCAGAGACTGCATATAGGAAGGAAAAAGATGCAAATCAAGGGTTATGTTTTCTAGAGATGTTTCAGGGCTCTAGTTCATCATTGCAACCAAATGCAAATAGTCTCTTTCCTCATAATTAGTTCGTGGTAACGCTTTGGCCTAACAATCTTATTACTGTTTAATATCATTACTCGGGGAGTTGAAGGTAATTCCAGCCGTCACTTTATTTACACAGTGAGGAGGTCTCTGCAAATCCTTTCTTCAGCCTGTCAACAACGTCTCAAACCTGGCAGCAGCATCCAGTGTGTTCGCACCAGTGGTAAGAGAAGGAGGAAGAGGAGGAGAAGGAGGAGGAGGAGATGAAGACTGAGAAACTGGCTCTGAGGTCCCCATAGGGCTTAAGGGAGTGGATGGGTCACCTTTTGGTTATGGTCATGCAGAAGAAGCACTTAACCTGAGGCACATGCACAAACACACAAAGATAAACAAAACAAAAAGGGAAAAAGATTGGATTGGTTTTTTCCCCAAAAGGTCACACCGATCAAATGAAATTGTGCCATTTATTGCCACAGTATTCAAACCTTCCCCAGCCCACACTGTTCACACTTCTACATTACACACACACCCACAGCACATGCACAGAGATTTTGAACGACTCTGTGGGTAAGGATGTGGGTGGGTATGTCACATATATATAGATAGATACACCAAATCCCCACCCATATAAGCACTTGCATCCATACACAAACACATGCATGCCTCTGAGACAGTAACACACAGAAACAGTAATCAAAATACTGCAATACACAATGCATTCATATACAGACCTACATACAGCTATATCAAATATTACAGGAATCATATCTACACAAAGAGCTTTCGGAGGATCTAGAAACATGTAAGAGGCAGGAAGGCTGCATTTGAATTTGCAGTTGAATTGCTTTTCAACTATAACACCTTACTGAATTTAATAGGTAAAATGGGCACATAGAATGCTCAATCGAGTGAAAACACCGATACGGTGTGTCAAAAACCATAACTGCAGGTGCACCGAAGCAACGTCTACATGCAAGCACATACACGAAAAATACACACACCCCTTTGAAGCAGAACCCTCATTTACAGCTGTAGCTATTAATACACGCCAGAAGGTGACCACAGATTGTTAAATGACACTGCTATTTTAAAGTCCTACTTACATGTCATGCATTAAAAAAAAAAAAATCTTAAAAAAAAAATGCAATTATACTTACTGTTCCTAGGCAGAAAAATAGCAATGCTGTTCTTGCTAGTGTACGGATCTGGAGCCAGCAGTCCTGAGGAGGGGGCCGTGCCAGTTGATCTGTGTTTTCAGGTGTGTGAGGTCAGTCGGCACCACAGGTTGATGAGTTATTTTTCTCCCTTCTTGCCAGTTGCAACACGAGCGAGGCAGCAACGCAGCCCGAGCCGGGAGCGCCCTGCACTGCCGCGGACGCCGCTTCCCGCACAGGCATTTGCGGAAAGGCAACAGACAAGCAGCTCATTCCAAAAGGGGGGAAAGAAATGAAGGAGGAGAGCGCGGCCGGGCGACAGGGACGCAAAAATGAACGGGGGAGCGCGATCGCCGGCCTCTGCCAGGCCGGCTTTCCCTCCAGGTTTGTAAGTCACCATTCAATAACCTGAGCACCACAAGCCTGACGGTAGGACGGGTGTTGCTTCTTGCAGCCTCCCCCTCCGGCGCGTCCAGGCAGCAGCGGCTCAGCCGGCAGCCGCGCGCATCCTCCACTTGTTGTGCCGCTGCTTAGAAATAAAATTAAATAAAAAAAATAGAAAATCTGTGTGTGTGTGTGCGGGGGGAAGGGGCGGCGCGGGCGGGGAAGGAGAGGGCGCAGCAGCCCTGAGCCCCGAGGCTGTCGCTGCCGCTGCTCGAAGCCGCAGCGAGCGAGCGAGCGAGCCCTGTTGCTGCGCGGAGCGGAGCGGAGGCCGCGGCGCGGAGCAGCGCGGCTCGCGGTCGGCCCCTCGCGGCCGCCGGCCCGCACTGCTGCCCTCGCTCCCCGCACATGTGCCACCTAAAGCCGCTTTCCTTGCGCGCCGACCTCTCTTCCCGCATGGAGAAGCGGCTATTCCTGCCGCACACGCCCAGCCCCGGCCGTGAGCAACGCCCGCCGCTGCGAGCGGGCACCACGAGCTGCAGCTCGGCCGTATTGGACGTCAGCGCCACAATCCTGGCGCGCCGGGAAAGGCCAAGCGCAGCCAGTCCTGCTTCATGTGGAAAAATGGGATTGCAGGGTCACAGCGAGGGTGACTACGGCCCTGCAGAGCCCCAGGGGTCTAACGCGCAGTACACGTTATCTGTGTCTGTTGCCTACACCCATTAGCGCTCATACTCTTAATCTCATTAATTTCGGTAGGCTGCCATATGGCAATAGGGGAGAGAGGTAATGAGCAACCAAATAAACACACTGAATGCCAGGCACCAGATTAATCCATAATTGTCTGGCCAAAAGTACAGCAAAATGTGTAAATAACGGCTCTTGCTAACCAATTTTTCAAAACTCGCAATCCTTCAAATTCTACAGGCAGCATCTAGTGAGAGACGTATAGGTATTCCTAATGTCACCCCAAATTTCACTAAAATACAAAAGTCACAGTCACATTCAAGTGTTTGGATGCTGCTGGAGGCCCTTCTCCTAATTCATTTCCAATACCAAAACCCAAATTCTTCAGCAACCTGGCACAGAAGCAAACCCAAGCCATCCATCACACACCTATTGCTGCTCAACGCCAAAAACCAGATGCCACAGCTATGATTTTTTTATGAGTAGAAACAGAGTTCTTCCTACTTCATATTTTAATTCTAGAGGCAAACATTTGGCAGAAGACAGATGCTTTAGGAAGTTGTATTTCAGCAGGACCTGAACACCTAAGGTGTTTCAGGGGACTGGGACAAAATAAACAGAGCTACTTTTACCTTTCTTCCTGGGTTTCAAATGAATTTTCTCATCGTGTCACACAGCAGCGTTAAACTCGGTCAGTGGATATCTGAGTCTGAGGAAAGACAAAAGTAGAAACAGACTCTCATTTTTGTATGCCTTTTTGGTGACTACTTTTCTCTTTTAATGATTATAGCAAACTTCTGGGCAAAGAAGAAGAGTCAGCTCTAATGGGCTGTGTATGCAATTAATGGGAAGAACAGGATAATTTTTTGGTACTATTTAAAAACAAACATCCTAATACGTTAGTCACACAAATACATATAATTCAGTAAAATTCACAGGTCTTATTTGATCCAAATTTTAAAGCTAATTTAAAAGCAAGAGCGAAAACTTTACATATTTACAGATGTATTTTGTGAATCATTTCATTCAGGTTTATATTTTCACAGTATTCAAAGAGCAATCTTTATCTAAAAGATACTACATTCCCTTTGCTCCTTCATATTCATAAGGGATACTATTATTGGCAGAACAAAGAGGTACTATGCATATGTCATTATCTTCAACAGCACTATTGTATTAAGAATATTAGAGCATAGCAAGGGCTCTGGATGGTATGTTGTTATACTGAGCTGCTGTTCGGTGCTGCAGTAACGTGGAGGAGAAAAATGCATTATTGTTTATCTGCATATACAACACCAGAAGAAATACGTGACAGTTTAATACATTTTCACGCACAGGGGGCATGAAATCAAAAAGCCTAACTTGCATCACTATGCCCAATATTAATTTATGCTATCCCACAATTGCTGCAATTCACGCTGGCAGTGAGTCTGGCCTCCGTCCAACACTAATCTTCCTGCTGTAATCAAGAGTTCTGTGCAGAGAATAAAACTGCACTACAGCTCCGTGGTTATTGCTCTTCCAGACCACAAATTATTCCATTTCTCTTCAAGTCTTCTCTTTTTACTCTCCTGCTCCTCCCTCCTTGCTTCAATTTTATTTCTATAGTCTCTCAAGGCTACCACAGCCAACTTCTCCTAAGATCAGCAACTCCCTTTAAATCGAGTGAGATTCTGCAGCAGTGGGCACTCAGAGATAATCAAGTGAAAGGACCAGGGTTACTACATCATTTCAAATGTGCTGACGTTCAGTTCAGAATACGTATTTCCTTTTTCTTTTCCCCCTCTTCTTGATTACAGTGCTGGATATTCTTAGGTACCCAAAGCAGCAATGAATTCTTTGTCTCTGCAACTAAGTATTTTCCCCAGCGTTTACATTGCTTTCGTATTTGCCTCGGATTTTAGTAAACAGGCTGAGTAAGACGTCTCTGCTAAAGGATCTGGCTCTAATACTCTTTTTCTGAATGTGACTGGGACTGCATAATGAGGTACTCAAAAGACATATACCATATCCTCAATTAGTTCTTACACACAACATATGAAGAGCACATCTGTTCATTACTTGCACTGCAGCAGGCTAATCAGAAGAAGTTCAGACTCCAGAGAGCAGCAGGCCTTTTCCACTTTCTTGGAAAAGTGTGAAAAAGCACTGCCATTTATCAATGAGTTTAGGACATAACAGTGAAACTAGCAATTATAATCAGATCTGGAGAATAATTTCTTGCATCAGAAGAAAATGGACCAACTCAGAAAATAGGACAAAAATGTTTTGAACTAGAACGCTTTTTCATGCATTTGGAGGAAAAGAGGACTCAAACAGGAAGACTCTTCAAATCAGCAAAAACAAGAAAAAAGATGGTACTGAGAGAAAGTCTCTCCGTAAGACACCACTTGAGATTGGAGAACCTTTTCTTTCATTCTTGGTTCCACGATACATTTCCGAGACACACATAGCCACATCGCTCTTTCTGCCCATTCTGCTTTCTCAGTACAATACAAACAATTTCACTTTCTTTCTCTAACAATTTCTCTTTTATTAGAATGGAACAATTTTGGAGTGGGCACTGGATGGATTCTGATGGATGTGCCAAGCAGCAACAAGCACTGGATCTCCAGTGTGGATATCATTACTGTAGAAAATGAACTGGATGCACAGAATTACTCACATTACTGAGCTGCTGGATTAATCCCACCTGTGTATTCAAGATCCACTGTATTATTTCTGCATATGCTATTTTCAAACTATGCTAACAATAAATGCTATTATTTATAAACACTGGAAATACCAAGTGCTAAATTTTGGCTGGCATAAGTATTTGTCCAGATCAGGTAACAGTCTGAGGGGATGGCTGGCTAATGTCTCACTGGGATTTTATCAGAGATACTCTAGAGGAAAATCAGATAGCAGGCTAACTAACAATTACTGTAATTTTACACAATTAAATTAACTGCAGAACAGCTGGAAAGCAAAACCTTTAGGACAACAGCTCAAAAATATCCCGATATATTAGCTCTAAGTTCAAGCATCTCATGCTCTAATAATGCGTGGTAACAAACTGTTACTTAACTTTACTGAAACTTAAACTTACTGGATCATAACAATTCCGGCCAAAGACTCTGGCAAATTAAATTGGGAGATCCATGTTTCACAGACAGCAGCTGTCTTGGTTCACAATTCTTCCCAATGAATCTTTGGGTCAAAATCAGCAAATTACTCCGACATCATCTTGTCTTGCCACTCTGCTGAAGACAGAAAAAAACAAGATAGCCTGTTTGGGAGCACCAGACAAGATTGGTCAAGAAAGCAGAAACAATCTGGTTCTGATAGGTCTGAGTTCATGACATGTTCCAGAACTATTTTAGAGGATTTGGATGGGAGGCAAGTTTCCTGGAGAAAAGTCTCCTTTTCTACAATCATGTAAGCACAAATCCTGAAAGAATGCATGCTTTTTTTTTAATCAAATTTGATAGCTTTAGATATCAGAGAGAACATTGCAAAAGAGAATCACACGGGCAAAAATCTATTCAACTTGGTACCTAATGGTTTCAAGACCAGATTCAGAAGGGAGCTAGATGGCTAGAAGTTGTATGAGCAATTTGTACAGAACCACATGGGAAAGATTATAAAACAAACTGTTCCTAAATGAATTATCTATTCCATAAGAGTTCATTAAGCCTCTTCTTTTCAGAGATATTGTTATCCAGTCTCATGAGTATACAAACCACAAAGTTAACACAGGAAAGGAAAAAAAAGGGTTCTCTGCTTGAACGTACATGAAGAATTAACAGAATTTGGCAAGGTGCACCAAAAGGTACTACTACAAAACACTGGAGAAAGAGATTCTCAAGACTATCAAATAAGTTGACAATTTCTGTTACTATTTTTGAACTAGCTCTCAGTGTAGGAAATGTTACAATAGTCTTTGTTTTGGTGAGGCAAATGTATGTTTTTTTCTCCATATAGTATTTAACAAGGAAAACCGTTCCATAAGGTAAATGTCATTTCTAGAGGGCTGCCACTGAGAAGTAAATTGATATGGGGTTAGGGACTAGGTAAGAATCAAGAAATTCCAATAGGTATGATAAAGGAAAGTATAATACAAAAATTGGTTGAACAGTAATGGAGATATTATAAACACTTTGGAAACATTCCCTTTGAAGGGGATCTGCATTTCATGACATTTAGTGATCATTTTCAGTAATATCTCAATTAACACAAACTAATACACCCTACACAACAGGCCTAACCTGCTGAATAAATCTCTCCAGGCTGTTATCTTTAGAGAAAATGGGAAGTAGTATTTTGGGAATCATATGCTCTTTTGCCAGTGTTTCTTCTCCCATTCAGGCAAGTTGGCACATCCAGGTGAGGGAAGGAATTACGTTCAGAAGCAGCTGGGGATCTCTGAAAAATTCCTGGTTAAAATTAGCCCATTCCTATCTCATTTGTACTCCAAAACAATAAAAAAGGCTGATTTCTTAGCCAACCCTGAACTCAGGACAATTTTATTTTCAGCTGCAGTTTGCTGTAACAAATTCCTAATATCTGTGTATATTTATGATCTCCTCTTGCATTACTACATGTCAGGTGCCTGCTGTTGAAGGCAGAGACAGGAGTTTTCATAAACTAAACCAGCTGTAGTTTATGAATACAATTACCTTTTACATGAGATGCTGAAAACTGATTTAAAATGAACTCTTAGGAATCTGCCCGTCTGCTTATGTCAAGACTATGTCAGAAATTCCAGCCCAAACGTTAGCCTCAACACACAAGCTGAAGCTCAAAAAGTCTTAATGAGTGTTTTGCTAAGCTCCGAGTTAAGTGAGTGAATCCAAGGGCCTAGGTGGTTCAAAACCTTTCAGTCTAACACAGAGTAATTTCTTTTCCACACTGAGGTCAGAAGCCTCACTGAACCATTCAGGATTTAGACATCTTTAACTAGTTGGTTTAGTAGTCCACAGGTAACTTGCCCTATGGGATATAAAGCAAAGCATATATTTAATTTGGAAACAGTTGTTTTATGTTTCCCCATTCCGAACCCTAAAAATGGCACATAAAGCTATTAGGCATCCAGCCTTCGTATGAATCCGAGTTCATACAGACCAAGCTGAAAATTGACTCTCATTTCTGTCAACCTAATTCTTAAACCCCACTGCTGAAAGGGCCTGATCCTGACTAATTCACTGAGGTTACTGGCCTGAACGTGGGCTATAAATTCCTCTTTACTAACTGCAAAGGCCTGACTTATACAGGCCCCTAGGTCCCCTTAGCTAGCTCTCAGCTTTCCTCCTGCACACGGCAGGACTGTTTCACACAAGGGATCGCCAATGCAGCACTTGCTGTAAAAGCATTCTCTGCAATCCCTGTGCCCTGTACATTCACCCGACTTCTCAGGGCCACCTTCTCAACGCAGTGTGAAATGGATTAATCGATGAACATTGCTAGACTGGTGGCTGTGTGCAATGTAGCAGTCTCTAGGTACAAGTAAAAATAAACTGAGGCTAGAAGGAAGCTATTCCCCAAACAATAAAATATCACGGTCTGTTGGCTTCAGTGTCATACCACTGTCTTTCGTATCTGTTGAACATGCACTTCCTCGGGTAGAGGAATTTTACATCATTACAGCTTTAAAATAAATAGCATATACAGAAATAGGCTCCTTCTGATTAAAATAACATTTCCAATACAAACTCTTGTTCAGAACTGTTGCTGCAGAGAACCAAGTGTTCTCCTTACTTATGGCCAAGTAGCATAGAAAGAAACAAACCCCGTTTCTGGGCACTACTGTCCTATTGCATCTCTGCTGACATCATCAGAGAAAAGGGACTGAGATTATTTCAGGTCCCGATGACAAAATGCCTGTAAAACTCAGCACTTCATTAAGAGAATTGCAGAAATACTGTAACTGCTGCTAGCGTTGAAACTAAGCAAATTAAAGATGCTTCGTTCCTAAATGAGACCATCTCAGGGGTTAACTGACATACGTTGAAGTATTTGGTTTAATATAGATATATTTAACATCACAGTTTTAGCTGATTAATCTTAACCATGCTAACTACAACCATGTGGGCAAGCTTTGCACTGAAAGGCTAAGACAGCTCATTGGTATATCTTGCCATAAGCTACAAGTGGAGACACATGCTGCTTATGAATAAAAACTATATTATCTTATATTATGACTTCACTATTTTGAATGGCATGTATGAATCAAGAGGGACAAAACACATCATATATCCCTCTTACTAAGGCCTTTTATTCTTGCATCCATTAGGGCACAAAATCATGGATTTTTTTCTAAGGTACTCATTCAAGACTGGACAAATCAAAGACTTCAGATTGGAAATCTGTGTCTTTCACAGTGAACCCCTCTTGGCAAAAATATGCAACAAATAAGAACATATCCTTGTGTACAAATGTATTAAAGTTGCAAAGGACAGAATATATAATACCAGCAACTTTTATTTCACTCCCAATTTTAATGAAACTTACTTTGAAGTTCAGAAAAGCTCCCTTAAGAATTTTTTCCCTTAAAATACTAAAACTGTCCTACAGCTATATGTATTGTCAATTAAAAGCTTTGAACACTAATACTCTGATCTCAAAAACAGGCCAGTTTGTGAAATGTATCTTAAAACCCTAATTCACATATTGCTATCATTGATAATGGCAAAGGGTGAACAAAGGACTAGCTGAAAATAAATCTAAAAGCAGCTGAAATAGCCCAGTATAAATCTCAAGTATCTGAAGGTAGGAATTAGCATTTTAATGACTAAAAAAATGGGTAGTTCCTGATAATAGTTTTCTTTCAATACAGCCAAAACAAATCCTTGTGTTTTATCCACAAATCCTCTACTTTATGCGCAAAGCAAGAAAAGAGCTTTTCTCACTGCTTGCATATGTTAGAGTCCATTACCTATCTTTAGCTGGGAAGATAAAGGAGCAACTGCCAGCTCTATGGAGCAACTTATGAAGTCTTGATGCAGCAGACCGAGAGGTCAAAATGAATGTTACTTTACATACAAGTAAACACTTAACAGACTAATTTTTTTAATGCAGTTCTGCAATTTTCTTTATATTAGCACTATGTTCAACTAGTAGGAATTAAATCTGGTATAGATGTGTTCATTATCTACGGAAAGTCATAACTGGCTTACATATCAGCTTTTCCTTGCAATCTGATGAACTAAATAGATAATTGCAAGGTCCAGAGTAGTAGTTATATTCTGACTACAGCAGTCAAGATCCCAAACTGAAGACCCACTATACATATGAGGCTGATGTATACAGGTGAAAGAAAAGCTAAACCTTAAAACATGTTGATGTCAGCCCTTAAACCAGTCTACTGTGATT
This sequence comes from Crypturellus tataupa, assembly GCA_034781795.1. Lineage (NCBI taxonomy): Eukaryota > Metazoa > Chordata > Aves > Tinamiformes > Tinamidae > Crypturellus > Crypturellus tataupa. The sequence goes on along the minus strand of JAWLRI010000896.1, from coordinate 1,406,654 downwards.
TACAGATTTTGTCTGTGGCTTTTTCCAAATACTGCACTAATACTCTCGTTGAATAAAATAAACAACCATGTATCTTACTGTAAGCAAATGATTAATTTCAGGGACTTGTGGGGACTTCAGCACATGCTTGTGGTCCTTGCTGAACTGTGCTATAACTAACACTTAACGTGTATTGATCTCTTCTTTTTCTTATTTCTCATCCAGATGGAATTTTCCCACGACTGTTTTTCTGTAACTTTATGAATCAAATGGTTCTTACCAAGAATTTCCATCTGCTGTCATGGTTGCGTTGCCAAAGAAGCCCTGTTTGCTTTGGGAGGGAACTTATGAAATGGCATTCAAAAAGTTCTGTTCCAACAGATGTTTTTTTATTCTAGTCTTGCATCAACTCTAAAGAAGTTCTGCCTTTTATTTCACCTTTCCACATTTTGCTGATGAAAAGGAAAACATTAATCTTTTTTCTAAAAAAAAAAAAAAAAAAGTTTACTTTGCTCTGAAAATTCAAAAAAAAAAAAAAAAAAGACAGGACAAAGGATACCTACTTTCTGTTTTATATTTAGCATAGAAATATGCCATGATTCAGCTGCAATCTTCTATCCTCCACTCCTTTTGCAAAGAGACTAATATTTATTAAACTTGCCCTTGATTTTAATCTGTCAACCTTTTCATTTCTTTTGAAAATACTTTTTCCCTCTGCTTCTAAAATGTGCTCAATTTTGAGCAACTTGCTCTTTTTTGAAGGATTGTTGACTGGATTTTATACTTTTCATCCTATTTTTTTTATCAACACAAAGAGAGAGCATCTAGAAAGTATAATATATCTTAAAAAGAATACGAATACCAACAAAAATCTGCCTTACATCACAGAAGACTAAAAGATTTTCATGAGTATTGTGCTTGACTATCTGCAGAATGGAGAGGTATTTTTCCAGGCTGCAGTCTATTTACTGAAAGATATGTAAAAATGTATTCATTGTAATTGTGAATTTCGCAATAAAGGAACACAAACCAGTTCAAATGGCAGGATTTGGAAACAATGTTTTGCAAATGAGGTGGTGAATACAAAAACAAGTATCCTTTCCCAATGGTATCTATCAGAAAATGCTGGAAAAAACATGTAAATTTTCTTTTAATCACCAGTAGTTAAGAGTTTGGGGTTTTTTCCCCTCTCTTTTTTACATTATACAGTTCTTTCAGTGAGCTTTTTTTCCTTTTCTAAAACAACCAGCATTAGAACCTATCCTGTCTACTGCCTCATTCTCAGAATTAAACCTCTCTTTCATGTCTCTGGCACAATGTGCTTCCCTTGAGATATGAATTATGCAGTGGTTGGGCCCTTTGCACTCTTAACCTGTGCTTGCAAGCCCTCCTAGTCCCTGGACATCATCTCCAAATTATTCCTCAGTTATAGCAGTCTTCTGCCTTCCAGGTAGATGCAGCCTCTTAATGGAACATTTTCCGTGCTGTAATTGGCACCCCACTTTAAATGGTATTTTTTTTTTCCATGCTGCCCACACAATGCCCTAAGCAATGCTTTTTTGATGCATGGTCAACCCTAGGAATATTTTGTTCTTGTGGTCTCCTTAACAGGATGGTTTTGGCACAGAACTGCAGAGATCTTATGACATGTAAGTCAAAACCCAGATAACATTTAACCACTGTTTATTCAACCACCCCGTTATTACCCTTTACCATTTGATTAAAATCATGTTTTGAAGTAGCTTAACTGGCAGTACAATAGCAAGTATCATGTTTGGGCAGAGAATAACACCAAAATCTTTTGCATTTTACTTGGAGTGCTTACAGTGAAGTCTGATAGGACAATAAGTTGTAAGGAGATATGTCAAACACCATTGGCATTTCAATGCACCCAGATCAAAAACAAGTATAAAGAGCCATCTCCATATTAGCAAAAGCATATAAAGACAGTGAAAACCTTTGTGTTTTGTCTTATCACTCTCGCCCCAGTGATACTCAAAGGAGCTATTATATCCACAAAAATATTTTTTGATGCACAGAAGAGCAAAACATGAGGAAAACCAACACAGCTACATAAACTAAAAGACTGAAACACGACAGTGAAAATACGCTAAAGCATCAATACCTCTTCCAGAAAAACAATTATAGCTCTTTGAAACCAGCATGGCAGGGCAATAGAGCCTGTGAAACAGGCCAGGATATGCATCATGTAAACAGTAAATGGACAATTGCTTTCGTGTAACCGTAGATTTCTCCTCTCACTGTGATCATATTTTAAAATGCAACGTCGTTTGCACAGAAAGTGAGAAGAAAGTTAGTGACAATGCCAGCTGCCCTTGAAATCTCCTCATGAACAAAGCCAAACGGAATTGTAATTGGAACCAACTCAAGGATAAGAGACAGCGTGGATTTAGTTTAAGACAGTGCATTTGTAATAGCTTTTGGGGAAGGAGAGGGCCCTAATGGCTAAATTATGGTCATAAATGTGTCTGGCAGAAGCAACATCTCTGGGCAACATAATATAATATGCTTTATTTCATACAACTCATTCACAGTTGCAGTGTAAGGTGCTTGCTTAGGAGAGGACTGTGTAGACAGAACAGCCTAGAGAGTTAACCAAGCCAGCCAAAATAAGATAACCTTGGCTATCTTACTTGCATAGCAACAAATGAATATATTCAATTTCTTGGGCACTTTATCTTAAATCGCAATCTGCAGCATAGGTGATCTGTAAGATGCAGTTTCTTGTTTATGTTACATCCACTGAGGTGGAACTAGAGAAAAGGACAATTTCAAAGTTCTTTTTTAAAAAAATCTGCCCTTTTTATGCTATCCTAAGTGAGATTTCCAACTGTGAGGCACCTAGGAATAACAATATTCCATCCACCCCTCTTATGGCGAACATCCTGCTGAAATTACAGCAGTTATAATGAAAGTACTGAAAAGGACCGAAATTTTCAAAAAGTTTCACTGCCTTTTTCAGCAAAGAATAAAATGCAATACAGTGGAAGACCTCATTACAGAGAAGCTAAATGGCTTTCAGGAAGCTGTTCGAACACAGACCCATATCTCAGCCTGAACTTTCTTCTCTCAAGCAGTATGGTGCTACCCCCCATCATGCTTAGAAATTGGTAACTAGGAACATAAGGCATAAAATACAGTGGGAACATGAATAAGACTCTAACCTACCATTAATTTATGAGTGTGAGGAAATGTAGCAAAATGAAGTAGCAAGTCTCCTTACAGTTTCTAACCTTTCCTAGGTCTTAGCTAGTTTTTCGGATTTATTTTATCCATAAACTTGCAGCAGACACGTTTGACTAAGATTTGCTTCGTATCTCAAAGCTTGCAATGATTTCCGAGGACTGCCTAGGTTCAATTAAGGGCTGTGTTATTTCCGTGCCATGATCAATGCTGCACAGTAAAAACAGGCTACTAAAAAATGAATACACGGAAAAGTTTTCTGTGAAATAAAGATGTAAAAGTGATTGAAACATAAGCAAAATGACTAATTTGGGGAAATAGTTGAGCCTCTTTAGGCTCTGTACGTGAAGCTACCTTGCTGTATCTAATGTGCCCCACGCAGGATAATCCAATTTAGCACAAATTATTTCAAGGAAAAGAGCTTCTTTCCCCAGAGGAAAATAAATAAAATAAATCAGTCCATTTGGGGCAAATATTGCACTGCCAGCCACAAAGAGACTAACTGTAACATTTGACTGTAAAAAGATTGCCAACAAGTGGACGAGACAGAACTAGAAGACAGATAAACCAATAATTAAGAAACAAGTTATAGTATAGAAACTACCCAGTCAGATATAGGCTGACAATAATACATTTTAATAAGACATATTAGATACTATTTTCTTTAATCAGTGTGTTATGTAGCTCCTGAACTTTTTAAAAGGCTACGTAAAGCAACAAGTGCTTCTATGAGCTCTAGGTTTGTAACCACTGCTAAAAAGCTAATTAGTACATATTAATTTGAAAAAGAGGAGAGCAGCTACATTAGATGTTGCATTAGATACATATGATAACATTTACTAAAGTTGGCATAGTGAATGAAATTAGGAACATCTTGATTTCTAATAGTGAATTCTAAACAATATTTTTGTTTAAGAATTGAATGTGATATATGTGATTACAGTGATATTGAATCTACTTTTCCATTCATAACATAAAAAGAGCAATTTGCCTGATGCTTCCAACTTAAGTCTCTTGCATTTTGTATCTATTGATGAATTATCCTTTCAGTGACGTTAGGCAACATTTGCTGTGACAGACAGTGCTTCATTACAAGATACAAAAGGAAGCGAACGTGTAATTTTCAAGGTTACGTTATAATTTAAGGTACAGTGGGGTTTTGTGCACGTGTAATACCAATTTAAGATATTTTCAAGGTGAGATCATGATTATGTCTCCAGAAATTCAATCTGGATAAAGTCTGATTTATACCTCACATTAGTAAAGGTATAGCAAGGCCAAGCACGAGGGAACCTATTCATTTATGTTTATAACTACAGCTTACTGTTGAGCTCTGGTCCTTGAAGAACTTTTTTCAGAAAGTTTGTGATAATCTTGCAAAGCTTTTTATAACTTGCAGGAACTTCATTTTTGGAAAACAGGAAAGTAATGATGCTAATAAGCGAAGCTGGAGAAGTGACACTGTAATGACAAAAACCGTACTATATATGAGCACACAGTGAAAGGAAAAGGTATCATTTTGATCACCTGAAACCAAATTACCCAAAGCAAATTGTAGTGGGTTGAGGCCAAAGATTAAGTGCAACATTTCATTTGAACAAATTACATTCCTTTGTATCAACAATAGCATTTAAGAAATAACTGTTAAAAAAGGAAAAAAGGAATTTACTCAGCAGCCATAAGGACAGGACTTAAATATAGCTACTGAAATCAGAATTCCAATTGGATTACTATTCAGCACACCTAAATGGACACAGCAGTCAAGCTTTTCAATCTATCCCCTAAGATGAATTTAAAACTTCTAAGACTCCACAGCAAAGCAGAGAGATAGAGTAGCAGGGTCAGATCCTTAGTAAAAGCAATGCTTCACTTTATTTTAAAATAAAAAGTTCTCCCCTTGTTTGTCCTGGATGACGAGTACTTCAATAGAACAGAGAGAAAACAGAGAAGTTATAAGGAAATGCTGATAAGAAACGATCATGAATATTCACTGTGATTTCCAGTGAAGTTTTCTAAGTCATACACAATCCTTTTTAGATTTGCATTCTAAAAGCGTACGTTCATTTAAGTTTTGCTAACATGAATCTTCAAGAAGACATAATTTAAGGAGCACAGGGGTTTATAATGACAGGTATTGAATCGTACATTTATTTGCACACATACTTACAAAAGAAATGCTTTCTCCTATACTCAGTCAAACAAGTGGAAATAATCAGTCAGGATCACTCAATAAATATGAAATCTACCCCATGAATCAGTGTCAGTACAAGATCTTAAATTTCATTATAGCTTCTGTAAGAACAAGCTCTACATTTCCATATTTCTCTATGTAAAAAGTGAACCAATTCCTAATCTATCCTCAAAATGGACTAAATTCTTCAAGTTGTTTATGGAGACTTATCAATTTTAAAGCTACATCCCTGTCAATCATGCTTTTTCTCATACCACTGGTAAAACCATGGATTTCTGTAAACAGTAGCTTCAAAGCAGAAAACCTTTAGAGGATAAGTAGTTCAGCAAGATTTTGAGGTGTCTGTTTGTATTCAATAATTTATTCTCCTGCTACTTTCTCTTTGAACTCCAACCATGTAACAAAATATTTTATATTCATCTGACTTATTCTCAGATTGTTCCTGAAATAAACATTGGAATCAAGTAACAAGTGCTGATTGTTACCTTTTGTAACAGTCTCCTACTTATTCATCTGAAGAACTATACATACTAAAATCTGAATATTTCTAAAACCCGATTTGTGCAGAGTAGCAGTGATGGGGATTTGGAATTCCAAAGTATTTACAGCCCTTTCAAACCCACAGAATAAATTACACGGGGGTCACACGATTAATGAAACCTTACCCCTTCCCTCCCTCCCATGTTTCTTTTCTTTTCTTTCCACAAATAAAGAAATATCTCTGAAGTTCCCACATTGGATAGATCTCTTATGGATGGATTTTTATGGATTTTTTATTAATAAATCAAGACAGTGCTAGGTGTTAAAAAAGCCTGCTATCTTATGAGACGCATGCCCATGTCCACTAGATGCAATAGAAACTTTTTCCTTAAAAGACCATGAGATCATTTTGAATTAATTGCACTATTCCTATATGCTCTTGTAATTAGGCTTCATTCTCAGAATTCTTACATTTTTCAGAACAGCAGATCTCCCAGAGGTTATCATCTGAGGTTTTATAAAGATTGATAGTATATCCACTTACAGGAAACCATTAAAGGCCATCTTCATCACTTTCGGAAAGAAATTACATTCTGTAATTTCACTTTAAACTCGCTTATATTACCACTTCTAAATATTCCTCTGCTATTTGAAAGCAAAGCCATCTCTGTTCTTGCTTAAAAGCTGATTAAAATCTTAAACAACACTGTGATTGCTTCTATTTATTATAGCAGGTTTCCAAAACAAGTAATACCTGCTGAAAATTGAAGGTAATTAGGTGGGAAGGTTTCATAACGTAATATTTTATCGTTACTAATGCAGATATTCTGTTTTAGGACCAACTACCTCTGATGGCAGCTGTAAATGTAAGTGACTGTGCTATGCGCAGTTGCAGGGTTGCCCTTGCACATGGTAGGTGATGGTACAACACATGTTACGCCGGATCAACACCTTCACCTTGTTTCCTCACAAGACTAATCTTGAAAGAGGTAGAGGTGAGCAGATAAAACTGCTTCTCTTCCAGTTCACTCCTTAACCTTTCTCTTGGGACTGTATGCAACATTTGTCAAAACTGGGGGTTTGTGAGATAGGAATGATCTTGTTTTGGATTGAGTTCACCACATGAGAGTTACATCTATTAGGAGATGATCATGTCATTCCTAACCGATTACTTACAATCTACTCTGTATTTTGAAAAGTTACAGTAGAGACATATCACTTACTCCCATGTGATATGTGTAAGACATATCGCAATATGTTGTGTATTATGGCAAAAAAAGGCACCACAAAGAAAAGGTTCAGATAAAAGAAATGACTACACCAGAGAGCTGTAAAGAGCCGTTGATGTTCTTTTTTCCTCCCAAACTAGAGCAGATTGGTTTGATTTCAATGAGTTTATCAAAATTACTTCAGAAGCTTACCAAAATTCTTGATATATGACTCATGGGTTCAGAAAGTTAAATTATATGATAAATGATATTATTAAATTATATTAAATTATATTGTCATACATCAACTATATATTATAATCAATACTCCTATCATATCTGAGAATGAATCCCAGCTCTTTGCAAAATGAGAACAGTCTCTGACGCTCTGGAGCAGTGATTTTGTAAATATGGATCCCTGTCTGTGAAACAAGAATAAACATTTTTGGACTGATGAGAATTCCTTGGAAATTAACAGAACTACTTGTTTTGCAGAATTCTCTATTTCATGTCAGGTATTAAAAGATGAGCTGAGCTGCAGAAGAAATTGATAATGTAGTATTTTGTATTCAGAATACTAATCAAAACAGAAAAAGAGTAAGGAAGATAAAATGAACAAGTTACCTTTTAGATTTCCATGGTTGCAATCAAAAACATCACACGGCTAAAATTTGAAGACTCTGGTTTGCTTCTGTTCAACACCTTCACAGAAAACACTGAAGAGAGCTAGAAAAGAATATGTAAATCAGAAGAAAGTAATGTATTTTATAATAACTTTCTATTCAGATATTCATTTGATTTCAACAGGCTGAATATTGTGAAAATGGATAATTCCACATAAACGCACTCATGCAAGAGGTTCCATTCCACATATTTAAGTCAAAAAAATCACTGTTAAAAATATCTGGCAAAAATGAAGCAAATAATTTAACAATATATTTTTTCATTACATGAAAACGAACAAAAGTTGGATTTTTTTTGCTTTTGAAGGAGCTGCAACAAATGAAGCTCCAGCAGTGTGCCAAGACAGGCAGAAATGAACCACCTGAAATGAAATGACTGGAGTGGCTATGGCACACTCAGGCTGGGTTTCGGGCCTCAAACCTGCCATCATTTTTGCAATAGCCATGGGCCTTTAATCCTACCCGACATCTGGTACATAACTGCAGGGCTAGCTGTGCCATTAAGCACACAGACACGAGGAAATTGTGCTGTGTATAGTGTGCCTTGTCCTGGACGCAGCTCAGGAGAGCAACTCAGATAGGAGTCTCTCGCACTTGCTGGCAGAGGCACCGATTTATATCCGATTTGTAACAAATCACAGCACCTTTGCACCAAGCCAGATACTCTCTTCTCCCCGGTACTTGCTTATTTGCAGCAAGCAAATATCCACCCAGCAGCCACAGCTTTTCTAAAAGGTCAGCTTCATGTACGTGTTTTCATTTTGAAATGGACCAAAATACCAGCAGACTTACGCAGGAGCGTACACTCCAATCCGGAAAATTCTTCCCAGCCACCACACAAATGACTTAAGGCTGAAATGTAACTGGACTGGCAGGAAATATGAACAGAAAGGTTACAGATCACAGGACTTTAACATTCTCTTTACCCTGCAGTATATGATCGCAGCATTATCTTTTCTAGACCCTTGGGGCTAAAGTTTTTGTTTGTTTTTCATTGAGATAATTACATTTGTGGTAGAATATCTTTATGTGCAGGAGGCTAATTTTCTGAGATGGATGCTTTTTTGGTTAGGATCTTCCAGTTCTCGTAAAAGTTTCATCAGTAAAGCTTTTGGGTCACACGAGGGACTAGAATTTTACTCATATACCTGGACAATAAATTTCTTGGTTCACGTGAGGGTTCTTTAGAATATCCCATTTTGAACCTTTTTAAAAAAAATAAAATAAAACATTTATTGGAACGCAAACTGATTTTACATCCCTGATCTAAATAAGCACTCCTGTCAGTTTTGTATGTTCCTGTGTTTCTTTTTTTTCTCCACACTAGTTAGCAAACCCACTAAAAAAACACAAAAGTTGAAAAAACCTTGAGAGGAAGCTTGGAACATCTTGATTCTGGAAGATCTATTTCCTGTCTCTCTCTATCTCTTGTCTGAGTTACAGCTCAACATGACCAAGTCAGGGTGTTCAAGCACCAATGCACATTCTGCTGCCAATTGCTGTTTCAAGAGAAATTCTTAATTTTCAACAATATTAAATTTTCACATCAAAAAAAATCTAAATAAATAATGCAGTGAAGAAGGCAAGAGCAAATGGCAGCAATTTAACCTTTTCTACAAAAATAAATAAGCACCAGTGAAACCTGCTTTTCATCTTAAGAGCTCCCTAGCAGTAATCTGTACTACATATTAGAGAAGTATATGGGTCAGGTCTAATCATTTCTTTCTGCTATGAATATAAAAAGAACAAAGTTGCACACCAGGAAAAATTCTGGTCTGAAACTTCAAAAGTGGTACAGAAGATGCACAATCAATGGACTATTAAGGCAACATATGAAAGCAGACAACCAAAGATTACACTGTAATAGATCCTAGAATCATTTATTGCATAGAATTCCACTGACTGTGGAAAGCTATGTGAAACAAAAATAGACTACTTCTCATAGGCAATACATTTCATTTTATTCAAGGGTAAAAAATAGCTCTTTCAGGCCCACTGGTACTAAATAATCTCTATATTCCTTTATTCTTCACTGCTATTCTTGGAACTCTGTCAGAGTTCTCTGAATAAAATCCTGGAAACACAAATCTCAGTCTCAGAACGCAAAGTTATTTTATTTATGCTGTGTAAAAGGTAATATACCCTATTCTCCTTGGCAAAACTTGAAAAGGGCAAGTTCTTGAGTTTGCATTCTGTTTGAGACTAAAAATTATTACATTTAATTAAGATACCTGGAGAATCTCCCTTAATGATCTCTGTCGCTCTAAGCTGGACCCTCTCTAGAAACTCCATGTCCCTCTCATGCTGGGGAGCCCAGAACTGCACACAAAAGAAGACAGGACAATACCATGAGTATAATTAAACATTAAAGTAACAACAGACCAGCTTTTCTAGGTCACTTTAGGAAACTTTGCATTGAGCTGTCTAAAGGCTCTCCTCTTGGTTCATGGTATAACATAACTTGTTTAACTGCAGCAATGGAAGGCAATTCACCAAAACACAGTCTCCAAGCAGATCAAAAAGCCCTTTTTTGATCCCTTTTTCTGGGATGTGTGACTGAAGAGAGCACATTTTAAGAACTAAAGAGATGCTTCCAGAGCATACTAATAAAAGCAGTGATTAAGTGTGGTGTTTTTCTTTTTATTTTTTTTTAATATAGTTTTAATACCACTGGAGGTTCTATCAATCATAAAATCACCCAGGCTGGAGGAATCTCAGGAGTTTGTGTAGTCCAACCTTCTGCTCAAAGTAATGAAACCGGACCACGTTGCTAGGGCTTTATCCAGGTGGTTTGTGAAAGTCTCCAGCAACAGAGATTCCACAACCTCTCTGGCAAAACCGTAGCAATGCTCAACTAGTCTTGGAATTATTCTCCCCATTTATCTTACTAAAACCTCTCCTGTTCCCATCTATGACCACTGCCTCTTGTTCCATACACCTCAGCTGAGAACCAGGCTCCATCTTCCTTTGACTTCTTCAGTATAGTACTTTTTTGTTTGTTAATGGATGCAGTATCTATGAGTGCTCTGTGAGCACAGTAACCAACACCTATAAATGGGAAATGTTATAATGCATTAAATTTTACATCCTCACCCACTGAGGTTGCTAAAAATGCTATGTACTTCTATTTATTTTAAAGTTACAGTCTTCAAAAAAAAAACAGGTAGGGAGGCAGCAAACCATGGCATAGCACAGAATGACAGATCATGATCAAAGATGAGCAGTTAAACTTTGAGTTTTCTCATTGCGCTTTCGCCTTCCAGATAGTACCATCCCTTAACAGCACAACCAGTAGCTGCGAAGGAAAATGTATCTTTAAATCTAGAACAAAAAGCAAGATGCCAGCAGAGCCTCGACTTAAATGATGCCCTAGCAATTAAGAACAAGACAAAGACAGAAAGCAGATGACATGCTGCAGACAGAAGGGCTTCTGAACAGAACATTCCCAAACATTTTCAACCAGTTATGCAAGAGCGTTCATTTCAAAACACCCATTCCTTTTCTCATTACATTATAAATAACATCCCCTGAGCACTTTTCTGGTAAGTGAAGCATCTTATCAAAGGCAAGCTTAAACTTCACTGCTGTTTTAATACTTACATGCTTAGAAACACAATGTGTTCCCACTCCTCTGCCCAATTTCTTTCAGTTTAATTCTTTCTCCATTAATATTTTCTACTTTTAAATGAGAAAAAAAAAAGTCCTTGAAGCTGCAGGTAAAATTGAATCCAATTTTTAAAGTGTCAGAGGTCTGATAAAGGCCCCATTCTCTAGCAAATATTAAATAATTAAGAGGTTGCAGCAGCAATTTGTAATGACCCTTGTCAATGCTTTATAATTTATTTTCACACCAACACTATAAATCACAGCAACCTGCCTTTTTAGTGCCACTTGAGGACAACCTGTTAAGTTCTACAGCTGCATTGAGGAAAACACAGAAAATGCACTGGTTAAAAAAAAAAAAACGTAAAAGAAACATCTTTCTAAGGGTTTCATCAGCTGAAGTTCATTTCCTTTTCATGCCTGTGCCTTTATATTTTCTCACTATAAGATAAGCAAATCTACTCCGTATGCATCAAACTGCTGCAGATGGAGGCTGAAGAAACAGCATGTCCTCCTTTATCTCTCCTGATCCCTTCAATCTTTCTTCTGAGGCCCTGCAGCCTGGCTCCTGGGCAGCTGTTTCACCGCTGTCCTTGCTAAGGAAGGGACAGGACCGTTCTGAGAGGTCCTCATGGGCTTTATCATCTCATAGCGCCCAAGGCAGGAAGGAGCCAGCAGGGGCTTGACAAACACACAACAAAACCTGCAAGGATAACGGGGATTGCAACTCCAAGGCTATTTGGGGAAATTAAGGCTTTCCCATTCCAGCCCGCATGAAAATTCCCCAATATTGTGGCATTTTCTCAACTCACTGACTGAGGACATCTTCTCCCTGAGGATAGACTGACACCCATGGCCTTCATTTCACTCAGGCATGTCAGAAAAGTGTCCTGCATTCAGGTAGGCTTTGAGCTCTCCACGAAGCAGCGTTCACACTTTTACGCCACCAGCCCTATGAGGCCGATGAACCCCTGAGCAGTCCTGAACTTTACACCTAACGGGTAAGTGGGGGAAACATGGATTTAACTGTTTTCGAAATAAATCCACACAGTAACAGAACAAACCCCTTTTTGTCTTTTTTTGCTTTCTGCTCCTTAACACGCTTAAGGATCCCTCAGCAAAGGGCAGATAAGCTGCAGTTCCAGCAGAATTTGAGGAGGAACGCACAATTGCTGTAAACTGAAGTCATTTGCCAAGAGCTGCTAGTGTCATTACAAAGCAAGTAATCGGCTCTCGTTTATCATCCTCCTTTCAGCAAGCAGGATTCAAGACCTTAGGGCTAAATGTTCATTTCTCCCAGGCTTCCATTCTGAGCTTCAGCAGAGGTACCCTGGCTGCCCCAGCCAACTAAAGCATTTTGCAGCTTAGATGATACGGAGGTTGAGAAACATTCAGCTCAAGTACTAGAAAAACAGACAACCTAACCTTGTTGTCCCACAGCTAACTAAAACATATTGTGCACTTGCAGCCTTTCATTTTCAAACTTTCTCACCGGAAAATAAACTCTAGTGGATTACTACTACTATAAGAGCACAAATGAAAAGCAAATCACTCTTGTATTTAAAAAAAATACTGCTGCAGTGAGGTAAGTAGAATTTACCCTTAAGAATTTCAGGGGAAAATATATATTTATTATTTTCTCCTGTAAAGTCAAGCACATTTGATGAGGTATCAGTGACACACAGCCTGACACAGTAAGTGTTGAAAAGATGAGGTGCAGTATTCTATTCTGTAACTGACAGAAGCAACCTAATGAGGCAAGTTTGTCAACTTCATATAAGGCACATTTTGTCTTGGACACAACTTCTTAATAAAAGAATCCAATGTATCTTATAATAGTAAAGCCTTTCAGATATGAAAAAAACTTATCTTTTTTTCCTCCCCTCACAAAAAACCCTTTTTCTCCTAGAAATGTGGTAACATCAACCAAGAATCTTGCTTTAGAATGAAAGAAAAATGTTGCTATTATATGGTAGCTAGCCATGTTCATCACTCAAGGACTAGGATTTCTTCTGCAGAGAGCTGTGACAGTGGAGGCAGATGTCACACTAAAAAAAAATCTCAAAATAGAAACAAGTTCAGCTGGCATTTTGGATGAAGAGGCAAGAGGAAGCTGCACAGGACGGGATGTAAGTGACAAGTAGACTGCAGACCTGTTAGCACAAGGGAAGCGAGGAGACTGCTGAAAATCAGCAGCAGTAAATCTCTGCAGGAAGATGATCAGAAATACATTGGAAGCGTAAGATAGAGACAAATGAAAGATCTACATTCTTTATATTCTCCTGCATACATCCTCAGTGAATTAAGTAGGTTCGCTGACATTTCTTACAGAAAAGTTATGATCTAAAGACTGTATTGCATAACATCCTTGCGAACAGTAGACACTTGCACCATTGTAAGGGACCTAAAAAAATCCAAACACAAAACCTGTAACATTTAAAAAAAAATTCTTACTCCCACATAGGAGAAAGAAATGGATATTTTGGCTATTTATCTTTTAGTCAGAACATCCTACTAGAAAAACAAACCACCCAATACACTCCTGCTCAAGACAAAGATACCTTCTTGATTGTCAGAAATGCAGTAAAAACAAAATATAACTTCATAAAATTTATCTGCTTGGAAGACTACCACTTCACAGCTTCAATACGCAGTATGAAGCTGAAGGGACCCTGGGCACTGCTGGGACCCTCTCAGCTAGAGTCACTATCCTTCCCCTGCAACAGCTACCTGTAAGAACAACATCCAAAGACGAGAACTGGCACAGTCAACCTAAAACTACTAACAAATGTATCACACTGCATCCTAAAACCCACCATCATTTCCAGGCGAAGTTTAATCATTAATTGCTTTAATGATTAGTTGCTTTACAGGAACTAATGATTAAACTGGTGCTGTTTCTCAGCTTCAGCACTTTCCAACCCATCATGTTTCTCGCTATGTTTTTAGAGAAGGCAAATGACTTGAGCCTCTTGCAGGCTCATTTTGCTAGGCTTACCAAAGCAATGAGGTCTATGCCTACACTGTCAGGTGCCAAGTCACACTCTAAGCACTGCCTCTGCTCCAGACTAGCAGTGCACAAGCCAGCTCAAGTCCTAGAAGGGAGCTTTGAGAGCACCACATCCTGCCCAGGCTAATATAGCACAAACAGGGTCCTCCATTCCCCATAATCATCTTAATTTATCTGCACATGCTCTAGCTTAAATTTAACCGATTTAGCTGACCTGAAATACATGTGTTTGCATGAATAGTCTTACCAATAGAGCAGCATTACTACACTCTCCCCTTCACAAGAACTTTTCCTGATATACCATATCATCACATTTGCCATTTTCACTGTCATGTTGCTGCTGAAACACCAGCTTGCAGCTCACAGGTGTAGTTAGGTGTTGCATCTTCTCAGTCATTACCCTGACGAGGATTGAGCTGCTATCAGCCATTTTACAGCTCATCCCTCCCACCATCACTTGTATTTCATCCTGTTACTATCCGTTCACCTCCAGTTCTCCTAACCAGTTTCAGCTTATCTTTGCAGCAAACAATGCTTCCAATCTTCATGGCATTAGCAAATTTACTTATTTGCAACAAGGTAACAAAAATAATTTCATAAAATTGATTCCTATATTGATTTGGAAGTCTTTCAAACCACTAGTTCTTTTATAATATAATTTTCATTACAATGTTCATTGATTTTTAACCACCTTACAATTCACCTGCTATGCACCACCATCTCTAGCTAAACACTTTTTACAATTTGTATTATTAAATGCATTCCTGAAGATCTGATAAATAAGAAACATTGCATTCTTATTTACAAGAGTCAAAATGAACAAGGATATCAAGTTGTTCCATCATAATTTGTCCTAATTAACATATTTTGTTCATTTTTTTTTTAACATCTTTTCTTACTCTTCCAAAAGATTTACAAAATTTGCCTACCGTTAATTCAGACTCATGGGCATTCACTTGTTCGCATCATGTTTGTTTCATACATTGTTCAGATATAATAATTGTATATAATCTATATAGTAATTCTTCATTTTAAGTGTGATTTTTGTCTTGCGTATAAACATATAGTTCCCTTGCAACAAGAATTTCTGAAGCACAGGAGAGGAATTTAACAGTAATTTAACTATACAGTACAGTTAAATGCTAAAAATCAGAAAAACACAAATAAACAAACATTTTCTTCATTGACACTACTTTAATTTTAGTATACTGAAGCTCACTTCAAAACAAAAGGTATAATAAAATTTTTCACTTAAAACTTGAGGCCATTTATCCTCACACATTTTCTTCCCTTATAAAGCCTGTAATTTGCTTGAGAGGCAGAATCCAATTATTCGGTAATTAAGAAAAATCCATGTCCTTTGTGCA
Organism: Crypturellus tataupa; assembly: GCA_034781795.1. Taxonomy (NCBI): domain Eukaryota; kingdom Metazoa; phylum Chordata; class Aves; order Tinamiformes; family Tinamidae; genus Crypturellus; species Crypturellus tataupa. Next base: position 1,390,929 of record JAWLRI010000896.1, on the reverse strand, counting down.
ACTGGAAGGATCCAGACTCCAATAGCTGAGTAAAAAAACAGAACTGTTCATGTTTTCAGAAAATTGTATCAGTCCTTTCTTCTAGATGTAATTCTTATAGACTTGTCTCAGATCACAAGAACAGCAAGCACTAGTGAGGCTCTTGCACCATTATATGAGGCTCAAACCACAGTTGTCATAACTCAAACCACTGATGATAAATATTCCAATTTGTACCCGGGAGTTTCTCTTTAAATGCAAACAGATTTCTGAACATCACACAAAGGCCAAACAGGCAAAGGCTTGCGCATGTTTGACCAGATCTCAATGTGGTTGGGAGTTACGATTTGGTATTAAAATTGAATCGCATATGAATGCTGAAAAACAGGTGCATTACATCACCAGCACGTGAAAGTATATGCATGCGTTTGCAATTCTCTCAGCTTTCTTTGATGATTGTTGGAAATACATAACTCTGAGCTTGTTTCCATGCCCATGGGATACTGGATAGGGACTTGAGAATAACTAGTAGGTATTATTATTTAAGAGGCCTAAAGTCCTCCTTTCCCCTTCTCCCAGGCTTATAATACACATGATGAATTTGTCCTCAGTTTCCTTGTATTGGGTTCCCAGATGATACAGGGCCTATATATGATTGTCTTGCAAACATATATAGTAGTTTTTACAATTTTTCTGTTTTCTCATGAAGGGGTAGAAGGGAAGAAATGCAGCATACAAGGAAAAAATCCATCATTCAAAATTCAGAACAGCTAAATAGGTCATTCAAGTCTTATAATAATCTCCAGCATCCAGCAGCAGGTGATGACAGTATAGTCAGGAACAGAAGTGAAGAATACAGGATACTGGCATTTTTTGTAGAGCTTAAAGGTCTCGGGAAAACTGGATTGTCTCTAGTACATGCAGTGCCCTAGGGTAACCCTTAAATACATTATCAAATGTAGGAAGGCAAAAACATGTATGAGAATATGCAGAACAGCATCAGGGCCTTAAAATACCTGCTTTTTAAACCACTCTGAGTGGCTTAAATACCATTTTAATTCTTTTAAATAGTACTGAAGTTAATGACTAGCCCTCTCTCTCCCTATGGCAGCAACCACTTCTCCAACCTCACTCCAGCACTAGTTAGTACTGGTTAAGGAATTGTGGTATATGAAAATATTACTTCAGCCAAGGAACTAATTGAAAAAAATTATCTTTACTGCCTGGAGACAGTAATTAATCAGTTGTTTTTGTGAGCAACTTCCACTGTTCATAAAAGCAGAGTAATATACTCCCTGTGAACTTACCTGAAGTCCTAAAAGAGTTGTGCATAACAGCAGAGTGGTCTTCTTGCAAAACAGGACCTTTTTCACTCTTCACACAAGTGGGCACCTAATTTTTGTTTGTTTTCCTGAAATGTTCAAACCTAACAGACTGGTAAGTAAGATCTGAGGTCTTAGTTACCTCCTGTCCATTCCTGTAGCCTCAGACCTCAGTGTAGACTCTAGAGGCTCTCAGCTAGTAAAAGATCTGCCTTATGCATTTTACAAGTTTACCAAAATGGCAGTATATTAAATTAAACATTAGCATTCTAGGGTCAGCAATGAAACCCCAGGACTATGTTGTACGGCACCATCAAGCTGTAGCCTTTCCAGATTATTTAGGTAAGGCTGCAGTAGGGTATGGTAGGGCACAAGGAATAGAAAGATTACTTAAAAGGGTGATAAAAGGAATGCCCCTCTGTATACAATTTCTGCAATGAATAGGTGGAAACGAGATGGCATTGGGGGTGTGTGTGTGTATGTGTGTATATATATATATGTATGTATGTATAAAGGTGCAAGTGGTATATATGTGTATATACATATACACACACACTTCTCTGTAAATCTTTCCTTATGGCGAAAGAGGCACACTAGAACCAACAGGCCTATATACTGCATTAACTCCATCCACTTTGAGACTGACTCTAATACTTATATAGGAATGATTCCACTTAATGTCTCATAGAGGGGAAAAAAAAGCAGAAAAGGTGTATTTTCCTGAGCACATTTGTCTTTCTTATGCACAGGAAGAAACAAAGCAACCTAAGCAAACCTCACTGCAAACCAGAATAGCTCACTATCATTGCTTTTATGCTTCTCCATGAGAGTTCTGAAATGCCTTCTGCCCAAAGGCTTCGCTACACACAGATGCCATTGAATGTGGCAAAAAAATGATCGATAGATTGGAAACATAAAGTGTAATTTAAGTTCTGAACATTAGTATTTAGTTGTGCTTGATGCAATCCTGTAAAATTACTTTAGCTGTGAAATCCTTTTCAGAAACGTGCCAGTCTTCACCCAAGAACCACTAGATGGCAATGCAACAAGCCACTAGAAAGCTCTTCAATGAATCAGTGCCTATGACCTTGTTCATTTATATAATTAAACAACTGAGTAGGACAGTCTCTTTTTCCAGACAGTACCACCGTGTTTGCAAACAGATTTCTGATCCATGCATTTCTTACTCCTACAAAGCTGAGCAAAGTGTTCAATCTAGCCTACCTGAAACACTGCTGCTTAACACCATTCCAAAGCAGAAAGACAGAATAACAGTCTAAAAGACAGTGACCACAGTTACCCAGTTTCAAGGTATTTTTAAACACATTTCAGAAATCCTCTCTTCACAGGCTGGCTCATTCAACTTATCGAGCAGGACCACACAGCTTCTGCCCTGTGTTCTCAGGCAGAGAACAGGAATGTGGCTCTCTAGCTGGTTGAGCAGCATATAACAAAGCACAAGGTAAACAAGTGTCCAGGCTTCAGCTCAAGCCTGAAAAGAACAAAATATCCTTACATTTATATTTAAGTGTAATTACTCTTATTTAAGAAAAGTATCTCCAAATTTAATCATTATAATTTGCCAAGAAAACACCTACATTAGGCAGGCATGAGGCTTAATGCAGTCCTTGGTTTCATATTCCATCATCCTGCTAATGCAACATAACAAATAAGATTTAATCCTCCTATTGAGCTACACACTGGGCTGATGCACGAGTTTTCTATAATAATGCTTCCAATTTGATTATTCATTTGAGCATTTTCAGATACTTATTCCTGTCTACAGACTGGCTATGCATAGTTTACAAGTAAACTCCTTGATGGAAATTCTAGTGAGTCAATTAATTGCAATTTCTGAAGCTCACAGAGCAAATACTGAGTGCTCTGTAGTCAGCAACTGCTGAGAAAATACTCTTAAAACCCCTGTTAGAATCCCTGACTAATATCATAGCATTGGTTCACCAGATAAAAATGTAAAAATTACAGCTTCTCTGAAGATAGCTGTGGTTCTATACATTCTTCTTGCCCTACTTTTCTTAAACAATTTGACCTAAAAACTCTGCACCTGCAAAAATGTGGGTCAGACGTCTCCTACCTAAGGCTATATTTAGTAACCTGAATAAAAATAGCTTTTTATTCATTATCCGGCGTGCTGAATCATTTTGCATCAATGTTACTGGGCTATCAATGCATGCTGTCAGCAAGATCCAAATAAACCTTATGTTACTTACCATAGCTATAGTCTGGAAACAATTTGCAGGTGCTGTTGTGTAAATAAGTTGAATAAAAAGTAGTCCTGCCACTCTGCTTTTGAAGCACACTTTCAGAAGCTCTTCCTGAATTTCATCATAGCAAATGCTTTCCAAACTTCCTAGAATGATTACAGATAGTAGAAATACTAAAGAATCTAAGTGTTTGAAAAATCATCTTTTTTATCTGTAGGTTTAAGGAAATGTGAACCTGACAGATCAATAAAACCAACAAAACAAACTACCTACATGAAATGCAGCTGTTCCTCATGTAAAAGACTGACTTCAGCTTCTGCCCTTTGGATCAAAGTCACTTTAATACTTGGGTCCTGAAGTGTTATTTCAATTTAGGTTTTTAAAAAATCAATTTATTTCAAATTAGATTAAAAAAAAATAAAGTTGTCATTGGTAGAATCTTTGTACATTTTTTAAAATACTGATAAGAAAGCAAACAGCCTTTCTGCTTTGAAATTGCCATGAATTGTACCCACCAAGTTGTGTGTCAAAGAAACTACATTTCTTAAATTTCTTCTCTGTATATTGAACTCAGGTAGTTATCAACTCTCAGCTCCTCCTTTGAACCTACAAACTGGGAAAAAGGAAAAATACTAGTTAAATGGCTGGACTCTGTTCTGCCAAGCACCTTCAGTTGTCACCATGAATGTCTGTAATTGCAAGGGACTTAACTATTCACTTTACTGAAACTGAGAAGGTATATGGCATACCTGCATGGAATAAAAGGTCGATTATATTTGCATCTAAGCTTATCACAGTGGTCACCATTTCTCCCTTACAGCAAAACATAACCAAAGAGACACTGTACCCCTGAAGACTCAGTTCAACCCTATGAAAGATAATGGAAATTGTTTGACTAGTTGAGGTAGGAATCAAAACAGTTTTCTAGGGAGTATTTTTTTCAACAACTGCAAGAGTGATTTCTTATGAATAAGACCTGCTGAAAGTCTAGATTAGTTTCATACAAACAAGCAGCAATCTTGCACAAATGAGCACAGGACCTTGGATGTGAATGTGACAGCCAAAAGTATCCAACCTGAAGCGAAGGGCTGCAGAAGATGAGAAAAAGAAGGAACTTGAGGAATCCTACTCCACAAACCTCGACTCTTGCATTCGCTAAACGGAACCCCCTATGACTGAGTTAAACACAGGAGATCAGCTTTAACGTTGGTGAACTAATATAATTATTTCAGTGGAGTTGAAGGCACAGTTCATTATGTTTGAATGCAGATGCCTAAAATTCATCCAAGGCATCCCAGAATCGCCCATTCCTCTGCTGATTCTAAACGAAACCTAGAAATGAGTTTGATTGTAGATCAGCTATAGATATTCAAGTACCAAGTTGCTCTTAAAGCAGAGCAAAATCTTCTATTAGAAATAAATAAATAAATCATTTTTATTGCTGTTTATTACCTAAATTTTATGAAGTTCATCAGTGTGTAACTTAGAATCTATAATTTTCAGTTTGTGGTGAAAAGTGAATATCAGTAGTTCATGATGCATAGGCTTTTTTAATGGATTGTGCTTTCACTCCTTTCCAGAAGTAAATATTCATTAACTAATGTAGCACAGATGATAGCTGTGAATATTAAATTAATAGGTATCTCAATATGTGGCTTTTCTGTAAATATTCAGCACTTACTCTTCAGAACTGTATGTAGTAACAAAGCAATTAGCCTGGTTTTCAAATGAATATACAGACATGTATTTTTCATTTTGGTTTGAATTTCAAAATTCAGTTATCCTCATTAATATGGATTAAAAGGCTGATACGCAGGTAAGTACCTCTCCAGCATACAGAGAATCACACCTAGAGGTCATTCTTCTGAAAAACAGAAATAGTCAGAAAAATTCTGATGCAACACTTCCTAAAAAATTAATCTCTTTAGGCAAGTGGTAAATGATGCATTTCAGATTTGTCAAAAACTGATTCTACACAAATGACTTCGGTCGAGTTCTTTGAGACCAAGGCCTGCTGCCAGCTTTCTCATCTGACCTCCCAAAAACCTCAGCCGAATTGCTGAGGATACGAGACTCCCAAGGACAGGGACCCAGGGCTTCCAGACTCGGCAGCTGCCAGAGCAGGCCCCACGCACCTCACCAGCTTCAGCAGGCAGGAACTTGAGTCAGAGTAACTTGAAGCAACCGCACAACACAAGCCAGCTCTCTTTCCATGAACATCTCCAAGCGTTTGACTTTTCTTTCCTAAGAAATAGAAAATATAAAAACAGTTTATCTTCTCTGTAGAGAGAATGGAAACATTGCTTCCATTCACATTGGACTTTTCCTTAACAATCCATGAGTCATAGTAAATCCAGAGGGCTCTCCACTCATGCACAAATTATATAACATTTACCTCTGAATACACAAATGTTCTTATATAGGAAGTCAAGATCACACAGCATTTTTGCAAGAGCAAATTTAGTCAAAGGTTGCAAGAATCACATCAATCATTAAACTGGGCAAGAAAATGCAATTGTTTTGTAGATGTATTGCAGAAATTTGGTATAAATATCAGCCATGGATGAATCTACATCATCTGAGACAGCTATAGGAGAAATAGCTGCATATCAGCAGCATAAACAGCTATCATTCCTTATGCTGTTCTATGTTTATTAAACTTTTCAGGAGGATTAGATCCTGCTGCTGTTGATTGCAAGTGGGAATTTCACACAGACTTAGAAAGACTGTTTGTGCATATATTAGCAAACTAGGAATGTACAGCCCTTTCTCCAAGCAATAGAATCTGATATCTCAACTAATACTCAGAGAGACATATTCTGTGCGCATATGTGTGGGTCTGTCAAGACTTCATTAATGATTAACTCTTTATCTAAGGCTAATTAGTTTCAGCTACCCAGCTAAATGCTTGGCAGGTGCAAGTCACTTAATTCTGTATCATCAGTGCCAGGAAACTAAAATGTCAACAAAAACTGCAAATACTCAATGCAATTACCACCAAGGCAATGAAGAAGTCTCTGCAAAGAATTTGATGAGAATGAGCCCCAAAGAGATAGCAAGTAAAAAAACCCACTAATTTAAAAATAAAGCACTGACCCCACTAGACCAGATTCTCAAGCATATGATAATCTTTGCACTCCAAAGATACAATTCCTTAAAGAATACTTTCCATACAGAAGTGCAGTGTCAAAATCATAAAATTCACATTAGGAAAGAGGCAGATATCTGCTTCCGTGACTTCTTTACATTTTTAATCAGTCTGTTTTCATTTAGACAAACTAGAATTAGAAGAGACATCTAGAGAAAATTTGCCGTCACCTTCTAACTTTGGTGCAAATAGGAAATTCATTAACAAAAGGCAGGTAGTGCAAAGTAAATGGGAACTGGGACAGATGGCCAGTACAGGACAAAGTGCAAGACACTCAAAAGCTTCACTTGTTACAGCCATTCTGAAAAGTATCCAGTCTGCAGGACAACTAATAAGTACATGAGAATTTTTCATGATAAAGTGTTTTTAACTATATGTCCTTGTCTAGTTTTCTTTTGTGGATGGATTTCTGTAAAAGTCAGACTGACCATAATAGAATAGTCATAATAAAGCAAGACTGGCTGTTCTGGGCGCAGACGACAGTAAACACAGTGCTACCGTGAGTCACTTTCGCCAAGAGTGATCAGATGTGAAAATCAAGTCTGGTTCTTTGTCAGTGCTCAGCTGAGGAGGGACACTTGCAACCGACCTGGGGAAAGCAGAAAGGAGAGCAGGAAGAAATGGAACACTGACAGAACCTTTTATCATAGTGAGCAAGCAGAGAATGCATTCAAGTTGAGCTGGAACTGTTGCCTGTTATAAATACTAGAAACGGTATTTTCCTTGTAGCACAACAATACTTCAAATGAGATCACAGATAGAAAAAACACCCACATTATGATATTTTAGAGTCCTTTTCTATAATACAGACATCCTTTCAAAATATTTTAAAGAGTGTGACAAAGTAAGAGATTGGTACCAGAACCACCTATATTGGAATAGAAATCTGAGCTGTTAAGGACACAGTGGTACTTTAACTGATTAAGAAAAAAAAAAAAAGAGAGTTGTTACTCATGGTTTACCAGATCTCATACTGCAACCTGTCTTAGATAACAGAACAATAGAAAGCATATATGCATACTGGATAAAGTAATCAAAAAAAGGCAGTCAAGATACTTTCTGAGTTTTTTCAGAAAACCTTAGTCATTAACCTAGAAACACGCTGGCAATGTCTCTGCTGTAGATTATTTGAGGACAAACTCACACCCCAGCATATCAGTTTGGACATTGCTTTAAAATATAGTTAGCACACATGAAATTTTATTTTCAATTGCTAGTTTGCAGAATGCCCAACAATTTCTAAGGACCATTGAATCAAATCCAAAAAGACACTGAGGCAGTAACCTTCACTACTATTTTCTGAATGTGTTTTGCTTTTCTTCTTTCCTCTTAACAAGGCTTAATCTGACTGTCTGGCTGAACATTAATCCTCTTTCACCAAGTACCAAACTAATGCTTGCTTCATTAATACACTGCAAATCCCCAAGGTATAAGTTACATATGATTCAGTATAAAAGGCACCATAGGCTTTCTTTTCACCACAGCTCTTACCTGGCAAGCAAGAAGAATACAGGTAAGTTCTCATCATGCCTTACTATAGAAGGCATCTTTTGAACTACAAATAGCGTATGCAATTAGCTGTTTTTTAGAAAATATTTTTTGCTCTTGCTTCTTTTTCATAAAAGATAGGATGTACAGAAACAGTGTTAAAATACTTGACCAAAAATGGTATGCTGCTTAGATGATTTATTCTGTATAGGATATTTGAAGTCATTTAGGAAAAATGAAGCTGCTTTAACAAGCACAGATAGATTTGCAAACTATTTGTTCCTCTCTTCTCACTCATTTTTCAAAGTTTGCTGATAGACATGCTTGAGGATAATATGAAGACTTAGTTTCTGCCCCTTTCTATAAATAATTCCTGTTGAAATTAAGTGCATGTTTCTCCAGTAAAGATGTATTTTCTACTTTATATACAGGATGAAGACCGTTAACTGTTATGTCCTGCTCTTCTGTTGGAAAGCAATCTGCTGCAATACCTGTGAGCTCACCAATATTACTATAGCAATAGAAAGAGAAGAATGTGGATTTTGTATCACCGTGAATGCCACATGGTGCTCAGGCTACTGCTTCACAAGGGTGAGAATCCTAAGTTTAAAATTCAGGACAAGGAATTCATTATTGCAAAGCACTGTTCAAAGGAGGTTCACCAGCTTATAATGAGTATGTGGGGCAGAGTAAGCCTTGTGAAATAACAAGTTTAGTAACTGCTGAGCTATCTGATAAGAAAGTATAAAAACAGCCAATTACAGAGAAGGATAAGAGAATGCTAGTAAAATTTAGACTTTTACATGACTATATACATTGGCTTCTTAGCTATAGATTTTGCAAAGCAACAAATAAGAAAATCTCTTAACTTGGTTTGAAAGCCACATACAATTTGGTTTTCCTTATGGCTTATATAAACACATCATGGGGTATAATATGATATTTTCAAAGCACCTTGAAAAAATATATTTTATAACATACTGTTTGGTGGGACATTTTCACAATGAATCAGGCATTCTCTCAGTTCATTAAAAATGGTCTTGAAGAAATTTAAGTGCCTACATTACAGTGAACTTAGGCACCTCTCAAGATTTGTGGTTCCTTCTGTGTCCCTGAATTCCAATAAAATCAGCACATCTTGTAATCCCCAGAATGTGCAGCATCTGACGGGATTTATAGGGAATCATTCCTTTGTAGACAGCTAGCTCACAATAGTCACTGGGAACTGCTCCAGTATTGCTGAGAGGAGAATGTAATCCTATTAGTTTGAATTTAAAGTGATAATGTATATAAATTTGATAAAATATGTTTCAGACTACAAATTTTAATAATATTATATCAGGTGACTATGTTTAAAGTTTAGACTACTGACAGGAGTCACTGATCATAATTCATACATTTTATTATGCTTATATTGAGTAACTGGAGTTGGAAGTATGTTAATCTGGATCTCTGCCTTCTATTCAATGTGTTGTTGCAAACAGATTCAAGCCACTAATCTGCTACTGACACACAATTTTACTGAAAGGAGATATCTAAAAGTCTTCAGTAGGCTTACAAAAGCTGGTCCAGAGCTTTTTGATTTTATCAGTTTAATTAAGTTTCACATCGGAGTCTTTTTTTTATTCAATGAAAACTTAGCATGCTTATCCCACAGCAAATTGCTAAAAAATTCCTTTTTTTGTAATTTTCAGGACCCAGTATATAAATACCCACCAGTATCATCTGTTCAGCAAACCTGTACCTTCAAGGAGATCGTGTATGAAACAGTGAAGATCCCTGGCTGTGGTCACCATGCAGAATCTTTGTACACTTATCCAGTAGCTACAGGGTGCCACTGCGAGACCTGTGACACGGACAGCACTGACTGCACTGTGAGGGGACTGGGGCCATCCTACTGCTCCTTCAGTCAGAATGGAAGCAATCAATGACGGGTGCTCCAGGTGGCAGTTTGGCTTTGTTTAGCTTTAAATATTTACATGTACTGAGAGGGTTTGAAGGGGAACATAATAGGCAAGGCTCTGTAGAAACTGCCAAGTTTGAAACAAAGCCTCAAGGCCGAAATGGAGAGCGATTGACTAAACTTCTCTTCAGGCCTCACTATCCTACCTCTACCATTAGTTTCCTTCAAATCATTTTCCTAGGGCTATAGAGCTCAGCTTCTGATTCCTTCTGCTTTCATCTCCTCTTCTGTTCCATTTCACTCGCATTCTTTATATTTCTCTATTTCCTGTTTAACCTAGTTCACTATTTTATGATATCTCACAGGCTTTTAAAAAGTTCCCAATCTTCCATGTTTTCATCCTTTGTTTTCTGTCTCTCCATCAACCTCACTTTAACAACGATCATCTGTGCCTTTACTTTACAATTGCTAGACTGTAAACTTCTCTTAGATGAGATCTTGACCTTCTTTCTGCAAAATATTTCACGTGGTCATTATGCTCCATAAACAAGAACAGCATGTTTGTTTCCAAGTTTCAGAGCCAAAATCCAGAGTAACGCTTTTTTAAAGCAACTTAAGAGCCAAAGCCCTACGGTGAAATGTTGAATGTTACCTGAACCTCTATGCAATTTCAATAAGGCTTGTTAGCTTGGGCTTGGGGTCACAATAACACCAGTGACATGCTCTCCGTTTCCTACCTGGCTAACTCAGAGCTTTAAGAAAGAGAATGCTCATCTGTGAGCTTGCTATTTTCACCTGTGCAAACATGTCTTATGTCATTTAAGCACTTTTGTCAGCTTTTCTATGCATCTTATGAGAAGCACCATATTTCTTCTTATTGAGAAATAGAATTTTAAATTCAAATTTATTTTAACACTACTTGATACAGATTCTGACAAATGATTTCACAATGAATTTAGAGTCACCTGATCTAGGCAGTGCAAACCTGCTATGGCAACATACCTTAAAGGTAGTTCTCAGTAGATCCCTCCAAGAGCAGAAGTACATTGAATTCTGCAGAAGTCTAATTCCGCAGCGAGCAATATGAAGTTGAGGTGGACTGCAAGCAAGTTGGAGCACTGAAACAGAAAGAAAAATGATCTTAAGATACAGCAGAAATGATCTGAACATGACAGAATGAAATTCCATCACAAAAAATGGAGATACTGCTCTTCAGCAGAAACAATCCTATTCCCAAGTAGAGACTGGAGAACAACCAGTTCAGGAGCACTTCTGCAAAAGGGACTTGGGGGTTATACAAGCTAAGGATGAGACACCAGAATCACACTGCTGTGGAAAAGTCTGGACACAGAAGTAAAGCCTTCAAGACAAAGTAATGCTGTCACTCCATTCAAGAAGTTGAAGGTCTTTTCTAACCATTATGATTCTGTCATTCAAGATCATCAACCTAAACCATCAGGACACAGAAAAACTGGAGAAAATCCACAGAAGAGTGGACTAGAAAAGATGGCTTAGGAGGAAAAGACTTAAATGTAGTTGAGACAAGATGAGAACCTTTTATACGCTTGAAGACTGTTAATAAAGAGAAGTCAGTTCCCATGTTCGTAGTGAATGGAACAACTAGCGAAAGATTCAGAGTAGTCATTAACAAAAGCTTCCTCAAAGTTAAAGACTGCTAAACACTGAAGTTGTCAGTGGGGTAGAGAAGTCTGTGGAGTACTGACTACCATGGGCATTCAAGAACAGGTCAAACATCTAATGGGAATGACAGAGGTACAGCTGCCCTGCTATGAGACAAGGGAATGAAGCAGATGACCTCCCCTAAGGTGCATTCCAATATTATTTCTCTACTACATGATAGCTTCAAAACCCCTTACACATTAAGGGAAGTTTGTGTCTGTTACTCTGTATCTCTCAACACAGATATTTTAACTTATTTCATGTTGTAGTTTTTCTACTGACAAACCATAGTTCTCTTAATATTGTTTTATTTATAAAATACATCATCATGGACATTTTAGTAGCTTACAGCAAAAAAAAAACATGGAAAAATATTTGTTTTCAAAACACAACTGCAAAAAAAAAATGTATTGTGTGTTGTGCCTTTTGGAATAAAAATAATTGTTTCACTTCTGTTATGTTCTTCTTCCTTAGTAGGCCAATTAAATTTTAGTCTGTGTAATTTTTTATGCTTTGAAAAACATTTTTTTCCTCACTTACATTTGGTTGTTCACATAACTAATAACATGTGTATCTTAGTCATATTTGAATTGCCTTAATGGGTCAAATATGAGTCCCATCACTTCAAATAAATGACTGGTATACTTTATTAATGCTATGAGGAAATACTACATAATTTTAAAAACACAGAACTGTGGATCAGAGTCCAAGTTATTAGTAAATATCTTTCTTAAACTATAGGAATTAGACCCACTCCACATTTGTATTAAACTACATGAACTGTACATTGTACAATTGTACGTCGTACATGTCTAGGGATTTATACATTGTACATGAATACAAAAATTATATAGATTGCATTTCAATCAGAAATGCAACCACTCACTTATTTTCAATCTGCAAAAGAATCTAGTCAGAATTTGAGAACTGCAAACGTAACTAACAGTGTAACTAGTGTGTACTAACACAGCCAAAAGAGCAGGGGTCAGTATGAGAGCTCTAGCAAAAGCAAACCTAGCCATGAAGCACTGCAAGCTTCCAGACTCTCACTTCATCTTTCACACATCTTCAGACCAGAGCTGAGTTAGATACCAAAACTTGAGATTCAAAGATACAAAGAAAAAGTGCTTTCCATACAAGCACCAACACTTACAAGCAAGGTGCTTGAAATACCTTTTTCAAATACTATATTAATCCCTATCCAGAATCTAGATGTGAATTCAAGTGGAATCTTTCTTGAAACTTTGAAAAGATAAGTATATCATACATCATTTTTCCCCTTCTCTCAAAATACCAATACGGAAGCAAAAACTTTTAAAATTTATCTTCTTTTTCTGATCACAGCAGAGGGAATATCTGTATCTCAGCATACGTAAAAAGGACAAAACATGTCAACATTAAATATTTTAAATATTTCTGATAATATCAGTAAGCTTTGAATACAGGCATCCAATTAAGTGTAGATTAGAGCTGGTCTTGCATGCTAATGCAGCATTCATTCCAACTAATGCTAAACAATTATTCGTTTTTCTGTAGATTGACTGCAAACATTTTACTATCAATAATTTCAATAAAATTCTTCTAACGCTGCCTTGACCTGAAGAGATCTTCAGCTACTTTTGGTAGTTTGTCAGACAGATTTTGACTTCATTTTCTCAAAACATACTTTCTGCACAATGTGCAACAATCATTTCTTTTACTTACTTATGTATCAGTTTATTTCTAAAAACTCTAGTAAGGATATCTGCAAGTCATAAATATAGCTTGGGGTCTAAATCTGTTTTGCATTATTATTTCAAAAATATATTTAAGAGTAATTTGTATGTTGTTTGCCTACTTCTATCATGACAAATAGATGACAACTCTCTAAAGAGGTGAAGTCTCAATATATGATATGCTACTAATTGTTAAATTAGTGGGGATGTTTCTAAACCTATTCTTAAGATTCGGAAGGAGATTTTCAAACGTTGAAGTGCACAAACCTGCCCTCTGACATCAACAGGTAATATTTTTCAACGTCACTAGAACTATTTTGCCAACATTAAACTTTTCAAAAATTGAATATTAATTCCAATTTCAAAAAGAGGCTCTGCAAAAGATTAGCTTCTTAGAGAAACTTCATGTTTTCAGGAAACAAGCACTGAAATGGCCTGAAGTATCTTTACTCTTATGTTATCCTAGCTAAGCAAAGTTATCTTTTCATATCTCCCTGAAAAAACAGCATCTCTAACTCCCTGGTGAATACACTGCAAAGAGGGAGTAAAACATGCTGAATTGCCCCTTAAAGGCCTTTAAGAGGGACAATTAACATAGAATTCATTGTGCTCTAACTGAATCTTTCAAACACCCAGATGTATAGATAAACCACATGAAGATTAATTATCTCTGTTGCCACATCTTTGAATGAATTGCTATTTACCTATCATTTATTAAGCAGACAGTTTGGCCTTGACCTTATGAGCATGTGGCAGTTGTACTTCAAGCTCTCCAGACATCAGGATGGGAACATGAAGTGCCACGACTGTGTTCACAGCACTAATAACTGAAAGCATTGCTTAATCCCAACCACCTTTTCGGTGGAAAGCACACGCTTACTCTGAAGCCACTGATAAAAGTCTCAGCATAACATTGCCTTGCCATTCCCAATGGTCTGCTCTCATTCCCAACATAAGTTCTATAATAATTCTTCCTAGTTTAAAATGGGTTAATACTTGGCTTTTTGATTTTAGAATATACCTGTGCTCATAAAATATAAGCATGAAATGCAAATGTCTTCTCTGAATTTAATAAATTCTCAGAGCTCATTTAAGTTGTCATCTACAAATCCTTTGACAATTCTAACCTAAAACAGAGAATAAATACTAGTTCTAGGTGGAAAACAGCAACTCTAGGACTCTGAGTGATATAAGTGAGTTTCAGGCTACAATTCCTATGTGCTTTTTGAACAAAGACAGACAGACAGTTGACTATGGCATAGTAATCCATTTTTTATCTCAGCAAGTCCATTTCGCCTGTCAGTATTCAATATCTAGCCACATACTTTATCTTCTTTAGAAATACAAGGAACTAACATCATTGTTAAAACTGCGAAAGAAAGAGCCGCGCAGTTAATCTGAATAATTGGTTTGGAAATGACAGCCTTGAACTTAGCGGCTCCCCTCTACTCGGGGTGGGTGCTATAAAATTTTTCTGTATATCTCATGTTTCTCTTTAATTTATGTTATTAATATTAGCTATCAAAACCTTGGTCTTTCAGTATGACTTACAGTGATAGACACTACAACAGCTCACAAGGCTGCAATCTCTGGGAAATATAGCAAACTAGACAGTCACGGGGTTAGAGAAAGGACATACTTTCAAGAAATGAAATGTCAGTGTCCCAGAATGTGTAGGCGGGAAAGAGAAAGAATTAACTAGCTGTGCTTTAGTCATTAACCATTGGTTTTCTTTCATATAACAACATTAAGAGGCAAGAGCTAAGTACTTTACGCTTATGGTGTAATTTGCTGAACTGTATTGTTTGTGCCTTTTTTGCCCCGCTCCTGCCCAGAGGTATTACATGTGTATGAGAAAAAACTTTAGTTCTAGTGTTTCGGGATTATATTGTTATACTTATCTATGTTGAATAATACTACAGAAAGAGGTATTGCTCTGCCTGAATATAAAGCTTAAAATACTTTAAGATATTGACATTCAAGACATACGGTAATACGGTATTACCAAAGGTTTTCAGTAAGAACTATGAATGCCAATTTTCCCTTCTGCTTCTCTAGAAAAATCTAGATTTGAACAGATACACAGCTCTAGGTATTTACATTTCAAGTTTCATTAAAGCATAATCTTAGTTTTCATTATTTCATCATCTCTCATTATACAGGATTGGTAAAAATACATGGATGCTCTGAAGAGGCTGGGAATACATACACAAAGCATAGCACAATTTTGTATAGTGACATTGATGTAATGTTATGGAAACTCATGATCAAAATTATACAATAATGAAAAAAGTGGTAACAAAGTTAACTCAAAAATTAAAGAATAAAGATTGCCTAAAATTAACTCTGTCCCACTTAAAAACAGTCCCAAAGACAGCTGCCAAGCTACAGACCCTGCCCAATCAGTAAAATTTCTTCACTGTCTGCTCCTTTTGAAACATATTTTAGATACATAATTTCTTATATATACATATACATATAAAAAAATCTTCATGAGGATGTTAAATCACACGTTATCTAATGCTTTAGATGGGAGGCTAAATTACGCCAGTGTACTGCTTTACCATACTGGTTTTGTTTATACAGTCTAGCCTTAAAACAAGTAGATTTTGATCTGTAGTATCTAGATGTGTTCATATACTCGGATTATTATGTCTCGAACTTGAAACCACTTTACACCATGATGCTTAGTTCAGGGACAATGTAAAAGCATAATCACATTGACTCCTACCCATGCACAATCTACTATTTGTTGTAGAGCATGCACAACAGCACTGCCATTTTATAAGGCATATGTTTGTATAAACACAAAGACTAATAAACACTAATTTGCAAGCTATATTGCAGATTGATTCCACTAAAACCGTTAAGTACAGCAATATCCCACAAATCAGTGATTTGTGATCCCACAAATTAGTGAATAATGAATAGTGAATAATGAATCCATACATAGAAGAGACGGAGAGATCAGCCTCTGAGGTAAGATAGACACATCAGGTGAGATGAATTACCTTTTGGAAGTGATCATTTTTCTTCACGGACTATAAAGGAAGCGTTGGGTTGCCAGACTCACTTTAGGTCAGTAAAGTTAGATAAGACAAATTCCACTTGAAACAGCCTTGAGGATCAGATCCTTCGCTGGTATAAATCATAGAATCATAGAATCATAGAAATCTTTTTTTTTTTTTCAAATGAGTTCTCAATGATTTAAATTTAGTTCGACTGGTTTCTAGAAAACACTGTTTCCAAATACTTCAGCTAAAAAAAATTGTATTAAATACTTTTATGACAATTTAATGAGAAAAAAGATGCAAAAATGCCAACAGCCTCCATAGATGTCAAAAAAGAAGCATTTTTATAAGTCTGTTTAGTCTGACTCTGTCATATTTATGTGGATAAGTCAGTTGACATGTCTGTATTGCCAAAATTATTTTACATTTTAGGAATGTCAGTAATTCTACATTCCTTTAAATACAACTGTCTCAGAGGACAGAAAACAGGATGAATCAGCATGCCGTGGAATTAATTTTGATGACAGACATTATCTGTACAGTCTTGAACTGATTGTGCGTTTCTGAGAGTTTAACAACATTTGCCACATCACTTAGATTTCTTCTTCTGGCTTCATCTTTTGTATTAATCAGGCCTGAAATTAGTCTTCTACTGCCTTCTGCTCAGTCTCTAAATTGCTCCAGTTCAGCATATTCTTCTTACATTGATAAAGTTACATTCCTCAAGAAATGGACATAACTGGAAAGCCTGCTGAAACCAATGGGAAGGATCTCAATGAAGTTCAGCTTAGCTCCACTACCAGAAAAGCTATGGGACACATTCCTGCAGTAGAGCTGGGGGTGAGAAGAGCTGGGAGAGGGGGAAGAGAGAAACAGACACAGAAAGAAAAAAGCAAGAAGGGAGTTGACCCTCTCCATACTCAAACAACCCTAACCATTGTAAGTATGTAAGAATACAATTCCCCTATTTGGTTCAGCTTCTCTCAAATAGGAAAGAAGTTAAACTCTGCCTCAAGACAGAAAAGAAACATTTGCATAATCTCATGCTGTCCTAACAGAATGTATTGGCTCATCAGCAGGATGCACTGAAACCTACCAACATGGTTCTACACTTTATTTAACAGAGTACAACACACTTCATTTACCATTTTCATCCTTTCTTCCCAGCCCCAAATTCACCACCAATTCAGAAGAGAAAATGACTATTGTGTTTTTTTACACAGAAACCTTCATTCTACTTCAAACACTTGATGCTAATGAATTTGTTTTCATAGTTCATTAATTTTTGGCAGACTTTATTCAAAAGCACAGGACTTCAGCAATCTTTCTTGGCACGATTTGTAAATATGAATGAAAAGCCCTTGAGGATAATATATTCTGTTAGTGGAAGCCAGTGATCTACAGCTGGAGCAGCCAGCTATGTGCCACATAACATAGAGGGAAGTGCTTTTTATACTCCCTCTAAGCGGGTGGGAACTATCCTGTCAAATTCCAGTATCCAACCAACAAACTAAGTGACAATGAAGATGCATCACTTTGTCACATGTCCATTCACTCCAACACAAGCTCCAAACATCACTGCTGAGAACAAACACTGTGGTAGAAAGAATGAAGCCTAGGGTGGTCACAGACTCCAGAGCAACACTTTTTCTTCAGAAAACATATTTGGTCATATTCTGTTTTTACTGCTATTAGATAAATGCTTCAATATCTCCATATCCTGTAGCAGTTCTATTACCAGAATTCTAATCAACACAGGCATAAATTGAAAATTTTAGCTGAGCGTAATATAACAATACGTCCACAAGATGGCACTACATCATGACCAAATGAAGGAATGTTAGGGAACTATTAGGGACTAGCACATACTGTGCCTGCTTATATTCACAGAGGATTCTGTACTCTCCAAACTGCTTGAAAACAGACATACTAACTACTGGTAGTGAAAGTAACATAAGAAAACAAATAAAGCAAATGAAAATGCATACCAGGAAAAACTATTTTTCCTTTTAGAAAATGTAGAAGACTCACTTCATAGACAGGATTTTATATAATAACAAACTGCAGGTAAGCAGTCTATGACATATCCGTATTCAGTTATATCCTGAGCACTGATGTTCATTCGGTTCCAAAAAAATTTTCTAGCTGCAAAAGTGTTTTATTTATTCATTATTTTTTTAACACTCAAACTAGCTGGTTCGTGGGTGTCCAGGTTGTCATTTAATTACAGTGAACTTTAATATGATCCTATGTTGGAGAGCCAGCCTCTCTTTGTAATTACCAAGAACACTTAGTAAAGCTAAATGAAAAAAAAAAAAAAAAAGTGTCATTCAGCATTCTTATGAAATTTAAGTAAATTGTTCTTAAATTATTGCAAATGTAGGAGATATATACTACCTTTGCAGTAGAAACATGACACAAGATTTCAGATCATCAGGATTAAGGCAGTATCTTCTAAGAGACTTTGGCAGGAAAGCAGACTTGAAAGCATGTGTGGAGACTGACACAACCCTACAGCAGGGCCCTATGAACTGTAACACTGCAGAAGCTGAGCAAGAAAATCCAGGCAGCAAGAGTTAGGCCTCAGGCTACACGGCTCCAGGTCACTTGCTCATTTATCTAATTCTACCTTCACTCCTTTTGAATAAAACAAACCAGATTCATTTCATAGTGGTCAGTTAGGGGTTATCCTGTTTAAAAGTGCATGGAATCTGCAGGACAGCATAGATTAAACCACCAGCCTCAGGGAAGCCTCATGTTTACCAATATGCAGCACTAAAAAAATAGGTTCATGTAATCTACTTCTCCAAAGGTCAAATGATGGGCATACCTATTAAAACAAATGGCTAGGGGAGCTTCTGCTTTACTGCTATTTTCATCTGAAACACTAAAGTCCAGATTTAATTTAGAGCCACCTGCTGACTTCACTGGAATCCAGGATCAAGCCTTGTCTGAAAAAAAAAAAATTCAGTTATCCCTTTAATAAAACACTGAGTAGATTACCAGGTCTTCTGCCTGCTGCTCAGATGTGAATGCTTTTAGTTTTATGCTCCTTAGGGCAGCAGGTATGCTAGTACAGTCATCAGCAAGAGAACTCTAAACAAATAGCTGTATCTGCAGCATCCTCTGGTGCGCTTGCACTGCTCAGCAATTCTGAAAACCCCCATAACATCACCAGCAGGCAGATCTGCATTTCAGGATCACGCTATTGCAGTACTCAGTGAAGTGCTGATTCTAACAGAATAGCTGATTTTGCATGGCTTTTTCCAAGTATCAAAATAAAAAAAAAAAAATCTGATATTACAAATCAAATTAGACAACTCTGAAAGAGCCATAGCTCCAAAGATTTTCTAAACTGAAGAGATGAAGGAAGCTTAATAAATACATGAAAAAAAAAAATGATGAACAGGACACGGTCAGCTCACTTTTCAGAAGAGATTTAATGGATTTAAGAACATTACAAGAAAGATATTAAATAGCAATTTATTCTGAAGAAGCAAAAGTTTGTAAAAAAGACAAACTAAGTCTGAATAGAGCAGGACATTTTTCCCACCAGGAAGACTATAATTAGTATGTAAAGGAGGGAAAACAATGGTTTGAAGCCATTTTTAGCAATAACAAGCAAAACAGTTTGAAGTTGTCCACATCAGCCTATTCCTTATCTCATATTTCAAAGAAAACATTCATAGCTTCTTTCTTTTCAAACTGCACTGGTAAGTGGTAAATTGAAGGTTTGTGTAAAAAGCCAGACATACACAGCAGGTCTTGCCTTCTGTGGAATCAACCCGAGAGTAAAGTAGCCAACTGCTCATAGTGCAGTTGAAATTATCCACACTAGTTATCGCATAGAACTTCTTCCCAAACCATAATGAATTCAACAACAATCATTCTCCACAAACCCTAAGCCTCTGTCACTGGAGCTAACAGATTTCCCTTAACTGATGGCACTTTGGGAATACAACATGAATTTGAACTGGATCAGAAACAAAGAGGTATAATGGGTGTTCGGTTTATCTTAGTATGTACCATCAACGTATTTAACAGGAGAAAATCCACTTACTATATAGAGATTTCAGGCATGTGACTAAATTGTAGAATTTCACCACCTATTATAAAAAGAGAAAGTAAATCTAGTTTTGACTATATACCTTTACAAGTAGCAAGTGATACAAAATAAAGCACATTCTGCACATGAACAAGACTATAATCTCATTCATAAAGCATAGCTATAGGCTTAAGAGATATGGTTCATCACAGTAGGAAAATGTTTTTGACAGGAATTACTTTTCAAAAAAAAAGCACAAGAAATAAAACTGACTGATCACAAAGATAGCATTTTTGAACTTACAATCTTTGATTTTATGAACCTATTTATATCTGTAAAAGTAATAAAAATAACTAGAAAAATTAAACTGCCTGTTTATTTAGGGCACACATTCTTAATAATTGCAGGAGTCATCTTTTCCCTCCACTTTAGTGTGATCTGAGGTGAGCCTTCATAAAGCAGACAGTGTATATCCTCCTTGAAACCTCCTTTTGATAATTGTAAATGACTGCAACAGAAGATAGATAAGAGAACTGGGTCCACATTATTACATTCTAGTAAAATGACATGATGTGCTGACACTTCTTTCCCTTCAACAACATAAATTAGAGGATATTATCTCCCTCCTGCACTTGACATTCAAATGAGTGATTGGGAACATAATGGGAAGCATAATTACATGGGTATGACAACATATAATTAGGGGGATAAGACTGGTAAGTCTTGCCCAAGTACTACAGCCCTAGCATCCAAATTGTCTGGTCTTGGTATTTGAAAACCCAGCCCACCTGGCTTAGTAATTTGAGATGAATATTTGATTGCAGATTCACCCTGTTTAATAACCCTCTTTATGCTTTTCTTCGTTTCCCAGGATTTATGAGAAATAAACTAATTTGTCTATTGAATAAATATCCACAACTGTTCTGTCTGCTACATTTAGCTACAATGTTAAAAACGCTTCCTGTTTTCTCCCCCACTCAAGTCTATTACTTAATTTTCTTTTATTGCTATAGACAATTGAAACACACATCTCAAGACTGTAATAGTCTCAAATTTTTCCTAATATTCAAAGTTCTACAGCAGAACTTTGGGCCCACAGCAGTCAAAACTGACTGATGACAGAGTTTTTTTTCCTCAAATTTTAAATATACCTAGGTTGAAAACAAGCACCATCTAATAAAAACAAGGAATTCACCAGGTAATCCTGCTCCTCATGCTTTGGTTTTATAAAATGAGACAGAATGGAATTTTACACTGACAGGAATTGAGGTGAAAAAAAGTTTGCCAAATGAGCACTGCAGGAGAGAACAGTAGTGATTTATCAGCTTACAGACAAATTAAGCATGTTGTTCTACCATACTACCAAGCAGCACCTTACCCTGACAGAACCTCTGGTGAGCAACTTGTGGCTAGTTACGCACACCTAACATTCATTAAAGACCAAATCTGTAAGCAGAGGGCAAGCAAAATCTTAAATCAGTGTTTCCATATCACCTTCATCCCTGTAATGGGTCTTGTATAACATGAGGCCTTGATTTGGCCCTTCTTATATTCTTAGCTTTTTCCCTTTTGAACTTCAGTGACATTTTTGATTACCAGAGCAGGAAGGACAGGCAGAAGCCTGGCATACTGAACCATAACTCACTATAAATACACCCTACCCAAAATTCTCACATTTAGAGGAATTAATTCTCCCTCCTCCTCCCCACCAATAACTGCCAACAACTGCTATTGACTGCTACAAAGAGCTCCTGAATTCTACTCAAGAGCAGATTTATTTTGGTGGGAAGACTTATCTAAAAGCACAATTTTGTACACTATTTGGACCCATTTGAGATCACGCTGTTTTTTAGTTCAATGAACAATCATAGAACTGTTAGAAAATGTTCTCTTCTGCCTGAACTACCATGTTTTAGTAGCACGTAACTCCTTCTTGCCTTCTCTTCCCGATTTGATCGGAATCAAAATATAAATATGTTTAAATAATTAAGTGGATCAAAAATCTTGAAATTTCTTATGAGCCCCCAATATTTTATTAACAAAGCATTACGTAACTTTATCTGCAAGTACCAAAACAACTTCAAATTTTAGCTCTGGGCCTTATTACATGCCAATTTAAACTTGCTTACCTCAGTATGCGAGCCAAACTAGAATGTGTAAGCTTCTTCTTAACCTATTCTTGTACAAGAAATACAAAAATGTACACAACTTGTGACCAGAAAGATGGTTAGGATTACCTGCTTGACAATGACTGGCCCCTTGTGAAGTGGGAGGGGAAAAAACATTTTACAGGATTTTCTCCATGCTCACTTCCTGAAGGTATGCTCTTGTCTTCATACTACTATATAAGAGTGTACCTTGACTACCAGAATGACAGAAGTCACATTTCCAATATATTGAAATTTTAATCAAGCTAAAAATCACCAGAAGAAATGACAAAAAAAAAAAAAAAGAGAGAGAGAGAGAGAGAGAGAGAGAGAGAGAGAAAGAAACTACACTACTTTGAGGTCTAAATTCTGTTACTAATATTTCTCTTGCTTCTGCCATTTTTTGAAACCAGTTGGCCATTATTTTCTGATGCTTTCCACTGTACAAGCATTCCATGCTAGGACACAGAAACACACTGAAAGCAATGTTAAATAGAGCACTTGGTGATAGAAGTCTGATCCAATTTCAGAACACTTGCCCTGATCCTAGTGCAGTATGTGGTGACCATATTTCACTGAAGAAAACTTGCTTTCCCCCCCTTCAGCAGAGAGCCAAGGAAAGAATAAAACCCTGCGTAGGGTACAAGTTACTTCATGGGAACAAACACTGAACAAAGCAGAAGCTTCCAAGTACTTCACTGAGTTAAACCACTGCAAAGAATTTGTGACTGCCAAAAGAAAATGCACTTCTATGCACAGACATCTGATAAATAGAAAAAAATGGGAATTTATCAGAAGATACTCTCCTCAGCCAGAAAAGTGCAGCCCCACTGCATAACTCTTGTCCCACTCCCACGAGGCAACATAAGCCTGAACGCTAGGTCTTTCAAATCCCTTTGAGAAGTCTTAGATTGAAATCCAGATAAAAGTATATCTTACAGCTATCTCAGCACCAGTCATATCGATATGACATATCAATATGTCATACCAATTTCAGCTGAGAATTTCAAAGATATAAAATCTTAACCGTCCAAGGTAGTGTTTTGGGATAGGAATTTCTTCAACCAGCCTCTCAACTTATTTTATCAATCTGCTTTTCTGGACAGATTTCTAAAACTTGTTTGCCTGAACCAATGAAAAAAAAAGTTAAAACTCTTGGCTTAATTTTTTTTTTTTTTTTAATATAGCAAGTGACACAGGAATTCTAAACCACAACCGAAGTTCCTTGCTAGTAGACTAATAAGTAAACAAAATAAAATTATTGGAAAAGACACAAAGATTTTGGGTAAAGAACTCCAAGAACTCTCACTGCCTAGATGCAAACTGCTAGGTATGACAGCATTTCTAAGTGTCAGGATCTGAACAGGCAATCCAGGTGCAACTTGATTTACAGGGGGAAAGTCCAATCATTGACAACCTTTCCCTTCCTCTCCCACTCAGTGGAGAAGGTATTAAAAGACTAATTTTTGAATAGTCATCTACATAAAGAGTTAAAGTTCTCTAATTGCCTCCTGTGAATTACAGGTGACAGATTTGTTAATGATCCAGGTAATTGAATATAGAATCTTCTTTAAAATAAAAATAAGTAACTAATAAGTAATTTTGAAGAATTCAAAAATTTCTCAAAAATTGGGCAGGAAAGACCAAAATCTTTCAAGAGTGCATCACAGATAAAAAGTAAACAACACAAGATGGTTTGGAACTGAACTCCAAATCTTATGTACTCTAAAATATACAATAAATCCAGTAATTAATTTTTTTTTTTTAAATCTGCATTTCATGCTGCTATCAGACCACAATAATAAAAATATGCACTTACTGGTTAACAAATAATCAAGGCTATGTCAAACCATATCAGCTCATTTCAGGCTTTTGGAGATAGGTAGAGAATTTAATAAATTCTGTAATTACTGAATTTACTGTTGCATGATCTTTATTTAACTAAGAAAACAAAACTCTCCAAAATCAGAATGGTTATATGGTTACTCCTTTGGTAATGCTACAGAAAGCTAAAAGACCCTCTACTGAAAACAAAAACAATCCACACCACTCTGCTCTACAAGCTCTGGTGCCTGCATGTGTATTTTCTTACAGACATTATCTTACTGTCAGCTGTTGAACTGCCTATAGGCCTTCTCAGACTCTCTACTTGTTCGTGACTTATGTCTCCAATACTTCAGACACCTATACAAAACCAAGCAGCTTTATACATTCCAAGGGCTTATCAAAGGACTTCCTAAATTTTCCAAATCAATAGAAAGCATTACAAAGTAAGCAAACACATTCATATCAGTTATAACAACTGATATTTCAAATATCCTACTAATTACAGACCAATGATGCGAAGCAGTCATATGAATATTATATATATATATCAGGAAATAAAGCAAATAAAATCTAAAACAGCACAAGCATATAGATTACAGAAAGGATGAAAAGCAGACAGCCAAACAAAAGGAAAATAATGTTTTGGGCACAGACGATTAAAATAAATAAGAAAATGTTCCAATAGTGTGTTTGTACACTTAACATGAATTCAAGATGATAAATGGCGAAACTATTTGTTCCCTGCAGTTGGGGAAGAACTGAGACAGGAAAACAAAATCAAAAAAAAAGTGCAAGGAAAGGGCAATATTAATTTTAAATGTCTGGAATTATGGTCTTTTTAACTTTTCCTTTCCATACACCTGGCACACTTCATTAGCACACTTCCATTAATGCTATTACCCAAACATGGATATCTCCAAAAAAAATAAAAGTATGTAACTCAGTTCTTCCCAAATTTGTATAGCACAGATGTGGGCTCGGAGAACACTTCCTACTTTTCTTTCAAGTAGGCCCACACAAGGCAGGAGCTGCCCCTCATGTGTCACTGAGGTGGAACACCGTGAATGGAGCTGGTTAAAAAACATGGGCAAGGAAACCTGATTATCTTACATAACGACAGTATTAACAGAGCAAAAAAGTTGGAAAAAGAAACAGAAACAAAGAATCTCAATGAAGTGTTTATCATCAAGCTCTACTCCCTCCATAAATAAACCTTAAGTATATGTTGCACAATATCGTTATCTTGTTCTCTAGTTATCAGGAAGAATAAAATGCTATAGTACAAAAATCTATAATTTGAGAAAGCCAAAAAAGCTTAAGTAATATTGAAATTAAGTATAAGCAGCTTTTTCTGTCCTTTTTTAGTACAGTTGCACTGCTTCAGATTAGCAGGAGGTGTCTTTTGTTAGGATTGCTGTTTGCATGAGCAAGTATTGCTATCATGCATACAGGGAGCAAAAATGTCCACTTTTGTCTACTTGATTATAATAAAGAAAACTGTAGCTCTCATTTATGAAATACAGAAGACCATTCCTGCTTCACTATAGATTGACAGATTCAATTTAAATTAGTTAGTTCCAGTATAAGAGGTAATCATTAGTAAGCAGGCTTTGATACTCTAAAGTATATTAATCAAGAAGTCTCAGGTTGGACATGTTTGCGAGGAGAAAATACACCGAATCTGTTACCCACCATTTATTAGAGACTTGACTATTTTTGTTTTCTAAATGAAAAATACTGAATAAAAAAAATGATTGTTTGAAGGTTTCAAATTAACAGTCATTGGTAAAGTATGCAGTAGTTTTATGTGAGCTTTTGGAAGTTAAAAAGACACTCCACTCAGACTACAGCTATATGTGCAGGTACTTGCTAGCAGGCCCATCAGCTGCAGTCAAACAAACGTGCTGTTTTCTTTCCAAATACATAATGATGCATGAAACCCTGAGGCAAACAAAGTGCCATCAGGTCACCAATTTGTCACAAAGCTGTTAACCACCTAACAATGCAACTGTCTCCCATGTTTTAGGGAGGAAAAAAAGCACTCTAATATAAAAGCAGAAAGGATATAAATAAACTTGATTTCAAGTAAAGGTTTCATGGGATAATTGCCTCATGTTTCTATGAAGTTTTCCAGAAACCATGGCAATTCCCATAGCTTCACTTAAGAGATAAGTCTGATTAGAAACTTCAGTCTACAGTGGGTCATAGAGCAGAACACTGCAGAGTTGAAGAATATTTATAGAATTTTGTCTAGAACCGATCTCTGTAGCGGAAGACCACTGGAAAAAAATGAGATCACAAGCATATTTTGGGGTTTATGAATACATTCAGCTTCACTGTCCCATTTAATACTGTGCCCTTATGTTTGATAAAACATTCTGCAACAGTCAGCTTTAGAGTATTCTCACTCCAGAAGAATAAAAGTTGTGCAATAGACACAAATTAGGCCTTCCTGTCTAATAGGAAAGAGTCCCACCAGGTCTCCTAGAATAATCTACAACCCAACAGCCCACACTTGCATTCAGACTTGCTGCTTACTCACAGACATGGATTTGTTATCTATTATTTGTTTCTTCAGGCATGACAGTGCATTGGGAAGAACTAACAAAATCTGCAAAACACTTGAGCATAAATCAAGGGAAAAAACAGTGGCTTCCACATTTCTGTTTGAGTGACCTACTGCCAAATCAGCAGCCTTCATTTTCCATTAATCTAAACAGAGAGAGCACTTTTTTTTCCCCTAAGCAAAGGTCAAAACCTAAATACCTTAAATGACCTAACCCTTCAATGTCTTCAATGAGTAAGCATCAACTGAAGTTAGGACTGTACAACTATTAGTTGTTCTCTAGGATACTGAAAAAAGACTGAATGAGATTGTGATTAATAACGAGAAAAACAAATGCCCCTGCTTTCTGAATCAGAAATAAATTCAATACTTTTACAGATGGGAGAAAAAGAAAAAAGAAAAAATCTTCTGCTGCAAATCATCACCAAGACAAACTTTAAAAAAAAAATTATTTACTGCAGCTTTCTAATGAGATACAAACCTGACAGAGAGATGTTGCAAAGATTCCAGAGCAAGTAGACATCTATGTTTCAAAGCACGTTCTATTTAGCCCTGAAGCAAAGAAGACAGCACAGTAGCAACAGGATGACGCATTCATTCCTACATCATCTGGGAAGTTTCTCAAACAGGAGCAGAATGGAAGCATGAGCCTGCTTGGCACACAAGAAAAAGGCAGACTTCACTGAGTAGATGGAGCATTGCTGACAATAAATTTATAAAGGATATCAAGAAAACAGACTAAAAAGGGCAAAAGATTCCCAAAGAGGCATCCCAGAGTCAGGTGCCAGTAGGGCAGATGACTCATTGCGACAGACAACTGAATCCAACAGTGTTAGGAAGATTAAGTACATTTGTTAGCTTGCCAAGATAGACCCTAAACATGAAGTAAAATATGAACACAAACACTCAAAATCTTTGTTGGTCAAATCTTAAATCCATATTTTGAAAATATTCCATAATCTTTAAAACAATGCCAGATTATAAGAAAACCCATCTATAACCAGGCCTTTAAAAGGTGATTTATGCTAGGATCTGCCCACATTTATATCTATATATCACAATATAAAAGTGACTGTGATACAGAACTCTGCAAGAGACTGCTTTTTAAACCATTAGCCTTATGGCAAAATCCAGACTTTGACAACTTTAAGACATGGTGCAAAAGAGACTGTTTTTCTGGTTTTTGGTTTATGACTCTTGGTAAAAGACAGCACTTGACATCACTGAACAAAAAGGACCAACTCATTTTGTGGGCTACTCATCTGTAGCTCTGTTTAGAGTTTAGTGAATGTGTTTACGCTTTGCTTATGTAGGCAAAAGGGTAAAATCGACATTTATTCTCATTTCTAAAAAATGCATTTATTTATGTCTTATTCAAAAATGAAACTGCAGCTCCTTGTAAAGAGTAAGATTAAACAATTTCAGAACAGACAGTGAGTTCAGTAACTACTTCTGAATCTTGTAAACAGACTGGATTTGAGATTGGATTTGAAAGTATGACTTCTACTATTCCACAACATAATCTATTGAAACATACTTTGAAAATATACATTCTTTGCAGTACAAGCTTCAGCTGAGAGTTTTAACACACATATAGATGAAAATGGCAGATGGAGTCAACCTGCACTGGCATAAGAAACAAATTTAAATTATGTCCTTTGTCCCTGAAATAAACTAGAGTATTTTTATTGAATCTAGGCCAGGACCTTTATTTTCTATAATCTTTTTTTTTTTTCTAAATACAAATCTTTTCTTTAAGGTTCAATTCATTTATATAGATAAAAGCTAATGTGATCAACCAAAGAGTCTAAACCCAGGATGACCAACTTGTTATACCTTAACACAAGAATAAACTGAAATCTGGATCTAGCCTCACAGATTGACGCTAGAATTGAAAAAGTGAATACACACACCTCATTGCCTCTTTCCATATTTATTTAATACAAATTGATGTCACAACCCGTATCTCAAAAACCTAATCTCATGAATTATTCCCCTTCATTAATTCCACACATTTCATTTCATTCTAAGAAATACAAGTCAGCCTTATCACCCTCCTTGAATGATAGCACTTCAGACTGTGAACACTGAGCCAGCGTATGACTTAGGAAACATAAATGGAATTTAGAATGGTTTTCTATTAATAGTCAGATGGAGAAAGAGAAAATGCCATAGTCTACATCCTGTTACTGCCACATAAAGATTAAAGCATTAGATTCCAATGCTTAGGAATCCTGAGTTCCTGCTGCAGTAAGAACTCTCACTCACTGATATAGGATATTAATTGGCTTTTAAACAACCACCGCACAACTCTTCAATGCTGTGACAAAAATAAATGAAAATACTTCCTGACCTGCAGCCTTATATTTCAACAGGACAAAAAAAAAAAAAAATCATTTCTACCTGAACATATTATAAGTCTCATTACCAGTAACGCCGAAGTAATACAAATAAAATACTGGAAGAGAAAACTCTCACTTTGAATTGAAATTTGAAAATTTCTCACTGTGAATCTTCTTCGCTTTTGCTAATATTTGGGCCCAGATGGTTTTCAATACTTCACTATGCTTTTTTTTTTTAATGGAAAAATACAAACATAATATCTTCAAAATGAACTCAAGGCCTTATAGTAAGCTGCGTATTTTTCTTAACTACTGAAGCTTGTTTTCTAAGCTGGCTCCAAAATTTCAATCCAACAGTGTCTCTTTAAGGCAAATGTGGGCTTCTTTAAGCTCAGCTAATACTTGCCAATCCAAGATTCTGCCCTAGCTCCAGATTCAGAAAGATTCTGATAAAATCAGGCCCCATAGCTGTTTGAATCACAACCAATCTGTCTTCTCCCAAATTATATGGTGAAGCCAGACTAGCATTACTCACTACCGCAGCTCATTCCCAAAATCTTTTTACAGTGACTGCTGATGAAAGTGCTGACGTCACTTACTTGTTTAGAAAGAGAAACTGGTGTCACTTGTTATCATATTATTCATCAGCTGCATCTTGCCTCAGGTAATGGATATGTTATTATTCACTATTCCATTACTAACGCTTTCTATAACTCATTATTTTTTTGGTTCATGTCACCCCTTACTGCAATTCCTTTAACTGAAATTCATCTTCTTTACTCTCCTAATCTGCTGAAAAGACAGTCCTTAGTTACAAATGACTAGGGAGAGAGACTTAAAGCTCTAGAGTGAGTTATTGTATAGCTGTACTGATGTTATTGGTTTATTATTGGATACTGAGGTGTGGTTGGGAATAGGTCTGAGTGGACAGGAACAGAATGGTCTCATCGATCCTTGCTGTTTCATGGTATCAGAGTCCAGTAACATTCCATATTGTGTGCAATATTGCACACAACTGAGCAACTGAGTGAATAACAAATCTGCATATCATACCTTATTTATTAGAGAAACATTTTCAAAAGCCTACCCAGACTTTTGAAAAGGTCTGGAATCTATTCTTGTTTGAATCCGTTCTGGAATGGGAAGAATGAATGGAATAGAGGCAAAATACTCTTTTCCACAGGTTTTTCTTCTGAATTCTAAAGTTCTAAACAGATGCATGTGAAAATAATTTCTTATCTATCTAAAAGGGTAAACTAATTAAGACTTATTATAGTCCTAATTAGTAATTTAGGGCTTTCTTTAAACATCACTAACACCACTATAATTTGAAAATAAATTATGCTATTTTAGTATCAGTATTATAAATTTAAGGCACATATTAGGACACTCCTGTTCTATTTACCTCCTTTATTGCTCCACAAACTGCAATAATAAATAGGGTATTTCGTAGCTATTCGGCTGAACAAATGAGTAACAGTCAAAATTTCGTACCATTTCCCTAGAATGAGCCATTGTCCTAAAGATACTCTAAAATTTAAAAGAAAAAAAACACTTCTGAGGAAAAGCCTCATGACTAAAACCCCTACAACTCCCCCAGATTTTCCTGCTGCGGTAATTGGGGAATTCCTCATTAAACGGGATTAGCAGCATTTGCAAAGCCACCTGGAAGCAGCTCTGTCCACCACCAGCTCCCTGCCCCATCACACCTAGGCGGCCTCCTCGGGGGCTGCTCCTCTCTGCTCTCCCCATTTTGTGGGGGGTGGGTGAGATAAGGGGTGCTCAGCTCCAAATTCCCCTTTAAATCTCTCTGGAAACTGGCACAACCTGTGGTAGCCCTTACACACTATAGGCCAAACTCCGCTCCCAAAGTACCAAAGCCGCCCAAAACAAGGGCCTTCAGGTATTTTGGACCTGGAGAGCTGAGTACTCCCTGTGGAAATCCCTTTCTGAACACATTCACCAGGCCAGGGCGCGACACCGCTAGCCACGATGCCCAAAACGGCCCCTCAGCTTGGGGGCAGCCGCCTCACGGACGGCGACACCTTCTCCCCACAGCACCGGGCAGAGACCACCGTGTCCCCCCGGCTCGTTACCTGCCCCGCAGCCCCCGCACAAGCGAGTCATGGCTGCGGCGGCCTAGGGCTGTCGCGACAGCGGCCGTTACCGACCGGTAGGGACCAACGGCCACGCGAGGCGACGGGCGGGCGCGACGCCGGCCCAACCTTCCCGCCACCAGCGGCCGCGCATGCGCCGCGCGCACCCCCTCCCCCCCGCCGGTGACTCCCGTCAGTAACAGCGCATGCGCCGCCAGCAGGAAGGGGGGGGTGGGGGGGGAAGAGCACAGCGCTTTGTGTCACGTGACCCCCTTCCCGCCCCCGGAGGGATCGGCCTCGTTACTTCCATTTTCCTCTCGCCGCCGGAAGTGCCTGTCTAGGCTGCCGCTCTATGGTAGGCGGGGGTTGAGGAGGACGCGAAGGGCCCCGGTTAATGGCGGCGCTGGCGGCGGCGCTGCTCCGCTTGGGAGAGCGCGGAAGGTGGGAGCCGGAGACCCCGGCTACGAGCGTGGCCCTGTGGCCTTGCGGGGTAGAGGCAGGGAAGGTCCAGAGCAGCGGGACACGCGTGGAGGCGGCAGCGGTGACCGGGCGGGTGTGGGGACGGGCGCGTGTGCGGGAGGCGGCGGTTGGCGGGGACGGGAGCGGGAGCGGGGGGCCGTGGGCGCCGAGGGGCGGGGCGAGAGGCGGCCGTTGGCTCTGGGGGGCGGGGCGGGGCGCGAGGCGGCCGTTGGCGCTGAGGGGCGGCCGTTGGCGGCGTCGCCGCGTCAGCGGGCTGGAAATGGTAGGCTTAAACGCACCTAACGCGGAATGAAAAGGCATTTGTTTTCGTGCCCAAGAAAGCAGAAGGAAACGTGTTAGAAATAAAAAGGTATCAGAAAGTTAATTTATGAGGGCCAACGTTAAAATAGCTAAGGCTTTGTTTAGGAATAAGCACAAAGTAACTTCTTTAAAGACTTCACTGCCTTGTCGGTGTGGAAAGTGCAATATACAATTGTCTTGGAGAACTTCAGTTATTTTAGCCAGACTAGTTTACTGAAGGCCCGAAATGGAAAAAAAAGTTTCCATTCTTAAAACATATGAATGGGTTCAACGGTGTAAAAATATGTGGGATTTGAATTAAAATGAATTTTAAAAAGTGAAGAACAGTTTTTGGTGCCAAATGTTACACAATATGTTATTTTAGAGGTAGAGGTTTGATGAAGTTACAGAATCTAGTGAGGTGTACTCTGCTACTTAAGTAGACTCTTATTGGTGAACTTCATAGACGTATGTGCAGCAGATATTCTTAATGACAAAAATATTTTAGCCTTGCTACAAATTTCTGTCATCTTTGTTACTCACGTGGATTGGAAGAGCTGTGCAGAGCACAAGTAGCTGCTTTAACTGACTTAGATTACCGAAATTTTAGTTAAGAGTTTGGATAACCTAGTAATTTATGATTAGATCTGTAGTCTTTGGAATGCAGCATTAGTTTTTTTCCTTAGAAATGCAAGCATACCACTCTTTCAATTTCCAGATAACTTGCGGAAGCTGGAACTATATTTGCTTTATTTTCAAAATGAAATATACGCTCTGTATTTGCAGCCTGGGTGCTTAGAACATTGTGGCCTCCACATGCAGCACTCTTAGTGTCTCTGTGGATACTTAAAAATCTGAAAGCTGGACCATATTTAATGATAAGCACAGACAAGATATCTAGATATTCATTAATATTCAGTTCTGTTGTGAATCAAATATAATTTTATACCTTAAACAAGGCTGCCAGTCTTGAGTATAGCCCAGTGTATCATTTATACTTGGAATAGTTATATCACTACACAGTATTATGTTCTATGCAAGACCTTTTAACTAGTGTATGTACAAAACTGTATGTACAATTTAATAGAGAAGTGTGTTATGTAATTACTTCAAATACATGCATTTAATTCAGGAAAACTAAAGCATTGCAGCCAAAGTGATTTCTCATGCAAAGCATGACAATGAAGTCCAATGAATGATTTTGCAGAGTATTTTAAAGGCCTATTAGCTTCTCATTATTTTGTGTTAAGACTTTGCACTAAAGCTTCTGTATTCATTTTTCTGTGTAGAACAGATCTGCACATTTCAACCTCATGTCATTAGATTGTGTAGTGCTGTTTGCTTTATTTTATTCAAAATGGCATTCCAGAATCTCAATCTATGATATGTACAAATATCATTCATTTGTACATTCCATGATATTTGTGCTGATTAAAAAGTTACGTTATGCTGTTCAGTGGTTAGCATACATGGCTATGCATTTTATTTTGTATGAATTTCTTCGAGTAGTTGAACTTTTTAAGAGCTCACATTGTGTTCATTTAGAATAGGGTTCTAAAGTGTATTGGAAAGCAAATGAAATCTTTAATTTCTCCTGGTAGACATTTCTTTGTTGTCATAAAAATAACAAAGGGGTTCACGCATGATGTTTTAGGGCCATCACTAAGTCTGCAGCAGCTTTAGCATGGGTATGAGACCACTGTTTGGTAAATGACTGCCTAGCATTTACATCAGGTAGACATAGCAATCTGTTGTTGAGAGCTACCTGCCTAAGACCATATTACCAGAACATCTGCACATGTCTGGAACTACTAATCTTTGTGTATATTAGGGGCTGATGTTTCTTGAAAAGGTTCAGGTTGATTTGGTGTATTCTTTGCTCTCAGGAAGAATAGTGGGGAAGAGCATATGGAAAAGCTGTTGGATGTAAATTAGTACCATTGGACAAACTACGCAACCTAGTTTTAGCTACTTACCTAGTGAAGCTACTCCCTCACTGGTAGTGAGTACTGGGATACTGGAAACAGGATGGATAAATTGTTCAGCTAGCCATAGCTGCCTCCCGTGGGCTTTCTTTGCCTTCCGTAACTATCTGGGATAGTGAGGAACCCTTCCAGAAGTTGATGGCTCCAGCAGACTGCTGTCCAAACAATTCATCCAACTCGCACCTTGTTTTCCAGATTACCTTTGAGTAGCTAGTGCTACTACTGGCATGAATACTTTTAGTTCGCATATATTCTAGCTTAAAAATATCCTTTGAAAGGAGTATAAGGTGCATTTTTAATTTCTAGAATCAAATTTAATATATTTTTAGTCTAGACTAGGAGACTGTAGTATATTGTAACTTCTTCAAGGTGTTTTAAAAGCTAAATAAATTTTACCAATTTTGCAGATAAAGGTTTTCAGCACAAATCTTATTCATGTTAATGGTTTTTTTAGGCGGATCTTCATAGAAGCTACTAAAGACTACATAGCGTTATTTTAGGAAAAATAAGTGGAGTAAATTGCTTCAAGCAAATAAAATGGATCCTTGCTCAGTTGGGATTCAGCTTCAAGTTACCAATGAGTGTCATAAGACCTACTATACCCGTCACACTGGTTTGAAGACTAAGCAAGATATATCTTCATCTGACCTACTGTTACTTCAGCTTAGGACTGGAACAACCCTTTCAGAAAACAATACAATTTGCTTCCATCATGCAAAAATATACATTGAAAGATTTGAAGACTTGCAAAAATCGTGCTGTGATCCCTTTAATATACACAGAAAACTATCAAAAAAAAACTTGCGTGCAATTGATTTAGATGATGCAACTTTTCTAAGTGCCAAGTTTGGAAGACAGTTTGTACCTGGTTGGAAGCTTTGTCCCAAGTGTATGCAGATAATAAATGGAAGCGTAGATGTTGAATCTGAAGAACGCCAAAGAAGAAAACTTGATTCAGATGTATGTATATGGGTCTGTTTTTTACTACCTCTGAATTCTGTAAGCTGGTGGAATTGGTCTTCATTTAAGTTCTGTGTAAAAATATAAAAGAGAATTTTCTAGTATAAATATGAGTATAACCTTTTAAATGTCTCTGTTTAAATGCTTAGTGTATTTAAACCTTCATTTTGAAGACTCTTCAGTTGATTGTGTGCCTGCACTTTGAGAAGGCACTCAACGATTTAAATTTAAAAAATCCTCATTCCTAAATAACTGTTGATATCCTTTTAATTCAAGTCACTGTTCAAGGGCAATTTACCTTAAGTTTATATAAATAGCAAACTACTACCTTGTATTAAACCAGGTTTTTCAGGTCTAGCAAAAGACAAGCTTGTGTGCTTGAACACTGCATATATTGCTTCTAAGGATGCAGGGATACGCTGTGTTGATCTCTTTGGTTTAAAAATACACTGTCCCTAGCAGTTCATTGCCTGCATTGAGGTGAATTAAATGTACTCTGCTGTGGTGTCTGAGTTGGGAAGGCCATGGCCTTTGTTCAAGGGCAGTAATGAACTGGCGTGGGAGAAAGATTCTTTAAGAGCAGAGTCTGGAATACAGTTTATACATTGTTGGAAGTTTTGTTCAAGATATATGCAGATAATCAACAGAAGAGTGGTCAGTCAAATTAACAGAAGCTCACACATACATGGCGTGTAGCAAAACAAAACTGCAACCTAGAAGCAGCTACACTTTCAACCCAGCAGCAGTCACATGAATTTTTTAGATGAGATGTCAGCATGCTTTGGAGATTGATAGCATATGAAGCTGAAATTTGAAAGCATGCATTCATTACAACTGCTACTGTAAAGCTTGTACCATTGGTTTTTGGACTTAAATCATTCCTGCTAGGAAATTCAGTTCAGAGTTGAGACCAACAATTTACCTAAGTTGTTTTAAAAGCCTAGCTTGACAGGCCATTTTCTTGTGATGTAAGTTGGTGTTCATATTCAAATGAGATTTTCTGTTTCTGTTCAGGGGCGTACAGCCAAGGCTTTGAAGTCTCTGCAGTTTACTAATCCAGGACGACAGACCGAGTTCACTCCAGAGACCAGTAAAAGGGAGAAAAGAAGGCTGCAGACAAAAAGCGCTTTGTTTAATTCAGACAGGTGGGCTGCTTCCACTATTTATGTGACTATCTTTCATGTGTTTCATTTCAAAGTGGAGTAGCCTTGATAGTCAGTGTCCCTAAAAGACTAATATTTCAGAATATAGGTTGCTTTTTTTTTTTTTTTTCTTTTGAGTCAGGAATAGTTTAACTAAGCTACTGCTATTACTCACATTGTTGAAGTAAACAAAAGAAGGTAAAACTAAATACAATCTGTATTTCAATTAAATAAGAACAAGTATTTGTAAGACCAGACATGGCAATGCTACACAGACTATAGACTATAAAGTCTAAATATTATATTATAAAAATATAATATTTAGACTTTAATAGAGAAGGTCAAAGTAGAGCTATAATCAATTTTGGTAAGCTTGGAGAACAAAAGCATTTGAGTTAACCTTACCCTTTTTAAATAAAGTTAGTGAATTGTTGTCTAACAAACTGGATAGTGTCGGATGGCAAGTTAAATCTTTTCACGAGTCTGACTGCAAAGTCAGGCATCTGACAAATACATCTGAGTTCTGTGTCATTTTCCAATTAAGTCTTGATGTTATCCAAATGTGAGAGTAACAGAAATCTTAGGTGTAACTCATCTTCCAACTTAATATAAAATCATGCAAGAAAAATATTACCGCTCTGCACCTGCACTTAACCTTACAACACAGAAACCAGACCGCACTACCTGAGTTGCGCACAAAGCTACTTTCCTTCCATTTTATTTTCTTCTAGCCAATTTGGACACAAGTTATAACCAGGGAAATTTTGATAAGATTTCAGGAAAATACTTTTTTAGAATGCAGTAGTTAAACACGGGGTCAAAGATGTGAAACATCTGACCTGAGAGCTATTCAGAACTTAACCTAAAGCACCTAATCTTGCTTGGCCAGACATTAAATACAGGATCAGACAAGACTACTTCCAGAGCTTCCTTCCAACTTTTTCACTGATTCTGTAGCTTAACAGAGCTATAATGGATGACTGGTGAGTAAAGCATAAAGACATAAAAACATTTTTTAATTATTGTGTGCATCCTGAAGGATTCTACATAACCTCCTTTGAATTGCAACTATACATGTTAAAGGTGATGAAAGTAAAAGCAGGTTCTTACATCACCTGAAAGATAATGTAGAGTTAAGTTTATTTCATAACTAAGAATATTGAAAAATGATTGAATAAATTATTTTAGTGTTAAAGAAGATCTAAAACATTCCTATTCTTGAAGTGAGTTTCAAAGCACTGCAATAGTGTAGATACGAATAAGGAGAGGAAATGTTTTTTGCAGATAGTTACACGTATACATTTTTTAGATTAGTTGTGTTACTTTTAAACACCTAAAAAAGCAAACTTCTGTATACAACTATTAGCATCTAGATATCAAAATAGATGGATTTTTAACATGGAAATAACTGTTGTTTTTCATTATGCAGGCAAGTTATACCAGCTAAGAGTAAGGTCTATGATAGCCAGGGACTTCTACTTTACAGTGGAATGGACCTCTGTGATTGCCTTGATGAAGATTGCCTGGGATGTTTCTATGCTTGCCCCAAGTGTGGCTCCAACAAGTGCGGAGCTGAGTGTCGCTGTGACCGCAAGTGGCTCTATGAACAAATTGAGATAGAAGGAGGAGAAATCATTCGCAATAAACATGTTGGTTAGTGTATATATGCATTACATAGTTCATATATTCCATGCATTGATTAAACATAGTGCATTCATCAGAGCTTAAGACCATTGCAGTTTATCATGATCCACATGATCAATGCCCTTGTTTTGATATTTTCAACATGATTATGGTAATATTGGGTATCATATTGATATGTTGTCACCCCTCATTCTACCTTGTAGTCAGTCTTGTTTAGTCCTATGAGAAAGTTTTCATTGAACTGCATTATGAAATATAAGATGCTAAATTCTTAGGTGACCTTCTTGGCCACTAACAGCATTCCATACTTCTGTGGAGTGTACTATCTCTATGCATCCCTCATGTATCCTTCTCTGTTTCAGGATCACCTGATTTTGATTCTTTTATTTGTGAAATACACTTCTCTGATGTAAATTTTCAGTAAAATTACCTACAGTATTAATAAAGTTTTCTCTGGTATTAACAGTGAAGGCTGTATCTTCTATAGATTATGCCAGCTACATATGATAAATGCAATATATGTTACTAACTGGATTCAGAGGTATTTAGCTCACGTGTCCAAGTTACTGAGATTTAGGATCAAGCTAACGAAGGAATTCAGATCTCATTGTAATGTTTGTTTGCATTGTCAAAACATTGAAAAATATTTAAGCATGTCATTATGGTACTGTATTTAGCTGGATTCTACGTAATACAAAATAAGATATCTGTAACTGGTAATTGGACTGGAATGTCAATGTTTCTGTCCTCTTTTTGCTTGTTTTTAAGGTAAGGGTTTCCATGCAGCTGAAGAGAATTCAAGTGTCTGTTCTCAAGCTAAGGCTGTCAAGACTGGTACAAAAAAAAGTTGAAACTATTTTAGTAGATTTAATATTAATCCTCAGAAGAGTGTTATTTCCTGGCATTTTTGTTGTTGTTGTCTGAAGTCTACATATAATCTTGAATCATATTTATTTTAAGGATGCTGTTAACTATCGCCTTCTGCAATCTTCAACTTGATAAAGCTGAATAATCTTGCCTATTTTATTTTCCTGGTAAGTGATGTGAAGGACGTCACATTTGTAAAACATGAAGTTATGCTTTGAGTTGTACTGACATCTGCTGGTCCTAGTGAAGTATAAGCATCAGCTTAAACTGGTAACACATTTGTTAGGTCTTGTTGGAAAATAATCAGTCTTTTCATCAGAGCCGTGGCTGTTCTTCCAGTGTGTGCCTCACTAGCCCTGAATTCGAGACACATTTATCACAGGATTTATCATGTGCTTTTGTTTTTGGACAGCAATGTGCTGTTTACATTTTTTGAGGCTGCAACATCACAAATGAGTAATAGCTGTTCTGTTCATTAGATATGTAAAGTTTTAGCAAACTTTACATGTTGCAATGATGTTTTCTACATACAAATTATTAGATGAAAAAATTAGATAAAAAGGATACAAATTAGATGAAAAAAGAAATAGATATCTCCATCTATTCACATTAGAGTGAACAATAAAAAGCTGCACTAATTCAGTATAAGCAATACCCAGTGTTAATAAACATAACAGGCTTCTAATTTTTTTTTGACTAACTTCTCATCAAAGCCTAGTGTTAGACTTGGGATTCAGTAAATGCTTAAGTGCTTCATTAAGGGGGAATGAAAGTAGTTTATATTTTCTACAGCACAGTACTAGTATTGTGCTACTATAACTCCACTAAATTTCTAAAAGTTAATATATGCAAGTGTTTTGGTTTGCAGATTCAATATTAATGATGACTTCAGCAAATAAATCGCTCAAGATGTTCTCAAACAAGATGTGCAGGGCTATTGTTTGAAAACCTGCTCTAAGTACTGGGTACTATTGAATACTGTAAAAACTGCCTAAGGTGTAACAGGATTTTTTGGTGATGGTTGTTCAGATCTGTTAGCTATGTAGGAGACAGATAGGATACAACTTTGGTTGTCCTATTTCTTAACTTAAGAAATACTACTAGCAGGACTCGAACACCTTAAGTTTCCTGAGCTATTAGAAATCTAGTTATAGTAATCCGAAGTCCTTCTCAGTGCAAAAAGCAGAGCAGAAATGAAAAACTTTTAAGTAGGTGATTTAGGCTTGGAATGGTCACACAAACCCAGTTTCCTCTAAACTTACTCAAGTGAGATCTGATGTCTTCTTTTCAGGTTTTATCCTCTATATGCTGGAAATTTTGATGCAGTCTCTGGAACTAAATGTCTAATTTACATATGTTAAAGCTGGAGAAAAGAACATCCATCTCACATCATACAGCAGTAGTACTATCAGGAACCTCCTTGTAAGTGCCAGATATGTAGCAAGGGTGGTAGTGGCAGGGAAAAATGGAAAACAGGATAATTGCTGTCTAGTGTCCCTTATTTTCCCTAGCTTGCAATAGTGACTGCAGATAAGTATTACCAAGTTTACCTTTCCTTCACACTTCACATTTGACTTGCATCAATCTAATCAGTATTAACTTTGCTACTCAAACCATGTATTAATTGAGAGAATGGAAGGTAAATGGTCGATAAAGAATGAAAATCTAGTATTTTAGGAAAAGAATCCTTCCCTGGAAAAACTGGGAGCAAAGCCACAATCTGGCTAATAAAAATGGGATCACACCCAGCAAGCTAATTCCATAGTGCATACTTTCAGAAGTACCATTTCTGTTTAAGCACCCCAGTCAGAGCAGGCTTCTAATCTAAAGTTCTAGAGTACTGAAAGAAGGATTAATAATGGTAATAATTAAATTAGACATCTTTCTGGACTCATTTACATAGGATAAAGAAATCTGACATGTAGACAGTTATGACACTGATTACATCCCTAAACAATAGACAGGACCACATATTTTAGTTCATCTAATTGGCACATAAGTGTATCCTTTTAGGTATATGTCCTGTTAAAGGTGGCAGTATCCAGGCAAGATTGCTACCTACTAATTTTGTTGCCCAAAAAGTTAATTAATAGCCATTTTACCATATTGGTACCCAGTGTAGCCATATTTATATTTAGAGTAACAGGAATGTACAATGGCATTTTCTCAGTGCCTGCTATAGTTTGGTTCTTTTGAGTTTTAAAAAAATAAGGTAAACTAGATAAATATTAGTTTCTCACACTGTGTTTTATTTTGCTGTTGAAATAAACTTCTAACTTTGCATGCACAGTGTGACCAAAATATCTGCGTAATCTTTAGGGTGATTGGAACCCTTAAAGTGCCTTTATACACTTGCATGTTATACTCATCCATTTTCCAATTAAAAGATTAGATTCAAAGCAAACTTTACTATCCTGCAAGGTTTTAAACATTCACAGCTATGAAATATAACCATGCATTTATATGAAGTTAAACACCACACAATCTTCTCAGCATTATTGCTATCCAAAAGTAACTGTGTATTGTATGTACATAGTCCCCAGTCTTTCTGGATTATTCTACAGTTAGGCCTGTTAAATATTTGTTTTGAATATAGCCAAATGCAAGTTTCCCATACACTAAAGTTTACAAATTAGCTACAATCACTTTAAAGTGTGTGTAGATCAAAGAGAAAAGCCAACTGTAGATATTACATTTACTGTGTTAAAATTTTTGCCTATTGATATTAATTGCAAAAAAAAGTCTTAAACTTTACATATTGAAAATGAAGGAATTCAATGACATTAAAGTAGTTTCGTGAATAATATCTACCTCATGAAGCAATTGAGTTGTTTAAACAGGCTCCTGAAATGTGATGTAAATAGTTTTAAATACTGTTTTGGTTTCTTACACAGAAAATTCAACTATTTAAAATAGAGTCAAATTTAACATCTTCTAAAATCAGCAGAAATCATCCTATTGACATAATGAGGTTTACATCAGAACTTTGCAGCCATATCTAAGAAATGGTGTGCCTCATTTTTGGTGGATTCGAAGGTTTCAGACAGTGAAGAAGTATTCCCTGGGACGTTCCCTGTCAAAGCTAAAAACGTAATCTGCATGTACATTTAGAGTAATTTATAATAACTTATATTCAGGTAATTAACTTGGAGAAGGCATTTTATTGACATTTTAAGTTTTTATGCTCCTGAAAGGCATTTATCTTTGGGAAAAGTGGTGAAGGGGAAACAGAACAGAAGACTGGTCTCTTAAAAATGTGACTTCCTTGAGTAGAGTGACTGTAATTAGCTTTTGTATTAATCATTGTAAAAATTATAATGTTCTTAAAGGTTTAGTTTAATACTTCTGTTGTTCTAGATAGATACATTTTTCAGTTTTCACTTTTTTGACTGCTTG
The DNA here is from genome assembly GCA_034781795.1 of Crypturellus tataupa. Classification (NCBI taxonomy): domain Eukaryota; kingdom Metazoa; phylum Chordata; class Aves; order Tinamiformes; family Tinamidae; genus Crypturellus; species Crypturellus tataupa. The sequence goes on along the minus strand of JAWLRI010000896.1, from coordinate 1,348,682 downwards.
ACTTTCAGGTTCAATAAATAAGTTTCTGGATAAAGCCAAGTACAGGGGATGAGCAAAATGAGAGGGTGCGCCTCTCAGCTAAGTTTCTCAAGAGCGACACTTCACTGGAAAAACAAAGTACTTCTACTTGAGGGGGCTCAAGTATTCTAACAAGCCTAAGCTGAAGACTTCAGAATTGTCTGTAAGTCCTTGGCATAATTTGAATTTAGGCTCCTGAATGTACATGAAAGAACTCTAGTGTCTAGTACTCTGTAAGAAAAAAATAATTTCTTTTGTAGTGGTTACCTCCGGCAGAGACATTAAAGAAAATATTAATGACATATAGAAAGCTTATAGAGGTTGCAGGTCTTTCCCATGTGGATTCTGTCATAACTAACAAAGTGGCAGGTACGCATTACAATGTTACTCAGAGACACAAAGGAGTTTAGGTTTCTTTTAATCAGTTTGGCTCACAACATTCAGACCAACATGAGGAAATTCCACTTATCATCCAAGTAGACAAGCCTGCATAGAAACCAGGATTTAATAGATCCAAACGACAGACTAAAAGCCTTTAAGAGGAAAAAGAAAAACACAGTGAAGGCAAGACTGTTTTGCCCTATATTATTTTTTTAGCCTTTTTATAATATGGAGCCTATAAATACTGTCAACAAAGGACTAGCAGACAGCTACATATGAGCATATGCTAAACACCCTTGGCTACACTGAGGTTGGGCAGTTGTGTGCAATTTGTCACATTTTAGCTGACAGAAACAGAGCTATAATAGACCTGGCTAGAGTCACTATTAAAGTTCTTAAAGCCCAGTTCATTTTTCCAGGAGTTTCATTTGAAAGTGATTATTGATTTCAAAATATCCAGGTTTACGTTTTAAAAGTTTCTCATAGCCAGCAGAGGGCATCAGTTTACTACAAACCTGATCGCTTAACTTTTTTGGGTTTTTTTTGGGTGCCCTTTATAGGGATGCATCTGCATTTACTTCAGCAGAGTAAATTTCATTGTAGGACAGATTCAGGAATCATGTCCAAAACCAGAGATACACTGTATTTCTCCATATACCTGTTGATTTTTATTCTTTCAGTTGTGTATGAATACAAGTCCTTATAAATGAGTTTACAGTTTACACTTCTCACTATGATAATTTGATCTTAAGATTCCAGCCGTAGGAATTCAATGCTAAATAGCATAAAAGAAGCCCATTCATAGCAGGGTGCTGCAGTCCTTAGTGAAATGAAGGCTTTCTGACATCCACATTTGCTGCTGTTAGTGTGCAGTACACCACTAAAGAGTAGCACTCATTCATTTTCCAGGACAAACACGTGTACTCTGACATTCTCCTCTGTTTCTGTGTTTAGAGCATACATTAGCACAGCATTAAAAGCAACATGGTATACAAGTCACCCCCAAGCAACAAGACTACCTACAATAAGCTACTGAAAGTAAACAATGGGAGGGAATTAGTGTTTGTACAGGGTCCTAGGCTGCACAGAGAACCATCAGAAAAAAATTGTGCAGTTTTTTTCTTTGTGTAATTTTCTCCTTGTTTGTTTGTTCTGACCTTCTTTGAGTAATAGCTGTGCCTACTTTAAATCCTTCATATCAGCCACCAAACTAATCACATGAAGCAGACATTAATTTGCATATTGAAAAATATAAGAACAGTTGCAACAAGTATCAGCTAAACATCCCAAGTTAGCCACTTACTAGCATTATCAGAACCTAAAAAAATCTAGAAAAGAAACTGCTGGGAATTCAATGTTTCTGCTCAATTCACAGACCTTTAGGCCTCACAAGCCACCTAAACACGTGAAGCTAAGTGTCAAAATATGCTCTCAAAAGTCAAAGCCCCAAATGAAAACTCTGAACTGCTTGTTTCTTTCTGTTTTATGACCTCATAGTTCTCTGACAGTTTCTAGATGCACAAGCTAAATCCTTCTATCTTCACCATTGCTATGACCTTTTGCTTGATGACCAGCTCATTTTAATAGTAGTTACATTGTTGATCAGTGATTATATTTCAGTTTGGCTTTCAGGTTTTTTTTGCTGATCTGTCTTGCTTCCTGGGAGTTTCAACTCAATCTCTTGAGAAAAGAAAAAAGGTAGAGTTAGTCTGCTAGACAGTCTGCCTAGTATGCCTAACCTCAAGACAAACTCCTACCTCACAACTTAGGTAAATCCCCAAGTCTTAGCTCTACTGTTCTGGCAAGTTTGTCAGTACTGGCATTAGCAAGTTGTTTTCTCATAGCAGTGTGTTCATATTAAGTTCTTTTGAATTCAGCAAAATAACACGTGGGTAAATGATCCAGGCAAATAGGTCAGTTCTACACAAATGTAAACGGCAAATCTGAGTTCATGAAATGCTGAAGCTGATGACACTGTTCCCACAAAGGCACTGTTCACCTTCAGCTGTTATGCATGCTTTTGTAATGACAAATGAGTAAAATCGCGCCAATGATCTGATGAAAATGAGCCTCTTAGCCCCAGTGGAAGGTGGCTACTAAGCAACCATCAATATACAGCTAAAATAAAATATTCTGTTACTGGGAACCCCTAATAAAATGAGTAACCTTTGCAGGACTGGTCCCTGAAGACCAATCACTCAGAAGCATTAAGTCTCTGTAAAATCATTAGAAGTTGAGTGCCAAATGCCTGAATCTGGCCTTAAATATCTGGGCCTCCCATTGCAATTCAAAATCAGGTTTGGAGACAGGGACAAGACAACAGAACACGAGAAGACAGAATAGATTACTTCTGTCATTTGTGCTGGATATGGTCCCAGTAAAACTAGGTAGAAAGCTAAGTAATTAACTGACACCAATGCAAGCTAGTTGTAATTGTAGAAAAACCCAGAATTTTATTTTTCTCAAGATAAAGTTTTCTTTCTGCTGTTATGCTTGGGTTTTGACTGTGCCAGCTGCCTCTGGTTTATGACTCCCCCGTGTTAATTTTTTGTCTATAAATTGCTGATTCTTTGAGGTAAAACATTGGGCTAGATCTGTTTTGGAGTAAAGGAGACTGAAGGGCAATTGCCAAAAGAAAAAACATCATAGGAATCACTGCAATGTGATTCAGAAAATGTCTGCAACTTCTCCTTCAGATGTGAGGGAACTACAACATTCAGTTTTACACACATGCACCCCTATCCGAACTGGGTATCTCTGTTCAAACGTGAAGTAATATACTGAGCTACATATTTCCTCATATAATGATTGAGTACATAAAGAAATCCTTACTTCTGAGTGATACTTTTCTCCTGTAAAATATTTCTCCAAAATGGTAGAAACTAAATCATTAACTTTGTGGTTGTAATTGATTTAATTTAAATTTGAGTAGTGCCGCAGATGGACTGAGGCTTATTCAGATCCTGAACACCATAAGGTAGTTTATACTTATTTCAAATCTTGGTAAAGTTGTGTGTATGTGTGGTTTTGATCTGGTCCTTGTACACAGTTTATCTAGTCAAACTAGAGGGAGCTCACCTGTCAGAAATTCAAGGTGCAAATTAGTTTATATGAGTTGCCGTGAATTAGAGTAGATTTGTTTAAATCCTCCTGAGAGAAGCTGACAGGGAAGATGCAATGATGCTTTTCTACCCCAGTGCATGTTCTCCACTGTAGGGCATGGCTACAATGAATCCAATACCTAAATGTAATGTTGGAAAATATTGTTCTGCATCTCCTACTACAATGAAAGGTTCATTCATCACACAATTACAACAGTGAAAGTGACAGCTCTCCCTATGGATTGGAACTGTAGCTCTTTTCCATCTTAAATCCTCCCTTTTCTCCAAATCTGCCATTTCACAGTTTGTTTTTTTCTTTTAAACTTAATTGAAAACCTTTGTCTACTAGCCAACACTAATTAATGATGCCTCCTGCATGTCAGAAATTGCTACTGACATTCTAATTTTGCTTTATTTTTCCCATTTCTTTGATACTGTTAAAAAGAAATTTTGTATTTGAGTAAAAAAACAAATAATATATGTCAGAGTAAGCATCAGAAAATGTCAAATTGTTTTTTTCCAATTACAACTCCATTTCAAACAGAGCAGTGCAATTAAAGGATAATTGCTAGGAGTGCAAAGCCAAGGTTATGATCAGAAATGGTTACCTTTCCACAAAGTACTGTTTAGTAAATAATATACTCTTTCAGGGCAAGTTACTTTGCATATCTGTAAATATCTGGAAGCAGCCAAATGGCACTACAGTTGAGTAAATATTTGTTTATAAACTACTATACTAAGAAAAGAGCTATAGGTGGCTATTACTGATCAATAACAACATAAATTCACCCGTTATCTGTTTCCAGTTCTATTTCCAATGTCTAGAACAGTATAAGGAATGGTGATGCAAAGTGGGCTTTTCTTTAATTGGGCACTGAGAAGGCTAAGGGGAGTTTCAAAAGATGTGATAAAGCTGAAGGTATAAAGGCACCAAGCTTTTCTTGATAGAGACTGCATAACAAGGAGCAACAACCACAAATTAATGCTTGGCAGGTTCAGACTGGACATTAGGAAAACCTTTTTTTCCTCTAGAATGATAGTGCAACAGTGGAATAGGTTGCAAAGAGAAACTGGAATTACTATCGTTTTTAAAATGTTTTAAAGATTTAGCTGGATAAAGCAGTGGCAGACCTATGGCGCCTTTTCAGGGATGGGGTTCTTCAGCAAAAACATAGATTTTCGGTAGCTTCGAGCTTTGAAAAAGTGCCATGGACTTGCACTTTATAAAAATCAGAAGCTTGTGAAAAAATCTGCCTGCAAAAGGCTGCTCATATAAGGCTTCAGTGTCATAAACCGTTAGTAAGGTTTTTCCAATCTGTTTTATTTAAGTGCATAAAGTAAAACAGCATTTATTATTATCTAATTTACTTGTCTGGTAATAGTGCCCCAAAAAGGCCAGGACTCCAGTTTGCTACACGTTAACCTATTATTTGCTGTGAGAGCACAGATTCGTTATTTTCTGTGAGCGTTTTAGTGGCATAAGGATTAAACCTTAATTTCATTTTCTCTATATTTTCAAGTATTGTAATGAGGTGGCTGTCAGGACATGCAAGCTGAATGGAAAATACAAAATATATATAAAAGAAAAAAGAATGTTCAAAACTAGTGACAGAGACTAGGTGAAAAATTTCCCCTACAGGATTTGTAACTGCAGGAACTAACATTCCTGCACTGTACTAAGTGCAAACTGCAGATTGTGAACTGAAGGTTTCTTAGCTCCTGGGAGATAAGAAGCCTGAGATAATGTTGACAAGCTTTTAACAAACTCCAAGCTTTTTGTTAGGGGATTACTTTTGTGGCTATTTATTATTCTGACAAAAAAGGAACTCTGCAACATCATCTTGTAGGGACTACTCTTGTCTAAGTTGGAACTTTTCAAACGAGCAGTTACTTCAGGAAAAGGTGGGCTAGTGGAAAAGTGCCTAGGAGGGCAAGGGTGCTCTATGGGTACAACTGTTAATCCTCTTGTGCCCAGTTAAAAGAAAAACCAGAAGGTGAAGCTAACTACAGAGAGAATTTGTTTCACGACAGAAATGTAACAATGTTAGGATTTAGGACAAGCCTATAATAATATCTGTTTATTTCTAATATCAATCTTAATTCAAGGAATATAGAATATATTAAGAATATATTCCGCCTGCACGACAACTGTTTTCTCACCCCACCTCAATCATCCTACTCTACCTAAGGCAGATAAAATGTTCCTTTAAGCACAAAATAGGGAAACAGGATAGAACAGGATGCCAGAAAATAATGATCTCTCTGGAACAAATAAAGAGAGAGAGAGCAGCTAAACTAAGGTGTTTCCCTCATTCCCTGAAGATATGTCCTTATCTCAATCATTGGACAAATAATAAATAAATAAAATGCCTTGTTTAGTCGCATTCTTGTTGGAATCCTTTGACTGTAATGTAGTCAGGAAAAACTTCAGGATTGATCTGGTGTGCACAAACCTATTTTCTATTAAAGTGTATTAATGTCAGGTTCTGTGCAATTAGTGAAAAGTCAATTCCTATTACTAGTTAACACTATTGAGTATCTGCTTTCTTTAATAAAAAGTCATGTCCAGCATAAAGACTATAAATCAATAAGCAACCACTTTCTAAATCTATTCTGTCTCCTCCAAAAATGCAGAGAGCACTGTAAGAGAGAAGACAAAACAGGTTTAGGGGAAAAAAAAAAAAAAAATCTATGCTCTTTGAGAGACAGAATGTCTGACATCTGTTACATATCCTGTTTTCTCATATGCTTCTGAGAAACATTTAACTGCATTCAAATCTTTTTCAGAAATAGTTTACCATTTTCTAAAAAGTGTACAAATGCAAGCCACTGTTATAATGTTTGTATTCATTTAGTGGCATCAAAGATAAGAGTGGCTGAAATCCTTTATGGAATGAAGTCTTCTCTTGCATTTGGATCCCATATACGTTTAGTGAGCCAGCAGCTGCTGTTAGGACCTGACCACCTTGGAACAGAGCATCAAAGGTATCTAACACCTCCTGACATCAGTGGCTGGACTATCCAGTGTTTGCTGTTGACAAGCCCTGTAAAATAGGACAACTAAATAAGGTTGCACACCTAGGTCTTGCTTTTCAAAAGAAATAGTAAATGCTTATGCTTTAGCAATTTGCAGTACATCCACTGTTCTTGGCAGGGGCTCATCTCATATATGCTATATGAATGCCATAAGTAATAAGAGTTATTTTTTGTTAAACTCTGTATCCCATTGTAGATCTTACAGGCCTTCTGCTTGAACAACACTTGCCAGGATTGCACATAACACTTAATTCTTACTCTATTTTATAGAATAATCTACAGGTTTCCTACACAGTTTGATCATATGCAGTGATTGCTTTGTTAGATAGCTGAAAGTTATATTATTATAACAGAGTAATGTCAAACAAATCTCTCTCCTGCTCTTAATTGTGCTTTAGCAATGTTCTATCCTGTAAGACCATCTATTTTTGTGTATTTATTTTTCTTCTCTTTGGAAGATACAGTTATTCATTAAAAATAAAATCCAGTGGGCAACTGTGAAAGTTTTATTTGGTTTATTTTAATAGATATTTATTAGCAACGCTTTATTGTGAATATCAATCTATTAAGATACCAACAGATACCTCTGGCAAAGTTCAACTAGGAATCTGTTGGTATCTTAATAGATACAAAAAACACCTCTGGCAAAGTTCAACTAGGAGTTTTTTTTTTTTTTTTTTTTTTTTTTAAAAACTAATATGGCTATTGCAAGATTAGTTTTTTTTTTTTTTTATAAACCGCCTATTGCCAAATTATTTTTCTGTTTTTTTTCTATTAATTTTTTTTGTGTGTAGAGATCTGTCAACTGAAGAGCACAACTGAAGTACATCCCTATACCCATTATTTGGTGAATAGGAGGAAAAAGAACTGACTATGCTTCATTAGCATAGATGCCACTTCTATATTAGTGCAAACATACAAAATACAATGCTTCCAGTTTTTGGAGAGCAAAATGCTCTTATCCTCGTTAGAGCAGTAAAGAGCACCAACTGCACAGAACGTGCTCTGAGTTAGGGATATCCCAGCATACAAGGCTCAGTCTCAACCCCCTAATAGCATTTTAGTGGATTATTGTGCAGTGGAGGCATGGAAGCATCAGCCAGGGCACCCAGGTAAGTAGATTTTAGAGAAACCGATCTTATTCTAATGCCACAGTACAGGACAGAAAAAACTTTAACTAAATAAGCAACTAGATAAATCAATTTATACTACAGAATAGGCCAGAACAATCTTTAGCTAACTAACTAAATAAGTCCATACTAAACAAAATAAATAGTCTATTTTAAATTCTTGGCCCCTAACAGTGTCTTTCCCATCTGCAGACCACGTTTGTTTGTCCTCTCTTGCTTTGACCTAAAATTCCAGCACTCCACACCTGCACCCAGGAATAATGGCAAATAACTTGAGTGTCACCTGGGTTCCCCTCAGTTCAGTCAAGAGAAGGCTGATGGCCATAAATGGACAGGTGAAAACAAAGAAAAGGAAAATCAGAAAAAAGATGTTACAATTATTCCTTAGTATGCATTACATGTCAAATTCTTTTTGCAAACAGGCAAACCTCTTGTAGCAGTAAAGAATTTTTTGTGTGTGTGATGCACTGAAAAAGGTCTATCTGAAAAAACTCTAGCCTAGCTCTGCCTCTTCACACACTGCATACAGAGCTGATGTTTTTGTCCCATTGCAGAGATAATTTTGCAGTAGCACAGCATTAACTGCTCACATTGCAAGCTTTGTACCAGCAAAACTGAAATATTCAGGGGGCCTAACAAGAACTTTCATTAGTGGAGGTAGGCAGTGGTAGGACTTCAGTGCCACTGCTGGATCACTGTGGAGAGAAAAGGAAGAAATGAGAGGCTCAAAGGGGTGCTTGTTATTAGACATACTCTTTGGCAGATAGGAAAACTGAGGATGGAAATTCATCTTTTTTGTTGGGTATAAAATATTATTAGATTCTGTTGTGGAATGATTTACTTGCTTTCTGCTTTCTTGATTTATTCTTTCTGGATGTCTGCTTCTGCTTACTAAGTTTTCTTTACCTAACATGCAGGCTTGGCACTTAGCAGCAGCAAAACCTTAAAGAGCAGATTTGCTTCCCCAACTTTCTGCATTCTGTGTGCAAAGACAACATTATTTTAGACAAAGCCTGGCCATTGCTGGCAATACCAGGCAAAAAGTAAAAGCCTAACATTTGATATTTGCAAAGTCTCTAAACTTCCTTCTCTGAATTATTTTGAATAAAAATGCAGGAGAAAGCATAACAGTGAGTTTACAGTAGTTACATTTACCTGAGGTTGATCAGCTGGCAGTGTGAAGCACTGTGTACCTCACACTACAACACACAGTGATTTTTAAAAGGGCTAAAAATTGCATTCAGCTGCATGCAATTTTGGTGATTGTCTCAGCTGCTGGCAGTAGTGAGCACTCCTCTGGTCTCTGTCTTTTGTCTGTGCAGTGATTTTCAAGATCCTGATACCAGAGGTATACAACAATAAGGTAGTTCTGATTATTGTTCTTTTTTTTTCTCCTTGTTTCTAAGTAGAATTTTATGAAATACTTCATTGGTTAAAAAGCAGGGTTGAGCAGTTGTGTTTAAAAGTCATTCACATAAGGGGATTATTTCAGATGAAATTTGTTCTGCTTAGTTTTGCAGTAATACTGTAAATAGACTTTGGGCTGGTGGAACTCTCTCTAGTTGCAGAGGAAAGAAGTTCTATCTTACCGTGCTGGTGAAGATTTCTGGAAGCGCAAGGAACATCTAGATAGTTCACTCAGCTGAAAATCAAATAGGAAGAGACAAACTGTTTTATACCTTTCAAACTCTTTTCTGTAAGCTGTTTTCATGTAATTTAAACTTCAAAATAACCTCTATGATTAGAAAATAGTGATGAAAATAAAACTAAAAAGGAACAAAATTAACTTGTCCTTTTAAGAAAAAATTTCAAAAAGAAAACATAAAGTAGGAGGAAGAAGTGTTGAGAGAAGATGTCTTATTCTACTTCTGATAGTTTGGGTTGCCTCTTTGTTGGTTTTCAGTTGTGGCCCACAAATCTTTACTGATGGCTTCAGCTTACTTCTATGAAATGCCCCAAAATTATCTAAAATGAGTCTGCTGTCAGTAGCCTTACATTAGTTAATGGCCTTTGCTGAACTTGTGGGGAGGAAAAACAACTGTATATCAGAAAAGATCAGAGACTTGCAAAGAAAAGAAAAAATATTTTCTTTCTTTAAGGAGAAACAAGGGAGTGAATGCACTTTGACCATTTTAATGATCATTTGCTAAACATCTGAGCAGTTGAATTATTAATCTGAATAAATATAGATGAAATTCAGCCATAGATAGTAATATTTGTAGAAACTTGAATTTTATATCCACATGTATTGTGTTTTTCCCAGAAGTTTTACATTTTGATCTATCCAAGGAATGAAATTATATTATGTGATTTAACTACACTGTTGTGAATAGCGATTTGTTTGAAATGCAAAGTCCTGCATGTGTTAAGCAAAATGTAAGATATCTAGAAGGTAAACATTTTAGTTTGTTGGCTGAATTTGGATAATGAATAGATTTGAAGAAATTTCAATCTGCATGTGGAAATTCCATAAAAAGAAAAAGGAACTAGCTCATACTGTAAATTATTAACGGCAGTATATTTGCATTGCTGCAGTTATTTGTAACATAGGAAATGTGATTTGCGTATATATGTCATTTTGATATTAACTCAGTTACCAGCTCAGATCTAAAATAATATGATATCCAAGGCTCTCTTTTCTAAAGAAGAATTTTTAATGCAAGTGAAATCAATACGGCAAAACATTTCATCCAATGAGAGACTAAAAACTGAGAGTACGTATTTCTGAGAACAATAGATTTTAGACCCTCAATTAGTATCAAAGCAAAAGTAAAAATACATAACACAGTTACACACAGCTATGTACAGCTGAGAGTGTCTGAGCCAGAATAAAGAGTTACTGAGTAAGACTTAATGTTCTTGATGGGATACTGTTGGAGAAGCTTGCATTTCAGCATGATTATTACACAACCTCTCTTACATCCACACCCCTTCTTATTATTCATAATTATAATTTTCCATTCCATTTTTGACAATCACTATAAATAACTTCATTTACAACAAGTGTAGGAACAAACTTGTATTAAAGGGGATTGTAAATTACAGCTACATTTTTATAGCTGAGCTTTTTGTTAATTTAACATAAGCATTTCCCTCTGGATTCTTAAGCCTTATATTTATAGCCCAAAACATACAGTGAATCTTCATAACTTTTCAGATTTTTGTTTTACCAGTGTGTTCCAGAGTGGCAAAGATGACTGCTAGAACTGCAAAGGTTATTTAGAGTTTCATAGACCTGTTAAAATCCAGGCAATGACAAGGCTGCTTTTTGTGTCGTTAAAGAATCGTCCTCATGAAGAAAAGTGACTGTTTATAGTTCATTCATGGCCTCTATTTTCGCGTCAGTGGGAGTGCAGAAAGGTGAAATTGTGTGAAAACAATAATTGCAAAATAGCAGATTATTTCCGCTCCCCATACTTTTGCACACTGTTTTAAAAGGTCTCTGAGTAAGATCCTTCTTCTTTGTCTCCACTGAGATGCTAGTCAAGATGCTAATTATACAAGGGAAACAGTTGAAAGTCTACGTGCTGACTTTGTATAGGCCACCGAAATACCATCGGGATATGTTAGTACATTACTTGGTATCCTGAGGCCTTAGTGTTGCCTGAGGTTTAGCTAGTGTGTTTGAAAAGATCTAACATTTTTGTTTTGATTCTTCTGTGTAAGCTGTTTTCTGGTACTTTCTGCAGCTCTCTTCCCCCTTCTCTGTTACATAGTGTGTGATATATTTGTATCAGAAGGGGAGGACTGGTTGGAGAGGCAGTTGAATCTTGCAGGCTGGCTGAGCGCCAAATATCCCTGTCAGACAGGATCTATATGAATAGAAAGGGTTGTAGTTGATTCAGCCCACTGTGCTCAGGCATTGAAAGAGAACTTGAGCCTCTACAAAGAGGTCAAGTTAGCTTACTGTCTTTACAGAGACCTTTGCAACTTGGCCTAGTTTAGTATGTGATTGAGCAGAATGCAAAAGCAAGGAGAATTTGGTTATAAGAAAAACTTAGACTGTTCTGTATTTATTACAGGATTTAGGCTTTTAGACTTGAGAAACATGCAGCATCTTGCTGTGTCTGATTATTTCATAGATTTTGAACTAGTGGTCTCCATCAGTTAATCATTAATTGCAAATGAAAACTACTACTATGCAGGTCTTGCAAATACACCTTCTGCAGGTCTGCTTCTCCTAATGTGGAATACTGAAAACAATACAGTATGCAAACTTAGTACTGTAAGTAATTTTTCCAAACATAAAGTTTACTGTATTAAGTATTTCTGATATCTCTGTTATCTGCAATGCAGTCACTCCTCAACATTAGCCCCATGCCTAGTGGTTAGAATTATTAGGGTTGGGATATACTGTACTAATGTGTCAGATCTGTACGTTCTACTGATGACTAATAGGGTATGGCACTGAAGTATTACCTACCTGGTCCAAAATCTGCTCTCACTGGGACACGTATGGCAGAAACAATAGCAGAGTTTAAGATCTTTTTTTTTTTTTTTTTTTTCTGGTGTCATATTAAAAGTCTGTGTCAAGTCCCCTCGAAAGATTACCTGGACTTGAATGTGTGAAAAGAATAATGTTGTCAGACAAAATTCATATGGAAGGCTAGTACTCTGTTATGGTCATATTGAGATAGAAACACCTTTTTAATGAACTCAAAGGATGCCATACCAGAGGTAAAATCACTGTAGTATTTGGTCAAGTCGTCTTATTTTCAACAGTCATGGATATACATCTCATATTGTCTTGGGGTTCATCCAGATTTCAGGCTGAGCTTTTATTGCTGATTTGCCCTGCATAGAGGCCAGGAGTATGCTGGTTTCTTAAAGGATTAGAAGTTTCCCCCTTCTTATTTTCCACTGACTGATTCTGTATTCCCCAGAGACTTCTTGTTAACAGCACAGATCACCAAAAATTAAAAATGAAAAAGGAAGGGGGTGAGAGGACGGATGCGAATAACAAGACATACCTGCCGCAGTGCTTGCTGTATATTCCCTCTGTGTTCTACTGACGGTGTCATGTGGAAGGGAAATTGTTCTATCACTGACTATGTTAGATTCATGACCCCACCACAACCTTGAATTGGCCTTTAGTTGTCGCTGATGGGAACTGAAGAACAGCTCCTGTCGACATGATTGCTGCTCTCCAATGAATCAGAACACGCAGGGCACAGAGCAGCACATTAAACTAGCAACAGAAATATATCACCGTACTTTTATATAGATGTATTGCTTTTGCCCAGGCATATAAATGATTGGGCTATCCACTTATTTTTTTTCCAGGGACTATAAATTAAAAATAAGCTCAGGGTTTTGAAATTATGTTCTCTCTTTTCTTTTCCTTTCTCTCTCTCTCTCTCTCTTTTTTTTCTCCTTTTAAGCTGGGTAGCTGTCCTGGGTCTACAGTAAAACATTTTAAAGGTAATCTTAAAGCCTATGTCTATTTCACCATCGTTTTTGTGAAGAAAATCTACTACTGCAGTTTTGGCTCAAGTAATTTAACACTTCAATGTGATCCCAATCATATTATGTATCCTTGTGCTTCTTTTGCTGAACACTTACAAGACTGCATTCTTTTAATTTATTGAGGAGAGTTTTTAAAATGGCAAAATCCATGTCACATGTATTTATCCCCTAACAAATATTTCATAAACTTAGATTATTTCGATCTATCTTAACTAAAGGTCACTTTGACTTGAAAGTTAGTTTGATGTATGGCTGCATATTTTAATGTAGTGTCTCAAAAACTGAAATTTTTCACCATTAAACTGCATTTAATTTTTGCAACCTTCTCTTCTCCCAAATTGAATCATCTTTTTAAATCATCCTTTTAATTCAGAAGTGGTATCACCAAACTTGCAATATAAATGCCTGCAAGAAATTGTAGTATCTTTTGTCCCTTGTACATTTCCAGCGTGACCCTCGTTTAACACCTAGCAAGTTGGTACCCACATGTAGGAAAAAAAAAGCTGCTTCCCTTACATCATTATCCCTTCTTACATTTTTGAAATGAGGAACTAGAAATGCTAGAAGTTCATTTCTTTATACTATGGGAATAAAGCAGGAGGTTTCACTGCCTTGGAGATATGAAAAGATGCAAATGTGTCACAGTGTTTAGTTCAGCTGTAAGAAAGTAGTGCTTCAGCCCAGCCTTGAAAACCCTCACGCACATACAAGTACCCTAGTCAAAGGCGTGGAACAACCGACTCCTGTGAGGCAAATTTTTCTTGTAAGAATTTCCAGCATAGAACCTGTCAGATCGCCTACTGGTAACTCTTAAACATGCTATCACAAGACCTTGACGTTTTTAACTTTCCTTTTTTGGACTGCCTGATAAGAAGATTTTAAGCACATGCCTGCTCAAAGAAGAAAAACACTACACCAGTTACAATCCTTTCTCCTTATTAGAGTTACAAACACTGTAGTAACAATTCTTACACATCTTTTTCATCAAGGTTTGGATGATTGAATTGTTACTGTTAACCTGGCTGCACTGTTGTCTTTCAAAGAACAGTAGTTTCCACAGCTAATGATAATATCATCATTAAACATTTTGACAGTTTTAGGCGAACATTGTTCAGAATGGCAGTACTTCATCACATCAGGGTCTTGACAATATTTAAATCCAGTTTGGTCCTCTGTACAAATGCAACTATTAAGAAGCACAGATACCAAGACTACTTACTCTTTCTTAGGCAGGGAAAGTCCATAAAAAAACAAAGCATTAACTGCCTGAGAAGTAATGAGACCCCAGTCCACATGATCTGTTGCCACCTAGCCATTGTGCTTTAATTCCTTAGGAATTTAAGTGTCTTTCAATAAATCTGTCTAAATGTTCTTGGCGTAGCCAGGGTTTGCTGAGATCTTTTAGAGTGCTGTGCACTTCAATATCTAGCTCGTGCTAAAATCCTATCAAGATCCACTATTAATTCATGGATTATTGACTAATGGATTGAGGAGAGCATCTCCTGTTCTGTGTGTATTTCAAGAAAGAAATTTAATTGTAGGAGAAAGGATTTGTAGCTATGTACTAAGTGAAGATAAACACTTAGCTGTCTTTGAAGAAAAGGGTTGAGACAGAAGCTCTGCTTTTCCTTTGTGGCCATTTTAGGCCATTCTCTGCTAAATAGGCTATCTTCCAAAGTGTGGGGTCTGCAAAATGTCAAGTGTTGCCCATAGAGAATAGCTATCCCATGCAGACTGTTGTTTTCACGGTGCCATCAGCTGGACAGATCATTATGTAGTCTATCAGTGGATTTAGTCCAATATATATTCATTCTGAAGATGCAAAATGCTGAATAAACTACTCTCCAGATTATTGGTTGTTTAAAAAAATATATCAGCCTGTTCTAAGAAGTATTTTATTTCTGCCTAAAGTACCACCCAAAAGCATTTGTATTCATTTTGTGTTATGCAGGCAATTTGCCACATGGCCAAGGGAAAGCTAATTGACCTCTTGGTACTTGTTCACCAAGCTAGAGACTTAGGAAGTACTTTTTTTTTTCTTCCCATTTTATAGAGTTGGAGTCTCGACTCTCTAATAGCTTGAACAAATGATAATTGTTGACAAATTAACTTTTGAGTATAGTTGGTGCTCAGTTCTAGATGTAATGGATTTACAATGTCTGAAGTTCACTCATAAGCGGCTCTAGGGAAGATCAGAAAGGGAAGATCTCTTGTCATACATAGGACTGTCTGGGGTGCTTTCTCTGGAGGGAGGCAGAACTGAGGACTAGGCTACAACTGTGAGGTTGGCTGCTCTGGGGGGGTACTGTTGTCTGTTAAAACTCTAAGTAATTCTCCAGTCTGTTCTTAGAAGGCTCATGAAGATCTCTTATGAGCAATCGCAAAACAGAAAAACAGAAGCAAAATGAAAAAGTATCAGAAAATGACCATTTCAAAATAGAGTGGTGATACGCAGAGCAATATAGCTGCCTAGCAACTTAGTGTATGTTAAGAACTATTTAATTGAAATTGCAGCTCAAATCTTTCCAACTAAACTTCAGACAAACTTGAAATACTTCCATCAAATAAGTATAACTGGCACTTGAAGGCCACATAGAAAGTCATTACTGACAGGTGCTCACTTTTCTGATAATAAATTAGTTTTCTGACTCCTTGAACATCATGTCAGCCCAGACAGTAGATTGTTTTATAGCACAGATCTGGTGTGCTGTTTGCTTACTGATGTTATGAATGTCTGCGATGATTATATTTAGGGTTTAGGTTATCACGAGATATTGAGATTGTACAGAAAAAAATTCTTGAAATGTCCTAGCTTGATCTACACAACTGTTCATCCAGCAGCTCACGTGAAGGGGAAGGTTGACAAATTTCTGATATGAAACCCAGCCGTCAGAACAACACGAGGTAATAGCTGTCCTTGTCACACGCGCCAATTAATTCACCAGACTGTCAATGCTGGTATAATTGATAGACTCCACAATCTGGCTGAGTAATGAAAGTGGAAAGCATTACTAAGACCACATCACCTCCTAAGAGATCTTATAATGTAACCTGAGCTGTCAGCACTGCTGTGAGGGACACTTTAAAAACAAAATTTTTCTACAGTGGTAAGTAGAGGTTTCATCTGAATCAATTTAAGGGTGAAAAAACATGTGAAAAGAACCTGAAACAATTAGACAATATTGTGGAGTGAGATTTTTACCAAAATACTCTTTAAAGTGGAACAGAAAATAAAATAGTAGTTTCTCTGTGTTTTGATCAGTGTATTTTAATGAGAGAATTGTTTTTAGATGAAAACATGGCCATAACCTTAAAAGCTATAGATGTTGGAAAGCAGGGTCAACTAAACTAACATATTCCTAGACTAGCATATCTGATATAGAAATGTTAAGACTGACAAAATCAAAAATTGCTGTTAGAATTCCCTGACTGCAGTGCTAGCTCACCACTTCCAGTGTAGACTTTTCTTGAGTTCTCTAGGTCTCAGAGAGCAATTTTATTTAAAATCACTCGCTTATAAATAAATAAATCAATGAAGAGCTACCTTCTTTATCACAGCAGCAAAGGGATAAGTTTGCTACATCCAGAACCAGACCCACTTACTTGTGGCATGTGCAAATCAGGACTCCTATTACGTTAGCTGTGTTAGCTGAAGAGAGCTCATTGCTGAGGACTCAGTAATACCCGGATAGAAAACTTTGAGGAAAAAAATTCAAGGGCATATACAGTGGCAAAACAATAGTGTGAAAAACAAGGGATTGACATTCCCCAAAACCTCCCAGCAGAACTGATGCCGTCCTGTTGAACCTGCTTTGGTTTGTGTTTGAACTAGACCTGTACAGACAGAAAGTAGCAATAGGAGTGTCAGATCTCGGATTTTCCCTTAATATACAGCCTAAATTTGACACAGGAATCTGTAATCCACCTAGATTCCCTTGGGGAATGAGGAGGTACATTCCTGTACTGACCCATGAAATTTATCCCACCTTCCTTTCACGCAGTGCCGTGGTTCAGCTTTTTCTGGGATATCACAGATATGGGATAGGGCAAATGTGTCTAGAATCATCAGTATCACTTAGATGGACTCGAGAAATGCTTGCTTGCTACAAAGAACAGGGGGCAAAATGAGATCTGCTTCTCTGCTCTTAGAAGTGGTACAGAAGCATGTTAGAGAGCCCTAGGGAGCGAATTCTAAGCCACCTGGGAGTCTAATGCATGCTCTGAGAGAATCTGAAATAAGAAAGCTCAGCTTCTAAGGAGAGTTTTGGCCATCTTTTTGGGGGAGGGGGAGAGCATTGTAAGGGGAGAGAAAACAAAAACACTGTAATATTTGTTCTTTACGCAGTTCAGGGGATGGTTGAAAAGCACTGCAACCAGTGATAACAATGAGAAAAGCAAGTAAAAAAGGGACTCTGTGCTGCATAGCTCTGCTTTCCTGCTTCCTAGGATTTATGTACTTATGGATGAATTTAATACTTGGTGATCAAAAGAGTTCAAATAGTGGTTATATTAATGATTTCAACATAACCTCTAAATCCCAGGGTAGCAGTAGAAATTTTCAGTTTGGTCTTAATCTTCTGACACTTTTTATTAAGAGCTAAATTAAGTGCTGCTGCCTTACGATAAAGCAGCTTACAGGAGTGTGAATTGTAGTATTGTCATTACAGTATATGTATACTCTGTGCTTGGATCAAAATTTCTGGTCAGATTGGCTAGATCTTTTCTGAAAGTGAATTACTGAAGGGAAAATCTCCGTGATTTTTTTGGCCTTTTTTTGTTGGCATTTGGTTAATCGTTTTTATCTATGGCTCTGAGGTTGTCTAGCGAGATGCACATTATTAGCTACGTTGTTAGAGTGCAATGCTAGTACATGTGTTCCAGGACAGGACAAGGACCCAAGTGCTCTGGTCAGTGCAGAATGCATTGGTGCTCAGTTGCCACTGTTTCTTTCTGTTTTCCAAATAAATGATTGGTACCTGGTCAAGATCCCTACGGAGCTCTCAGCCCATTCCAGTATTATGCATTTTGCAGTAAAGACCTGTCTTACTCTGGAGTTTATTACACATGTGCTGATGGCCTTTTGTGACAAAGAAGACACTAATAGGCTTAGAGGAAATACAAAACATCATCCCCAAGGACCAAAACTCACAACCTAAGTTTTTATTTGGGAGCTAGAAGTTATCTTAAATTCTGATCCCGAGTGTCTTTTAATTTAAAGACAGGGACTTTGAACTTGACAGACCATTGCGTTCCTTCTAGTGCAGTATCAGGGGATGGTTAAAGAACCTCTTACTTCAAAAAGTGACGGCAGTATCAAAGGCAGATAAAATCCATTCTGAGACAAGCAGGTATAGAGCTGTTGGTCAAGGAAGACCTCCCCCCCCCCTTTTCAACTTGTAAACTAAGTGCAATTATTCTATGGACTAAATAGCATAAAAGTTGCATACGAAAAATGACCAGGTCTAATGACATTGTGAGACTGTGTACAAGAAATTCAGAGCTCACAACTAAACTAATGAATCCTATTTGCAACTCTGCCACAAATTTTCTGGATGAGTAAGTCACCTGGGCTTAAATATTATTTAAATTTAAGAGGAAAATTTAAGTTCCTAGTTTGAGTATGACGACATACATAGTTAAAAGGATCTTATGACAAAATAAATTTGAGATTGTTAATACATCGTCACCATGTTCTAAAATCTTTTCTCATGTCTGCTGGTAAAATGGACACAGTTTGTGCTTGTTAATGTAAATAGTCAACTGAAAGAGCAAGTTTGTTTGTCAGGTGGCAAATCTTTGAATTTGCAGGATATGAAGGAATGAATGAAGCAGGGCAAGAGTCTCTGTTCCTACTAGCATGCAGGGAGTTGGAGCTCTGGAGCTTGCAAGGGGTGTTCACTTGCATAAAAACAGGTTTTCTGTTAAAACAGGTTTTCTTTCCCCAGCAAATGAGCTGGTTCTAGTAACCGATGGGGGAGACTAGTGGTCTAATTCTGCTTCAAGCATATTGACCTTCATTTCAATTTTTTGGTATGTTGAACAGGGTCAGCAGTAGGATTTGTAGGTGTTCGACAAGCTTTCGTCTTTGAAATGACCAGAGATATCTGATGTATCACCCCATATCAGAAATGTTTAGAGGAAAAAAAAAATAGGATTTAATTCTCTACCTGTTTTGGGGGGGGAAAAAAAAAAAGGCAAATTTATATCTCTTAGAATCCCGGACTAACTCAGGTTGAAGGGGACCTTGGCAGTTTATCTAGCCCAGTCTCCTGAGAAGGGAATGGAAAGGGAAAACTTTCCCAGTGTCCAGCTGGGAAGAGCAGTGCCAGGAGGTGCCCAGATCAATGTCCTCCTCTGAGGCCCCTCTCCCCGGATGCTGGGCCTCCTGCGCTGCCATCCCCGTGTCTGGCCCGTGCCTGCTTTGCTCCCCGTGGCAGCGGAGCTGCCCCACAGCCAGCCAGTCTCCAGCCTGTGCCGTGCCCAGGGGTTAGTCCTTCGCATTTGCCCTTGTTGAATTTTGTGAGGTTTCTGCTGCGTGCTCCTCCAGCCTGTGTCCCTCTTGCACACTTTTAAGACCTCTGAATTGAAAGTGAAATGCTAATGTTATTTTAATGCTCCCGTGTGCTCTGTGAGCAAGGCAGAATGCTTTATGGCAGATCATATTTCTTAGAGTGCATCTAGAATATATCCTAAAAGGGAAAAAATGGGCGACTGAGTGCCTTGCTCTACCTCCCCCACCCAGAGGTTAGTTGATATGCTGCTTCGTATAAGATATGTGGCAATAATATCTGAATGTTGTGGCCTTCGGTGAATGCAAGGTTTAAGACTTGAGGGAAAGGCATCCATAAATTCTCACACTGCTGAATGGATGGCAGTTTCATTTGAGTATTTTCTACTACAGAAATTTAACATTTTTTTCCCAAGGGCATGTGTCAGGGAGCAGGATGAGAAGACTTTATCATATGAGTACTTGCATGACTAGTGTGAAGTAGGCATTTCTTGTGGGCTAGCAGAGGCTACGTGTTTGAATATGGGGCACCCAAGCCACAAAGAGGAAGAGGGGAACGTAACTAGTTTATGTTCTTGGCAGAAGCCTGAGAATAATGTGATGTGCTTTGTTGGGCAAGGTGGAAGATGTTATGTTCCCAGCTGGCAACGGACGGTAACTTAATACTCCCAGATGGAGACTGAGGATGATATGATATTCCCAGCTGGTAGCCAAGGCCTGCCTCAGTGCATTCCCATTTGTGCATGTGGCTTTTCTTTACAATGGGAAGGGGTGGGTAAAGTATAATAAAGCAGCTGCTCTATTAGAAGATAAGCTTTGTGAAGAATAACACAAACATGCAGAATCCCCTTAATCTTAAACTTTATTACCCTGGATAATAGGCTTTAGTACTGACAACAATCAGTTGAAATGCAGAATTGTCTTGGTTCCTGAGGCACCTGCCATGTCAGTCAGTCAAAAGGCATCTTGCTCTATAAAAAAGGTGCCTGTTTAGAACAAGCTTGAAGTTGGGTACTTTGGGGGAGTGTTTTTGAACAGGCAAAGGAAAATGTGGATTTGCTATCTTTGCAGGTTTGAGAAAGCACTTCTAACCTGCTGTAGGAGAGAGGCTGAAATGGTGAGAAAGCCTGTTGGCTTTTTCAGCTCAGAGGAATAAGCCATCTCTTTTGGCCCCTGAAGCCACCTTGAAAGCACAAGAGTTTTGATATTCCTATTCTGAGTTAGGCCTTATTTCCAATATTTACCCAATTACCTATTTCATCATTTGGTATATTCTCTGTCTGTGCCAGGGCAATATCTCTGCCCTAAAATCAGTTTAATCTGAGGCACAATTCAGAACTGGCTTCTTTTAGCTACTGAAAAGCAGACTGATGGAAAAATCTAGGTCTGAGCAGAGAAGCCCAATATACGTGTGCACTCCCCATTCCTGTAAGTGGGGAGGTACAATGAACTCTTAAATGAGAACAGATTTTATTTTCAAATGGCTTTGACTTTATCTATTTTTTTTTAATCTACAGTCCTACTGTCAAAACATTAGGCAAAAAGAATCTGCTTACCTCAAACTTTGGAGATTTCTTTTTCTTGTTTAGAGCTATTTCAGTAAAACCTTTTGTTAAGAATAACCACAGAACAATGGAGGATGACCGTTCAGCTGTGAGTAGTAAAAACACATTTGTGCCAATTATTTCCACCTGTCAGTATCCTCTAAAAAGAGTTTTAACCGTTGCTGTAGCAGAATTTCACAGAGCAGCATATATAAGGCAGGTCATAGAGAGGAATTTTCTTTTGCAGGGAGGGAGTGACACAGGCCCAGGCAGCACAGTTAAGTAAGGCTGAACATTATGAATATGTTAAAGGTTGATCTAGTGGGATAGATTGTGATTCTTCGTTTTAACCACAAACCTAGGATCTTTGCCGTTTAATGTTCACTATTTGAGTATCATCTCCTCTAAAGAAAGTGATGACTGGAGATTAGAGAGGAATAAAAAGAAACTAACAGCGTATTCAGACTTGCCGAACTCCCGGCTTTGAATGGAAAGGGAGCAGCAGGTGCATTTAAACTTCTGGTCTTGAAGACAGGAGAAGTGCAGCAGCACGGTTGTCCCAGCAGCAGCCTGCAGCTCGCAGCAGGCGCAGGAGCAGTATCAGCATGGCAGACTGGACCGTGTAAATGCTACCTGGCTAGATAAGAGCAATCAGGAATTGCGGAAGTCCAAGAGAGGAGCTTAACGCTATCTATCTCAGTGGGGCTTGAAAAGAAATGGTGTTTAAAAGTCTAATTTATCTCTGCTGACTTTTAGATCTAGAAAGTTGTCTTCTGTACCTAGCAGTTCCAGGCTCACCATGAGGAGGGTTTCTTCAGCAAGCTGTACTGGGGTTTTGCTTTGGTACGGCTGAGACAGAATCCACGTCCCCAGATGGCTGCGCTTCCTATGGTAGACATGACCAAAACACCTCAGCTTCCTTTGCTATGGAATATTGATTTTTTTTTCTTAGTCTCTCTCTTTTCCCTAGGAATTGACTGCACTAGATCAAATTAAGAATAGCATAAGCATTTAATAGGACTCCTTCAATACAATGAAGTTTGATTTTTTTGAAGCTGAAGTTCATGATAATTATTTATACTGACAGCACCCTCAAAGGCAATAGACTGACCCTTTCCTGAAGGCATCAGCCTCTCCATGAGGAAATATTTTGGTTCTGCTGCACTTGAACATGACCACATATACTGTCAATTATTAAATAGGGGGATGGCGATCATAAAACAGAAGTTAAAGAAGTTCAAATGAAGTTGTCTAAAGCCAGCGCGTCCTTCCCTGGGTGGTGCTCACTTGCACGGAGTTCACTGAACAGCACAACTTCAAACCTACTTTGGATGGAAAGGAAGGAGCTGCTTAATGCTGACAGCTGATCAAGCTGGGGAAGGCTCGTTTGAGGGAGCACGTTAGGCAGTTCGGGTCTGTTCTTGGTTTGGCTTTCGTTTGTTACAAAGGTAACTTGTCCCGGTCTTGGTTTACGCAGTTCAGAAAGTCTGCACAAAGGCAGCTTGTCTCAAAGAGCTGCTCTGAAACGTAACACAGGAGTGTTCCTAGGTACCCCAAACTGCCAGGCACATAAAAAAGGGAGCTCTTGCCCTAGTACGAGACAGGGTTTGTAGCTGGGAGAGGGTTCGCTGTGTGGAGCGGGGAGACTTTTTTTCCTTTTGTAATTAAAGGAAAAGTTTCAAACCTGCTTCTCAAAAATAAAAAGCGCTCTGTTTCTTTAAACGCAGGGCTCAGCCCAGGCTGCTCAGCAATTCATACGAGCGCTGTAGTTTTTCAGTAATGCTGAACTCTTGGTGACCCTCACAGACAATAATTGCTTTAGCATAGGTTTGACAACAACAGCAAGAAACTCTAAAAATAAGCACACGCTTAAAATAAATTTCAACCCCGGAGACCTGCACATGTAAAGAATCCAGTGCATCTCCAGTGTTGGTCTTGATTAACAACACAGTTCTTGGCAGTTGGAAAAATGACAGTTTTCCAAAGAGTTCAAATGTCTCCTGCTCCAGTTTCGGAACTGGCGAGAGGCCAGGCAGCCACTGAGAATGGATGGCCCTTAAAGGGCCAGGGCCCACATGCATTTGGCCCCAGAGCTAGCTTGTTTAAAGACGGAGCATGGAATAAATCCAGACTGTGATAGTGAGTAAAATAAATGCATTTACTTGCTTTTTGGTGCAACATTATGTTGAATACAACATTTACATATATTCACCTAAAATGTGTGCATCATCACGAGCAATGTGAAGTGCCCAATACAGCAGCCACCTTTGTAGTTGATGAATGAATTGACTTACAGTCCATGAGTCCAAAAATGGAATCATTTACAGACTGCTATATTGATAAAGTGATGGATTAAAATGCCATGAAAGAGACAGGATTTCTGGTAAGATTTATCAAATGTTCCTGGTAAGCTTAACGTATGTAAAAATCTGGCCCTTTCCTTAATAGAAATGTGAATCAAATTGAAAATAGATCACCTGAGTTTCATTTTAAACTGATTTCATGTATCTAGTATAATCAGGTATCAATAAATTTATGTATTTGTAGTCTAAGTCTACAGGAAATGCCTATACTTTCTGCTCAAAGTTGCTCTGTTGGTTAGAAGACCCTAGTCAATACAGTTTAGCTTCTCATAGGAATTGCTGCTGTAGTGTCAATGCAGTGGTCAAACACACTGTCTCCAGTTCTCTGTGCGCCTCGTAACACCAAGCCAGTAGTGGTGTGGTGTTACTGACAGCGCTGCAGACTGCATCTCGCAGTAACGCAAAGGAAGACTTTGCACCTGCTTCGGGCCTTTTGAAGAGTCTCTGCTAGTTCCTCCTCTCTAAAGACCACAGCACTTAAGTGTTTGCTTGATGAATAAAAAAACATGAGATGTACTAGCACACTTTAAGAGGATTGATAAAGGTACGTCTGTAATAGAGCTTGCTTGTTCCTTTACTGAAAGAGCCTGACTTCATCTGTTTATCTTGCTCTATTTTAACCTAATTAAAAATGCAGGAATTGCTCTCAGTCTAGCTGAAATTATCATCTATCAGGAGCCAGTCTGTTCTAGGTTCCAGGGCTGATTTTCATGTCAGCTGTTTTGGGGGATAAAAAGGAATTAGTTGCTCCACTCTTTTGCAGAGCTAGTGAACAAATTGGGAAATTGTTGATTAAAGAGCTAGAACACTGCTCAGGAGATGCACATTCCGTTTTTAGCATTGTGAGTTCTCTTGTGTGCTTGGGCAGTCCTCCTCCTCTCCTTTTCACTATCCTGTTCCTTTAGGTTCAGCTGTACAGTGTGGCAGATTCAATACACCAGAACTCGCTTGGCAAAAGCATGCATAGGGTCTGGCTCCTATGAGGATTAACAGCTGGTTAAATGGTTGTGCCAGCCTAAAGCAGAAAGCAATTTTATCCGAGTATCACGGGAATGTAAATTAGCATCAGTACTGGTGCACTTAAGACTGTTTTTTTTGCAAATGAAGGATGCTAGGATCTATAGCTCAAAATAAAGGCAAGATAAAATGCACTGCTCTGTGCTGCAGCCTCGTTGTATCCAAATACTGCATTTCTCTTCGTATAAAAAGAATTTTATAATGTCAGGTAGGGGAAAAAGTGGTTAAGTGAGTAAATATAAAAAAAGAATGAAGGGAAAAAAACCCAGAAGTATAATTCAGTAAGATGTGGTCAAAGTAAGGTCTCAGAAAAAGCCCTTGGGTAAATTTAACACCCATATGGAAGGACTGCAGAGACTGGAAGTCTCCCTGTGACCTAAATTATAGATGATTTTCAGGAGTTTCCTTAATAAAATTTGTCTAGGGAGAAAATATTGGTGTCAGTGAGAGGAAAAAAAAATCTGATTCATGGAAAATGGAAAAGAGAAAGGCAGCTTCAACCAGGAGTTAGTCATCAATCTATTTCTTAGACACCGTCTTGGCAAAACCCATTCTGGTAGAAGTTGCCTGCAGTAGACCAGATTGATTTGACAGTCTCTTAGCCTAATAAATGCTTGACCTCAAGGTCTGCTGAATTCACTAAATTCAGTATGCAGAGAATTGGGAACCAATCACCTCTGGGGAACATCCCGTTCTGCAGCCCTCCCTTGATAAAGGCCTTGACTGCTTTCAGCCTTATCGAGACTACTAGATGAAAGCTGCTCTCGGAAGAAGAAAGGTTAATCGACTACACTGCTGTTAATCAATCACTGGGAAAGATTCAGCACTTACAATAGGTAGGGCCCTCTTCCTGCCAAGAGTTTGTGCATGTTAACCAGGGACCATCTCCTCCTGCCCGAAGGATGAGTAATGGACAGAAACACGATCCACATGCCAGGTGTCTGATCCAAAGCCAACTGAAGTCAATAGAAAGATTCCCAGTGAGTTCAGTGGGCTTGCAGCAGACCCCAGAGAAAGAATTATTATCTGGGGCTTATCCTGCATACAAATCCTGAGCTATTTTAGCAGGGAAAGATCCTTGAGAAGCAGCAGATTCACCAGAGTTTTGTCTCACTGTGAAATCAAAGTTTTTCAGATCACACTGCATGTGGCTTGCACCACTTGTCAGATACGGCTGACATCTGGCAAACGGAAAGTAACTGCGTCTGACAGCAAGCAAAGCCATGTAAACATTTCAAGACCTCTAAAGAGTACTACGAAACCAAAACAAGAATGCAAAGCTCTGCCAGTATTTCCTTATACATCAAAATGCATAAGCAGCAGACCTCTAACTTACCTCCTTCATGTTTTGTTCATATCTGTATTCTTTGTATCAAAATAGATAAAACTAAGATGTCTCTGATTTTCTCAAACATAGAGCAGTAAGCCAACAGGTTTTACATTAGAAATACATCTTCACAGTATGAAGGGGAGTTAAGAATTCTCAATAATATAGAAAAACACGGGATTTTTATAGGAGGATGATTCAGTAATAGCTCATAATGGCTGAGCTAATTTTGTACCTTTTAAAAATATTTCCCATTATGTGGTGTTTTTATGTTACCAAAAAAAAAAAAAAAAATCAATATACCATAACAATGACATTTCAGTATCATCAAGAAGTTTAAAAATTAACAATTTGAGAAGATAAAGGGGTACAAGTTGAGGCTCTAGAGTTTTTGTTTCATGTTAGTATAGATCCATGAAAACACTCATGGCAACATAGGTCTTTCTGTGCTTGGACCTAGAGAAAAACCATATATATAATATATACATGCATATATCTCCATAAGTTGTTTTTTTTTTTTAAAGGAATTACTGTTATTAAACACTGAACTGTAATCATGTGCCATTTTCTTGCCAGTAGTGGCTTCTCTTTAGCCACAGAATTGATAATAGAGCCAAATAACGTGTGATGTATTTCGTCTGTGATTGCTAATTTCTTAACCTACAGTGGATGAGCATGAAGCACCTGCAGCTCAGTACTAATGAACAATTAAGGAAGTACAAAGGTTGCTCCTGATCAATTTTTCCTCACATCCTCTTGAACAGTTCCCTACGAGGCATAAATGAACAAACTTGGCTGCACTGAATTTTAACATCTACAGACCTCTTCTCTCTGGAAAGAATGCGAAGATAGATGGCAGAAAAGCGGAAGGAAAAGACTTGAGTGCTTTATCGACCCAACTCACATCCCGCGAATGGTAATAAAAATTTATTAAGAATTAGAAAAGATATTTCTTTTTGCTACTCTCCCTTCCCATATTGTTAATGCCATAGAAAAAAAGCAAAATTCCCTTAAACCGCATATTTAAAAATCTTGCAATTTTATTTGCATATAAAGGCCGCTAGATAGAATATCACAATAAATTTAAAGAAACAACTGCTTTTCTAAATTCCATTAACAAAGTAACATAAAACAGAACAAAGCTCAATAGCATTTACAGTGGTAGAACAGAAATAACTATCCGCAACAATATTTTGTGCTAGCAAGATTGCATTTACACACAGTGCAAAATAAGAAAAAGGAAGTAAGACAAGAAGAATATTTAAATATAAAGGACAACTAAGCCTTATTTTAGCTAGGCTTGATTGTATCCATTTGACTCTATACATGTCTGAACTACAACAAAGATTTAACTCAGGCTCTTGAAGGCCTTGAGCGCTTGGAAAATGTGTCACATCCTTCATAATTTAGATGTGCTGTACAGCATAATTTTGCAGATGCTATACTGGCAATATTAAATTCCTAGTTTAGTTATAATGCACAAAAAATACATATATATATAAATTCATATTTAAAAGGAGTCCGCATTTACATTTTTTTTTACTGTGTGAAATATCTGCTCTTTGCAGCTTTCACCCCCAGTTTTAAAGCTAAAATAATTTAAAAAAAAAAGGAAAAAAGAAGTAGCTATGACATACAGGCTGCGGCTATCTCTTATCAAGTCTTTTAACATATAAAAGTAGACAAACAGCTAAGAAGTTTATTCTCCCCTTGTTGCATATTACTGTTAACAGGAAGAATTTTAAGTCCATGCACACATATCAAGAGGTAAACAGACCCCTAAATCATGTTTGTGCTACTAAAAAAGTTTGATATAAATGGAGAGATGAAAAGCTAACATTTAGACCTAGGGAAAACAAAGACACTTAAAAAACCCCGACAATAACAAGTTGTGCAAATTTGGGTGTTTTTAAATGCTGCCTATTTTTTAGCTTAAAATATAATATTAAAATAAGGTCTCTCAATTATTAAAAGAAAGCTTGGCTGTCCTTTTGAGAACACTATAACAATTTACAATGGCAAGTTATTGAAAAACAAAATTCATTTTACAAATTCACAATGCTTCATCAATTATAAATGAATGCTGCATTTCCAAAAAGCACAACCTCTAACTTCTTCCTCTTTTTCTTTCATACCAGCAATTTACAAAAAACAAAACAAAAACAAACAAACAAAAACCCCACCCTCCCCAGACCCTCAAACAATGCCCCCACATAATTCTGAAATAAAACAGGTAAGAGAATGATGCAAGTTTTAGAATTAGAAAATGGCAGTTTATAGACCTTCCCAGTTCCAAATGTGCAGTGGTGCTTCATGATCCTTGTGGGGTTGGAAGGTCAAATATAATTGGCGGGTTGGTTGGTTGAAAGCTGACTGTACATGTTGAGGCATTGATGTACGTCGTGTAACCGTCTGTCATAATACCATAACCTGCAGGGAGAAAATGCCATGTTTACTTTAAAATAAACAAACGATGCTGCCCCTGGGCAGCTGCGCTGAAAACCTGCAGTGGGATCAATGCTTTGGAATAAAATGAAATTAATCCCTTCAAAATGACATCCTGAAAGCTGCGAGAGAGACCTGTTTGAAAAAATACAATATGCTGTATTTGAACCTAGAAGAGATGGATGCATTTTTTGCCGACGGTCCTCTACTGCAACTGGATAAAGCAGAGAGAGACAAAATCACAGATGTACTTTTTCTAATTACTTAATTAGCTACTCGTAGTTTGGCCTTTCATTACCTGACTGACATTAGAGTCTAAGCAGAAAAATGGAGATCACTTAAGTAGATGACTGCTTTTCATTACTAAGGACAGCTCCTACACAAATAAAAGGAGAATTGAATATTAATCATAGGTTACTATCAGAAGCTTTTCCAACAGGCCAAGGATTAGCCTCTCCAACAGCACCAAGGACTCAGTTTTAGGATGATGAACCTCCACTCAACCTACGCTTCTGACGAGCATTTCTCACTCAGAGCAATGTAAGTCACTGTAACGCCATTTCTGCTCTAGCTGCGGCCTTTTCTCCCCCCTGCCATCAGAAACAGGATGGGAGAGAAGAGAGGGCTGTTTACAAGCCTGGGCAGGTGGAGCACAGCATAGTAGCCCATTAAGTGAGTCATAGTTAACTCCAGGATGGAAGAAAAAGAATGATACTAAAAGCACGGAATTTATGGAGAAGGCAGAAGTTCTCCTCTCAGAAAC
Organism: Crypturellus tataupa; assembly: GCA_034781795.1. Taxonomy (NCBI): domain Eukaryota; kingdom Metazoa; phylum Chordata; class Aves; order Tinamiformes; family Tinamidae; genus Crypturellus; species Crypturellus tataupa. The sequence continues at coordinate 1,319,583 of JAWLRI010000896.1, read as the reverse complement.
ATTTCTTCAAGAAGGACAAGGAGATAGGGCCCAATTCTGTGCAAAACTTTGCTGGTGTTTTGAGTTAGCATCCACAGAAAGCTCACGAAGAGTCCAGAAAAGTCTAGGAAAACTGTGGCACCAAATCCTTTTTTTTTTTTTTTTTTTTTTGAAGAGTTTCATGGAGGAAGAGAACTTTCCTTTGCTAACTCACAGGGAAAAGATGTTTTTCTTTTAAACCATTACGATACAGTATAGATCACTGATGTCTGAAAGCTCAAAAAAATACAGCTACCAACAGTGTCCATCAGAAAGAACAATCATTTCAGCCTTGCTGCACTGTTTGCCTGTACTACTTTATTTAAACTGGCAATTTTGATTTAGATCATTTCAGAGTGCTAAAACCTTTCTGTCCTTGTTTTTACTTATAAGCTGGGAAGAAAAACTGCACGACCAATATGCATGTATCACATCTGTTGATTTATGAGAATGTGGTGCACGTTCATCTAAGCTGGAGGAGAATTAATCGCCTCATCATAAGATAAATGTTTTTAAGAGAAATGTTTGGCTCTTTCTTAATGAAGTGAACCATGTCTTGGTCATCAGCCTAAGTGCCTGATCAGCATTTTGAATTTTTTCTTTAGTATTCTTTTAAGATTAGTTTTATGTGATTCTTCTCTTTCAGTAGGTGTGCCTCTCTCCATAAGAGATTTAAATGCAAACACGGTTGCAAAATGGCTCCCCAGCACCTTCTTATATGGATCCTGTACATTAAAACACTTTTCTCTCCCGTGAATTTGACACTTTTAACACTAAATGTTTTGGCATCCAATGTGCCTACAAAAGCTGTAGCCAATTTGTATGCTTTACCTGGGAGTCTTGCTGTATTCACTTATTTATATCTAAGGATTAATATTCATACAAAATAATCTTTTCCTGGATGCCCTCAAGTACTGCTATTCATGTTCTTGTACTTAAGGTTGTGTCATTATTTCCATTATAAACTCCTTGCAGATCTTTATAACGCAGACAAAGTTCACTGCATGAAGTCAGGAGGGTTTTGGAAAAAAATAGTACTAGTAGAGAAAGCTGGGCTTTTTTTTCTTGTGTAAAGTTCTCCAAATCTGTGAGCCTATGGAGAACCTGATTAGAGTCAATGGAGAAACCTCCAGTGGGGGGGAAATATAAAGCACTTAACGTGTAATTTTGAGTTCTAGGGTCACAAAGTCTTACTCTCTCTCAGGCAAATCTCCCAGTACTTGTCTCTAAGCAAAATGAAAGCTGCAAAATTGTATTAAATATTTAAGTATTACTAAAATATACTAAATCTTTCATTTCCTTCCACTAGCACAAACTGAGCTTACTGTTCCTGAAGTTTCACACTCTGCCCAACTTGGAACTCACACTGGGGGAGTATCTGTCCTAAAATGAGACTGCTGGAAGCTACTCCAGCACACACAGTGGGGAGCGCGTTACAGAATGTTTCCAGAAATGAATGCAATGCGAGCTGTGGCAATCTCTCCTCCTGGCCTCTAACTCTATATGCCCTCCCTTATATACTCAGGAAGGTGAGATGAGACAGTAAAGCTTCGATTTTTTTCTCCCCCCTAACACATTTCTTGGCTCCAGCATTTGGAATCATTTTCAATTTGGCATGCAAGTGGTAGGAATCTCTGAACAAGCTTGTCAAAATATGAATTGCTTTCGGATAACCTGTACAGAACAACCTTTGCTCAGTGAAAGATGTACGTGGCCAAAAGCAGCACATACTCCTGATGCAGTCTGTCTTAATTTTGGCATAAATTGCGAAGTGCTGGGCATGCAGCAGCCTCCCTCCATTCCCTCTCTGCTTCAGTCCAATCTGCCACTATCAATTCACACCCTGAACACCGAATGCACCATCAAAATGCTCTTGCTTTGCCGAGCGGCTGCGATCAGAGAGGGGAGTAGCCTTGCTCCTTACCTTCATGAATGCCGCCAAAGACGTGCAGCTTGGGCCTTACTCGTCTCTGCACTGTGTTTAGCAGTTCCACACAACCAACTCGCTGCAGCTCCTTTGGGACCCAGTCCCGAAAACCTGAGGGCAAAATGTAATCAATACTCTTAATTTTCGCTATTCAGGTAAGATTTTCACATAGTCTTTCAGGAAGTCATAATTCACGGAAGGCTTATTACATTATCTCTAGTTGTAACCTCTCCATTAGAGCACCCACTGGCTTTTAAGAAACTTCTCACTGTCACCTTGCCTTCTGTAAGACTGCCCTCCCCCACCTTACCTGCATTAATATTTTTCTCTATGTGACTTGGTTTTTAAATTGTAGGCTCAAACTAATCTTGTACCTTGAAACCCTGCAAACTGCTGCTGCAGAATTTTCTTTCCTTTCCTCTCTCCTGGCTCTTACAGCTGTCTGCTTCCCAGGTGAGCTAGGTGCACACTCCAGAACAAAACAGATCAGGAGTTGCCTCACCTGATACCTCCAAGATTTAGAACACAGCTGTCAAAAGGCTGACGGTCGGCAAGCGTGGGGGCTACTTCTGTGCCCTCAGTGACCAGCAGTAGGCAATACAGCTAAATAGCTCTCAGCAGGCTAGTGCTAATTGACTACCTTTAAAATAAAAGCCATTTAGTTCTGCAGATAACACAGAAAAATCCATAAAGCTTGACATCCGTTATTACAGAAATCTGACGTCTGGCCTAATGTGAAAAGGAGCGGAAGGGCAAGAAGAAAAGTAGTATAAGGGAAATCAGGGACCAAAACTACCTGTGAGACTATTCGAACTTCAAATCAATTAAACCTTATGCCAGGTTCATCCCATGAAGTTAACACATGTCAGGACGTGAACTTGACTGAATGTTGGAGAGTACAAATAACTCAATATAGAAAAATGTCAGAGCTCTACTCCTGTAAAATGTTTACTTGTTGTGTGTAAATATTAGCATGCCGGCTGAGATCCTGATTTTAGACACAGTACTAACACCTCACCTGTGTCTGTAGTTAAAATAGGAGTTTTCAAAGCTGAACTTAATTAATAATCTCAACCAAAATCAAGACATACGTTCTCTTACTCAATGAAAGCATATATTAGTGTCTGCAGCGTCACAGTATTTCTGTGTGAACCTGAACTGAGAGTGACTGGATTGGTAAAATGGGATTAGATCCATTTAAATTTATATCTGTGAAACAATAAATATAATTCACAGAAGTAATAAGGGAATCAGTGGTGTTACTTATAAGGCAAGTAGAATCTAAATAAATAAAAAACTCACTCATGAAAAAACATATGCTTGCACTCATCCGTCATAGAAACAAATTATCCAATGGCATAATTTTATTCCTTCACAAATGTGCTATAAGCTAATTAAAACATTTAACAGTATTTCTAAAGGGAAAAAAATCACATAGTCTTTAAAATGCTAAACCCTTAAAGAAATAATGGCAGAGGAAAAATGTTTTTAGTCAATCTCTGAAAAATCACACAGGCATGGAAACTGTTTGCAAGATGAATATGGTTCTTAAATAAAATGTCAAAGTCTAATGGCTACGGAATTGCCCTGTTTGGTTTTCCCTGGCTTGACTAAAACAGCAGATGTTTTAAAAATATCCAGAAGTTCAGCAGATCTGCTAAAGCCTAACCAACACCTCAGACTTCTGTCAGAGAGATCTTTTAATTCACAGATTTGAGTTACTTCACTATGCAATTACTTACTTGCAATACTTGCAATATACCCCTTACAGCATTACTAGTTTTTCTTAATCTAAAGTAAAGCTCTCATTCAAAAATCACACGTAGCTTTGGCTTCACTTACCAAGGGGAGGTCCGTGTGTCATGAGTATATCAATACCCTCGGGGATAAGGTTCCACTTGTCCAGCAAAGACTGACCTCTGGGCAGGTTAAAGCCCCATCCATTAAACCATGGTGTCCTTTGGGGAAAAGGAGATAAGAACCATATCAATCTAAATTAAAAATCACTTTCCTTCTTTCATTTTATGAATTAAAATAATTAATTCCTGTACTTCAGAAGCAGAATTTCTGAAAAGGATGTCTCCAAAACAAACTGGTTCAAACACATATATATGCTATTCTTTGTCTGAATTCAGATTAGGATCCTCTCCTCTTTATATTCCAAGAGTATTAGGCCCTGGGGCATTATCCATCACAGAGGAAAGGAAAAATCAAAATAAACCAGTCTAAATCCAAAGTTGTTTTCAAAGCTTGGGATTGCTCAAACATAAGAAACTGGAGGGAGGAGGGATAGGGGTAAAGGAGAAAGAAAGGAAAAAAAAAAAGGTGGGGGAGGGAAAATCAGGCAGGAAACACTTAAGAGCAGAAAGCAGCCAATGGATCACAGTTTAACAGAAAAGTTGTATAATGCTGTCATTGTAAGCACTGTCTGTACCACGACATTTCAGTAGTTCTAATATCACAGCATCTTCATGCGGCTTGGCCTCCTATAAGATCCTACATAGTTTGGCCTCATGGCAACTTTTTAAAGATCCTACCATTAAAGAGTCTCAGTTCCCTCCCATATAGCAGAGCACAATTCCAGGACATTTGTGTATCCATTAATGCAGACACATAGAGATGAAAGCAGGTATGTTTTATAGGAATACTTTTCCTAAGAGGTTTTTGTTTCAGTACATAACAGCAAAATTGAGCAATTCTTGATACAGGTATAATATAATAAAGTCTTTATCACCATAACATAATATTTACATCTGTTTCTGTATTATTTTTAACACTTTTCATCCATGTGTGTGTTTTCAAGACGCTGGGCAACAGACTTGGCTAGGCTGTGTCATACCCTATGTGGTGTTCTTTCTAGCCCTCGGTTTTGGAGTCTTCTCTCTGCCTCCTGCACTCTGCAAGTCATGCAGTCCCAAGCAGGCATTAAGTGAAAATATGTGAGAATATTTTTTTTTCTTTTTTTCTAATTGCAGTATTTTCTACATGGGAGACAATATGTGCAATGAAGACTTAACCCAGAGCTGTTTATATTCTAAATTCTTGACAATCAGCAGTATGTGAAAACAAAAGGCTCTATTAATAGGTGCAGTAAGGTCACTGGTGCTTCAGGACCAAATAATCAGCATACCATTCGTCTGTGCAGCCCCACAGAACTAGCACTACACGTATGCAGGATCCCCTTCAACTTAGCTGAACGTCCTGAATCTGGGATAACACTACCAGAACTGAGGAAAACAAAAACTCAGTATTTAAACATTTTATCTAAGCATAGGTTGTATAAACATGACTAATAAAATTCAGCTCTCACTGTTGGCTTACTTCTGAATTCACTGAAATATCTTTCAAAAGAAAATCTTATGCTATAGAATAAGGTCAGTGCTCCTCAGAGGAGGCTTAAATGTAACTGTATTAACACTGAGGCATATGCCTTAGCTTTACTAAATCACAAGTGTTTTTTCTACTCCCTAGTTCAACTTTCTGAAACACAAAAATTAGTATCCAAATTAGATAACAACTTCTCCCTTACAATAATGTTCCTGGGCTTTAACATATCCAGATTGCTGTAATTCTCAAGGCTCAAGTTAAAAATGTTTTGGCTAAATATTCAGCTGCTTAAAAAAACAAACACACAGCGCACAGGCTGAACTTTTCACTATCAATCACTGTTTCTTTCCCCGCTTGCATTTCTCCTGCAAATAATACTGTAGTTAATATACCGTAGTTAAAGCTGAAATATGACACCCCATCTATGATCTCACAGGAGCTCTTTGGAGACCACGGAGAGCCTGGATTTGTCTTCACGTTTTTTTGTTTTATTCTTTAGCGCTGGGGGAGAAGGGCAGGAATGTAAATTCCAATGTAGTCTTCATTTGCTTTGCTGGCCTCACTAATTAGCTGTGACTAACAGACACCACATGGGAATCCACTTACGAGAAAACTTCACCAAAAAAGACTAATTTGTGTGTAATACAGCATGTGCAGAAGCACACACACAAAATGGTAAAATAATTCTTGAATATACTAAATATAGTCACAAGAAATAAATAAATACTGTACACAGGCAGGAAGAGAGGGTGCAAATGAAAGAACACCTGGAGTGCAGATTGAGATTTCATTCTCTGAAACAGATATTTCAATGTGAACCCACAGCAGGTATTCAACCGCACTCTGGGGGGAAAGGTGCATAGCTAAATGCCTTCTACAGCATTTCCTTGAAGGAAGTGTCTGCAGTCAGCTTTTGCCAAACCCACCGATCCCAAACTGTAATCCAGTGCAAAGGATTAGTGAAGGCTACTAAGCCTGATGCGTTTTTTCTTTCTGTAAATTCTAATCCTGAAGGTTCTAAGTAAAAGAGTTCAGAAAAAAATGAAAACATTAATAATATAATTCATTTTTAACTACCTGACAAGAAAAGAAATGAATTGTTGAGTAATTCCAGAATGAAGACCTAGACATAAAAAAAAAAAAAAAAAAAAAAAAAAAGGACCAGAGAGGAGAGATGACAAATGATTTTTTATTTCTGTATCTTATGGACCAGCACACTTCCTCATACATCACGTACGGCCCGTTGTGGGTCCTGCACGTCAGCCTATGGCCAAGAGAAGCTAATTCAGGCCCCTCTAGCCAGAATCACACCGCACATGACAGCGTCTTTCCCATGCCTTGAAACTGCCCTGAGAGTTCTGGATCCGTGGCTCACCTGACTGCTCAACCTCCCCGACTGCAGAGCTTCGCTTCCTTATTTCGGCAGAGCAGGCACCCTGCCATCAGCTGTGGCATACCCAATGCCTCACCAAAGGCAGACACCTGGCCATTTTTTACTCTCTACAGGTCCTCACTGCTACACAGGAATCCCCACCGATTCCTTTCCACCTGGCATTTTGGAGGATGCGTTTTCAACAATTAAAAGAATGCTTATGCAGTAAGCCACGCATTACCTTCACACCTCGTGCTGCAAGAGATGCACACATCACTCGACATACTGCCGAGGAGGAGATCTTAAGCTTCATGACAAGACTTGCCTCCCTGTGCAGGTGCATTGTTAAGATCTGCGTGACAAGAAAATCAAATCCATCGCCTTTAATCAAAGACAGCACTAACTTTGACAGGGCATCAGACTCCCCTTTCTCCAAGTATCTTTACAGTGTGTTTTTACTATGACACTTTTTTTTTAAGGAAGTGGAGTAGCAGAACATTATTTTACGTTCACAGTACAAAGGTCTCAAGTGCTCTTTGGTGTAGGCATCTCAAAAGTAACAGTCACATGGCCAAATAGAAGATATAAAACCACAGTCAAGTTCACCCAACTGGCAGGAGAATTTCAGCTTCATCTGGAACTTCAACATTTTTTTGAAAGACAGTGCCTGCCTCCTACCATCTGTTTGCCTTCTCTTTTCTGACAAGCAACTCATGCATTTAATTAAAGTGAAGTTCAGCATTCAGGTTTTCCACTAGTTTCAGCTAGGAGTAAATCCATTTATGCCAATGGAATTACTTGTAAGCAAAAGTAGAACAAATATTTTTTTTGTTTTTAATCACGTGTTATTTATTAGTGTTTGCTTCTTTCACAAAAGCCTCAGTTTTACCTTTAATCCAGCCAAGTGCGCAGGAGGCAGGAGTCTACGCGTGTTCCCTTCTACAGGATAACGTTAGGGGGACTGCCCAGAATGTACTGCAGCAGGAAGCACTTCCTAGCAACACCAAGGAAATGCTCTGTACTTTTGTCAGCATCTAAAGCAAACCCACAACCTGGACTGCTGGGGAAAGAGACAGTTCTATCAGCAGAACCGCAATGGCAGGACACTAAATCCGCATTCCTGGAATGGTTCTGTTACACGACCAGCCTTCAAACGCAGCCCTGAAGTATCTATTCAAGCAGCAGCACAGGGGACCTGGCACAGCACAAACTGCGAAGGAGGGAAGTGACCTCTGTGCACAGCCAAGCCCTCCAGGACAGCCCCTGCGCGCCAGCACCGTGCCCCGGGGCTGTCCAGGCGGGAAGCACGCGCGCCCGCCGCTCAGCCGGCGTTCACTGCACGGAGCTGCTGCCTGGGAAAGCACAAAGGGACTGCAGCGAGGGGTGCGGGGCGAGGAGGAGTCGCTGTGTAATCATGGAATCAAGAGGTTGAGTAGGGCAAGTGCAGGACAGATTAAGTAAGCACATTTTACCAGATAAAAGCTCTATAAAGGCTTTGAAACTTGCTTCCAGCTCAAAAGGCAATTCTGATTAAGCGCTTTCTTAAACTGAAACACTCTAAGACAGTTATATAAACTTATACAGTTATATTATAAACTTACAGATTATAATGTAACAAGAACAAAGGAAAAAGTCTAAATATATTTCCTAAATGTGCTTGTTATAGGTAATCTTCTGATACCAGTAAAGAACACGAGCAGGTGGTCCTACCCCTGTTTCACATGCATGAGCGTTTAGCTGCTGTGCCTCGGCGTCCCACTTGGGAAGCCAGGATAACAGTGCACAGCCTCAAGCAGCCCGGCAGGAGAGCTCCTTTCTCTCCCCCTGCATCCTCAGCCAAGCTCTCAGGGAGGCTGTTGGGAGATGTAGGTGATGAGCACTGTACTGTGCGAGCCATGTTACTTGTCCAAATCTGCTTGTTACCCAAGGACAGAGAATCCAGGCCCATACGTAAGTCTCTAAAGCAGAGTTCTGCTGGTTGCGTAACGTTACAAAGAGCTAAGGCCTTATCAGCTAGTAATTTCTTGCAGGTATTAGCTGTGTCTTTCAACCTACACACTACAATCTCAAATTAAACATTTCTGTTTAGTATAAATAAAAAAGCATTTAAGAAAGCTAACCACAGCTTCGCTCTACAACAGTGAAAGGTCCCATCTCTTAGTCTCTGCACATCTCTGAATTTGCTGCCCCCAGACCATCCCAATTTTACCAACAGGTGATCAGCTTCTATTCCTACATCTACAGCCTCCTATTTCTGTCTCTACAGACACATTTGGCTTCTCAAATGATGCAGAGCCACCTGCGTTGGCTGTTCCACGTGAAGAACAGCAAGAAAAGCCCTTCGCAGCAGGAGCACAGAACACCTGCTCCACTCACATGTTCTGTGTTAACAAGACCAGAGCACAACAAAAGGGGTTGAGGACCATAAGTGTCGTCTTCTGTACAGATGCAGAAAAGCATCCTCTCTAATGCTGAAGATGTTTTCAAAACCAAAAAGGAAGAAGGAAGAAGCTGTGGGACACATGGCAAAGTACCAGAGTTTAAGAAATTTCAGGAGCAAACAGAGATTAAGATGTCCACAGTCGCATGGAGAAGGTTAGTCAACAGAAAGGACCCTTGAGGACAGGAGGAAAGAACAGAGGAGACAATTACAGGAAGCAAGCGGCTACTGGGAAGTGGAGGAAAGAAGGAAGACGATTTTTCAGGTTTGTGACTCAGAAAACCTTTGATTAAGTGCTCATCACAGAAGAAATCTCCTCATACCCACACACTTGTGCTTACCCAGAAGAAAGAAAAAAGGAGAGCCTTTGGGGTGGCTGAGCAGGCTGCACCAGCTCACGGTTGGGTGAGGGGTGCGAAGAGGAGGAGGCCTGGCTGCCACAGTGCAGCAGAGGGAAGGGAACGCTGCTTGCACGGACGACAAACCCACAGCTGGGCTTGCCCATCCTGCCAAAGCTGAGCCTGAGGTCTCAATCCTTCACTGGTTTCACGCATTCACGCTGACTTCAATAGAAGGCCCAAGGGACAAGAAGTCTTTCAGGATCATACATGACTTTATGAATAAAATTAATTCTGATGCAAATGACTATTTCTTCCCAAGAGCCCTGTCAATGCAAGCTTTTGGAAAACAGAAGAGTCTGCAAAATTGTAAACACTGTGGGGCACTGGATGCTGCACACAGACAAGTGTAAGGAGACAGCAGTGAGATTTCTGGGGATCACTGATGAGACATGTTCCTGGGGCCTCAGAAATGAAGGAAGACGATATTTTAAAGTACGGAAGATCCGGGGCAACGTTCTGCCTGAATGTAACAGAGAGGAGGAACTGGCTGTTAAAGACAGGGAACAGAGGGGGTCTGATGGATCAGCCGCTGTCCACACTAACATTTTATTTTATGCAGCAACCAGATCAGCTTCATCATTAAGCACACACCTGCATCACACAAACTCAAAGTCTTTACAACCTCTTTTCAAATGCCTTATACATAATACAGACTTAAGCCTCAGAATGTTCTAGGTAGAATACCTAGATGTACCTTTAAGATGTAAATCTAGGTTGAATGCAGCATAAAAATACCAGAATATGTTCTTAAATGACTTCAAAGTGAATCAGGTGGGACAGATTGAATGCACCCCTCTCCCCTTCTTTCATTATTAGCGTCTAGCACTAAGTCTAGGATTCTTATCCACTCCAAAGCTTTAAAATGCAATGCTGCGATCACCTATTGCCAGAGATCTATAAATATCATGCCTTTCCCCCATCTAAGGCCACTCAGCATTCTTCCAAAGGAAACTGAAACTCTTCCGAATGCTTGGCAGGAAAACCAATGCTTACATTAATTAGTCTTCAATGCACATATAACCACAGTATTGCACTGTAGAAACTCCTACTAAAATCTTCCAAACCTTTACAGGAAACAACTGAATCTGGTAGTTATCACTGGGCACCGGACATTACCAATATTTTCATTTTCCTTAATTTTGCACTACCTTCCCTTTTGGCTTATTTTTAAGCTGGATGTGAAGTTGCTCGTCCCATCTAAGCAGATGAGAATGACCAAAACCGCCCGCAAGCCTGCAGCATCACAGGTTTAGCTGGCATTTAGGTACTGCATGAAATAACACGGCTAGTCTTAAGCATCCTAAATACAAGTGCTAGGAGATGTCATCTATTTCAAAGAATTGTACAGACTTCCTTCATCTTACTGTTTTATTGCAGTCTTCAATTTATGCTAAGTATCTGACCTGCTCAAAATCTTATCTTTACAGAAAACTGCCATCCATCCAATTGGGAGCCTGCGGGAAGCAGAAGCCAGTAACTCCTGACTCATCTTTGTCCAAAATCACTGCAACCTAATTTGGCAAACTGTGTCAAATGAAAAATTCCAGGAAAAGTTATCTGGAGAAAGGAGTGGTTATGGATCTCTGCACGCGTATCTCATCCGCTCTCCACTCAGGGAACCTCCTGAAACTTGTAGGCAAGCAAAGTACACGTTAAAAATCCTATACTTGAAATTATATACTTATAATATGTATTTTACACACACATATAGACAAATATATATTAAAATGTATGTATCCTGTTGCATCAGGATCCTTGTTACAAATCACTTAGAAGAAACACACAGTGCACCCCCGAACAATGAAAACAGCAACTCATGCACACTCAAGCATGAGCCCAGGAATATAAGCTAGCACGTATGGGTTATTACCTGGAGGAGCTGTCTTATGCCAATGCTGTATGAACATTCAGCACCACAGAGGTAAGAGCAGGTTACTGTAATGGCAAAAGAGCTCAGTGAGGCAAAATGCCTCAGTGTCACTGTAACCCTCGCTGCAATATATTGTAATTCAGTTTTTCTGGGCCTGTTTTCAAAGTGTTTGTCCATGTGAGTGACCAAATGGCTCCTTGTGGCATGGCCCAGGTTGGGGCACAGCACTGCAGCAGGCGCGTTGGCATCATCGCGCCTCTGCCCTGCTGTATTCACAATGATGTCAGGGAAGGCAGTCGTGCCCCTTATTTTTCATTTATAGCACCAACCTACCCTCACTTCAGTGAGTAAGATTAAACACTAAAACTTAGTATTTGTTGCTCCGGACCACATACACTCAATATTTTGAGGTAATACCACAAGTAAGTGAAGTTGTGAGCTCATATTCCAAGTTTTCACTTGCTGTATTTTTTTACTGATGAGTTACCAGCCTCTGCACTAGTAGTTTATAGCAGAAAAGCAGGCTGACATTTAAACACCGTGACTCTACAATAATGGATTTACATTAGTATTTTATGGGAGGCTGAGTAACCACAGAGTTAACATACTGTATTTTCTGACAATAAAAAAATCTGTTGAAAACAAAAGGTCATTTCACTTGATAATGTAAATGAATTGGATTTGTATTATATGGTCAAGACGGTAGAGGAAAGATTAATTCTTAAGAGGAGAAGTCAATATATCAGGATGGCCAAGATTGTTTTAATTCCTTTAACCATGTTGTTATGCCTGCAGTTCATAACCCACAGTCAAATACTGCTGTACCCTGTAGATTTTCATACAGGCCCGGACTCCAGTCTGATCTGATAAAATCTGAAGCTTACAGTAGGCCATTATGTGGGCAAACTATTCATTTTATATTCACCTTCTTGTCGTGTCAGTGCAGAGGTCATCGGAAGAGGAGGTCTAATTAATCAAGCTGTCAGAGCCAATGAGGAGGAGCATGTTAATAGGACTTTTATTTCACCCAGGAAAGCAGCGCTCTGACAGCAACCAGGAAATATGGCCTTGGTGTTGCTGTTTATTAGCAATGCTGAGATCAGTAGTAATAGGTGCCAAGCAGCTTATGTTTGATAAAGTGCCGAATGTCAAGAAGCTGCGGCAACCAGAAATTAGACTGACAAGAGGCAAGATCCTCAGCATATTGATAGCTGCTGAAGGAAAGATACAACCTGCACAAGCCACACGTGCATTTCTACAGACATGAAGCAACAAAAGGAAAAAAAAGCAACAGCCCGGCATGGTTATTTCTCTGCAGTCTTCTCCATACTTAACTATTTGGCGTCTCTAAGCAGACATAGCCACACGGGCAGAGGAAATCTCTCTGTTACCCTGTGACTGGCAGGATTTAAGAGTCATAGATCAGTGGATTCACACAAAACTAAAGTGAATCCAGGCCAACACAGGGGCTGCACTAGATCAAGGCAGGATACCATACAAAGGTAGCAGGTAGGGCTTGCCCATGTTAGACTGGGCATTCACAGAGCTAGATCCTGCTAATGCTAAAATAAACATGATGAAGATTTAATTTCTTACCCAAAGCCCTCCTGCCAAATGGATGCTCTAACACAGACTGCATGCCCATAATAAAGAAGAACACACGCATACCTAAGAGGGAGTGAGTGGGAGACGCAAATGATGCTCACAGTTTTTGAAGGGTACTGTACTCATTTCAGCAGTAGCCATAGTATTTGCTGCATGGGTGATAATATATACAAAATTTTAAATTAATTATTTTAGTAATGCACCCTTATGTGGTTTCTCAATCCGTAGTGTATTTTATACTTCAGGCTATAGTAGTTTTTATAATTAATTGCTTTCTAAAGCCATTTTAATTATATTTAACAAGCCCATTATTTCCAAATGAAGAGACAGCTAACTTTAAATAGCCTCCAAACAACAAGCTGCAAGAATCTACTCTTGTGTAAAGTGCTCAGAATCACGTTGCTGCTAAAGGTTTTCCTGATGGAAAGATTTAAGCAGAGAAGGGAGCAGTGGAAAAGAACAGCACTGCTAAAGGTGAACCTCAGACTCTCCTGGGACATAAAGGTAAGACTGGGAAAAGAGCTAGCTCAGTTTAAATCTTCCTTGGTGAAGGAGGAGTCTGTTGTGTTTATGGCTGCTACCATGGATCCAAATATCCTCACCCTGAATTATCCTGGCTTTTTTGCCTGAGAATACTCTACTGTCTGCATCTTCCTCTTAACGCCAGCAGTACTAAAACCAGAATCAAAGGAAGCAGAAGTGGAACCTGTGGCGTCACACTTTTGTGCGGCAACCTCATGGGCAGCTGCGCTCACCCCTTGAGCTCTCCCAAGTCTGATGAAGGGTGCAAGCCCCTGCTCAGCCCTGCCTGCGCTGCCGCGGTCGGCTCTCCGCGTGAAGCAGCACTGCTCCCGCAGCAAACACCACAGCTGTCAGGGGCAAGAAGGTGAGCTCTTACCGATCTGCACTGCAGTCTGCATGGATTAGCTTTAGGGTATGTAACACAATGTTTTAATGTACTTTTTTAAAGCTTATTTTACATAAAATATTTTAACGTACGTATAGTTAACAATCTTTTCTCAAGTGACAAAACCATCTCCAAAACTTAGAGCTTCTCTCCTGAGCCTTCCTTGCTACTCAGGAGAGAAGCTCCCTACTGCTGCACTGATGGGATGGAATTTGGTTTGAGGGTCACTGATATAATCCAGATTGGAAAATGGGAAGATCTCTATTAGGATACAAAGTGGCACAAAAATCAGGAATTACATTAACTGTGTATCTTTTCTAAAAATACTCAAGTTCTTTTTTTTCTTTTCTTTTTTTTGCCATTAATACCTTGTTTTTACTAGTATTTAGTATTTTATTACCTAGCCAATAGTGTTACTTTTGGAGGTCCTCCCTGCTTTTCTACAGGATCACCCTTTCATTTACTATCGCTGTCTAGTGCGAGTGTGACCAAGCAACAGGTTCTTCAACGGCTTTGCGAAAACCACCAGCCTGCCTGCCCCACGTCAGAGATCTTACTGTTATTCCTAAACAAAGGGAAATCTGCACGTTAATCCCAATGACATTGCTATAGAAACCTTATTTACAGTACGATAAAAAAAAAGTTCCTTTCTTACAGCCTCATTAAATCCAAGCCTCATTTAACTAGTAGGACATTTTTACAATGGGTTTACTGACACCCCATGATAAATGTCTGTGCAACATCCTTCAACAATAGCCAACGACTTTAGCCATAACCACAATGTGTATAAACACTGCATTGGTTTTAACAATGTGCCGTCCTGAATAGTAGGAAGTGAAGTAATACTGAACGCAGTTTTACTAATCCCCACATGTTCAAACCTGCTTCTTACATTGGGTTTTTTGGTTGCTTTCTGTCTTGCTTTGGTAGGTTCTCTCGTTTTGTCTTCTCAGTGAGAACAGAACCATTTCCCTTAAAATTGTGAGCTTAAAAAGTCAAATGTTGTAAGTGCTACGGGATCTCTTTGAAATTCTGACCTAGGTGGAAAGGTTTCCTGAAATTTGATTCTTTAGAGATAAAAGGGCTGGCAGCAGGATGAAAGCAGCCCTACCCTTTTTACCAGGTCACAGAAATAAATGGCGCAGCTTATGAACACACGTAACTCACCCGCTCAGGAGCTGTGCTGCTGCCTGTCTGTCCTCAAGCACCGGGGTTTGGTTACTGTGCAAATCACAACAACCGTTAGGCAGCATGAACTTGATCCTCAAGAGTGACAGGGCCAGAACAGGAGTTTTGCAGAGTCTTCAGGAACTTCTCAAAGGTAATGCAAGACTTAAAAATGGGAAGGTGCTTCCAAAACACCAGGCATTTTCACAGATTGTTTCCTGCTATAACCTACTTCAGCAAGAGGTCAGGAATACCAGAACTGTCCTTTGAACTAAAGTTTAGTAGGCTCAGGTGCTTCCTTGTTCATGGCTGGCCTCTGATTTAATTTCACATTAAATGATATTGCAAAACTGGACATAGTAAAGCTAAAGTATGTACACCGGAGACCAGGGTCTGACATTCTACCTAAATGAAATTTCCCAGTTGTCCCAAACACTTTTTATCTTGTTTCCATGCTAGTGGTTTGAAATGTCACTATATATTGCCACAATGACAGATGAGCAGAAGCACAAGAGAGCAACATAGCTGGTTCCGCCTCTGAACTGTGCCTGGCAAACGTGAAAATTTATTTTTGCCCCTGGCTCCTGCTCCACACCCAGATAATGTTAATAGTAATGTAGTAAAGGTCTAAAATGTGACTTCATACATATTGAATTACAGATCAGTGGTTAAGAAAACTTCATGCACACATGCACATGTTCACGCACGTATGTACATACACGCAAAATTTAGAAAAGCATCACTAAAGCCACAAGCTACAAGCACGTTTTACCTTACCCCCCGCCTTATCTCACTAAGGTTAATGTGAGACTTACAGTAATAAAATCCTGTAATATAAGGACTGAGACACGTGGCCAGAATACATATTTTATGCAGATTAACACACTTAGGTTCGGATGGTAATAATGAGGAAAGAAAACTTCCTCCAGGAACCTTCTGCTTAAGGACTGCATGCATCCACTCACTGAGACTTCAGGACCCACAGGCTTCCCTGTCAGTGCCAGCATGGTGAAGCGCCATGGTGACAACACTGTCACAACCAACTCACAGGAATCAATGAGTTGTTCCACAGATGGCATCAAGATCGATTTCTGAACTTGGATTTTGCATTTCCAAACCTCTTTTCTACGTCATGGAGAAAGAATCCTCTACTACCTTGCAAAAACATTCTGGCTGCATAGGTTTCTACATATCATAGAGGTAGTAGAGCTAGAAGAAAAAGAGGTGTGATAATTTTGCTAATTAATGCCTCAATACTATTTAATCTCTCCCTCCCAAATGAGGAGTCACTCTTTCTCTGAGTAAACTCCAGTTTACTACAAAGGGATAGGGAGACTTGCTATTTACAGTAATTGCTTCTTTTGAGCGATGTTTAAAAAAGGAGCAGTGAACACTTGTATGCAGCAGCCTCCATCTAGAAACATCCAACAACTGTATCAGTACTGTGAAATGAAGGTTTCCTTGAAATCAAGTTCAGGATTTCACCCATGGTCTATTTTTTCACGAGGTCACCTCTCAATGTTATGCTCATATACTGCTTTCTTTCTGAGAACACCAAAGATATGAAAAGGGGCACTTCTAATAGCTACATTCACTTTAAGGCCTCACATTTTACCCTCTTTATAAGTCTATACTGCCACCTGCTCTCCAATACAAGCTGTTACTTGGCTTTTATCTGTCTGTATCCTAACAATAAATCATTTTGCCTATCATAGTATCTCCTTTGTATATATAAAAAACAAACAACAACAACAAAAACCCAACCAACTGAAAACAACCACAGGTCATAGTGGTTGCAATAGGAAATTTATAACTTTTAACTTTTAAAATTTATAAAAAGTTACAATTTAAACAAGAAATAACTTTTGAATGGCACAGGCATGGTACAAAATACATCACATTATTGATTAAAACTCCTGCAAAGGTAAATCCATACAACTATTTACTTCAGCAGTGTACAAGGGAAACCCCAAATGAGAGGACGCTTCCATGAGCAAGATATTACATGTCTGAGACACACCATATTTTGGGGATATATTTTCAGAACTTAATATTAGAACGCACCTGAAACCCATTCTTCCTGTCATGCAGGAGTCTACCCACCCCACGAGATCTACAGTCTGAAATAGTTCCCTTCTCTTAGCGAATGAGCCATTCCTCTGCTACAGCTGGGAGAAGGGCAGAGGAAGGAACGAACGCTAGGTATGATGCCATCAGCTTATGTAACACTCTGAAAACAAACCAGAGCCAAACCAGAAAGGCCCAAGGCCCTACAGCACGACTGGCCTCATCACCCCTCTACAGACAGAGCCACCAAGTCTGCACACGCACATACACACATTAAGCTACACCATGTTACATGTTAGCCATCTATAATCAAGAAAAAACAGATAGGGGAAATGAACAGGATTTTGCATGTTAAAGTGTATTACTATTAAAAGAGAGAAATCTTTACAATTTTTGGTTCATGAAATGTTAGTACAACCTCAGCCTGTAATACTGTGCGCTCTCACCAAAATCATACTTCCTGTTTAAATGCACCATTTCCGTGCCTGCAGCGTGCTCTGCTCAGATAGACCAACTTGAGAGTGATTAAAACACCAGCTATAGCTGGCTGTCACCAGGAACAAGTTTCCTACAATCTCTTATATACTTACTAAGTTTATCCCTGCTGTGCCTTTCTTCCTCCCAGCGTAGCAGAACAAGCATGACCTGTTATTATTACGTAGAGCGAATGCCCTCTTACAAAGCTACACTTCTCCTCTGCTACTTTCAGCCATGCCCCAGTTAAATGCTATGGCCAGGTTAGTTTTGTGCAGTCCTCTCTGGACAACCAGCAAAGCCAGGGCAAGCACATTTCAGCCTGGCGCACTCTGATGTTTATGGCAATTGGGATGCGTCTAAGTGCCACCTTCTCTCTCCATCAACTATAAAAGCAGCTGAACTGATCAGCTTAGCACACACTTTTAGCTTTAAAATACCAAGACCACTCACCTGCTATACCTTAAAGAACATCACACGCATATAAGCAAAACTTCTGGGGGAAAAAAGTGATGAGAAAAAGGGTTTATTCCCACCAGAGTGCGTGCATACACACAGTATCTAAAATTTGACACCAAAAAAATTATATACAACTTCTGGTAATTCTGCAAACCCTTCAGTGTGTTTCTTCTTTGAAAGTGTGCAGTGCTTGTAAGTAGGTAACCATGATACTGCTTTCAAGCTATTTTAGTAAGAGCCCTTGACAAGATTCACATAAAATATTCAGCACTGAAGCTTTCAAGTCTACACGAATTTAACTTTAAAAGCTGTCTTCAGTCCACGTTATAGAAAGGGTAAGTACAAAGGTGGTGTGTGGATTACACGTTTTCCTCAGCCCTCCCCATATGCCTTTCTGAATCATGATAGCACTGGACTGCATCACAAACAAAGCTAACACTGAAAACAAGTTACTTTTACTTACTAAATATTGTAATAGCTTGAAAGCAAATTCAGAAGGATTGTTTCAAATACACCGTGTTTATATCTTTAACACAGGAATGGTAGAGCTGGAGAAGAGTGGGCGGTGTATAATGCATTTATTTGGTCCTCTGGTATCAAACCTTATTGGCAAACCCTTTCATGGCAAACTGAAATGAAGCCCTGGCTTCACAGGACTGAGAAGCCGGTGCTGCTTATTTCACAGGGACTAGGATTTCATCCCTCATCTTCCATTATCTGCATAAGGAACTGCTTATTTGCTCTATGTCAAGAACTTTGCAGTTCTTAAAACTGAAATATTAGGAAATAATCCACACATCTGTATTTGATTTTTTTCACACTACAGTTGCAATGAAGGATTCTGTAGGCAGAAAGTGAATGGCAATTCAAATTGTTACTAGTTTTTGGAGACTTCACCGCATTTCTGCAGATACTGAAAATACAGTCATCACTGAGCATTTTCAGCATGGGTTTCGAGAAGAGATTCCCAGCTGAACTGCTCTGATGTTACTAGCTCAGTATAAAGGCTCTTCACAAGCATGTTACTCCTCTCAACTTTTTTACATTCATACTCCAAACTACAGTAATTGAGTATTTCTTTATTCTTTGTCTCTTTGGGAATCTGGTGCTCCTTTTTTGCCTTTTCCTTTCTTTTTGTACACTAGGGAATTTCTCTTTGGCAGTGGAACTTCATGATAAGAAACAATCTGGTAACACATTTAACTTCTACTTGTGCTATGCAAAGGTATTTTAACTTTTGTTGAACTCAAGCTATAGGAAATGGTGACTTTAAACTGGACCTGATACATGATATAACCACTAAAGTATTTCCTATACTTTAGATGGTAATTCTATTCTTCTCAAAGAGAAAATGACTCAATTACCAGAGTCTTTTACTCATTCATGAAAACAGATATACTTTTGTAGCATATTTAAAGATATCAAATTATGGAAATCAATTCGCACACAGTAACTATCAGAGATAATTATTTGACATTTGTCATGGCTTTATATATATAAACTTAATATAAAATATAAATTTATTTATAGGTGCTGTATGTTATAATACGCTACCAAAAACAGATACTTCTTCTGCTATATCAAAGCCTATTTATGTGGTTAGCAGGCTAAAAATCACTAAAACTCTGCCAGTCTGGTTGCACGTGGTTAAAAACAGACGTACTTTTCTTTGCTACATCAATACTGCACTTCCACCGGGTTAACCTGCTGATGTACAAGAGCTATGCATTCATCTATGTAAATACAATTTGGGATTTTTTCTCCTTATATTCTAGCAATTATCCTTTAAGCATAAGGTTGCCCAGAACCCCTTCGAGGGGCACAGAGGCACCCGCCAGGGGACCTGCCTCTTCTCATCACAGGTCTGGCACTCGTTTACAGCGAGTCAAACTCTGGCTCCACTGCAGTTAGGGGAATTAAGCCACCTGATTTCAGCTGCTTCAGAACTTAGCTGACTGCTGCTGACATGTGTGTTGCATTTCTCTGTGTTCATCTATGTACAGACTAGGCACAATCATTTACTGCAGAATTACTGCAAAACATGTTTTATTACTGTTAATACTAACAAAATATTTGAAATCAATGAAAGCGAATTGAAAGGAGCAGAGCTCTGGATTACACCATGATTACAAAGCATGATCTTCTTTGCAAATAACAGAATTTTAAATTTAAAATTAGATGTGTGTTACCTGATCATCAGTATAAAATCCCCACAGAATACAGCGTAAATGAGAAGATCGGCAGAATATTCAGTTTCTGGAACAGAGTATCAAGAACAAGCCATTTCTATTCATTTACTGAGTTTGCTCTTTCTTGTCAACATTTACTGGATTAAAAAGAATTCACCTGAAGCATCACCATCAGAGTGGGGTGAAAGTGCAATGTAATTTCAAGTGAAAGACTTGCCTGAAAGTTATGATGCGAAAAAGCACACACATCTCCTCCCAACACACTTTATTGCAACTAGAATAATATCCTTCCATCTTCAACTCACACCAGGATTTACCTCCTGGTCATTTAAGGAGGAAAAACCTGCTGTCAGATGCACTTTTAATCACCTCACCAACTATGCCACTAGAAATGACTACTACTTCAAAGAACAGCTCGGAACAGCAACAAAAGAAAATCCTGGGCCACTGTAACTATGCACATTTCTCCTAGAGTTGTACTGCAATCAGCTCATCCCCAAGCAGTAAGATTCAGTTACCCTTGATGTAAGGCATATTGCTACAAAAATGCAATTATCTTAAGATTTTTACCACACAATTCAGCATGAAGCCTCTCTACAGGCAGGCTGAAAAACACAAAGGAGCTTCAATACAGAAAACCAGCAACAGTGAATAAACATGAATAAACATGAATAAAATGAAAAACAGTGAATAAACAACTAAAATTAAAAGTGGAATGCTATTCAGGCTTCAAAACACTGTTAGCATAAAGTTTTTCTCCTGTCATGTACCTAGACATAAATCTAGACATGATAAAGCAGCTGCATCTCACAGTTCCATGGAGAAAGGAAAAAAAAGACTCTACGAAGCCAGCAAGTTCTTGCCAACATGTTTGGCTTCTTCTCTCCAGCAAGTTTATCCCAAACTTGGAGTAGAAAGTGCTAGAAGCACAACAAATACATTTTAAATTAAATTTTATTCTGATATTCTGATATTTTAATTTAAATGGATTTTAATTTATATTAAAATATTATTGCTATTTTACACAGGTAATTGCTATTTTACACAGGTAATTATTTTAATCACTTAGGCTCAATCTATAGCTACATGAGGTCTATGCTCAAAATAAAATACTAGAATAATGCATGTCCTAAGAGGTAAGCAGCATTTAATTACTCCAAAAGTTACAAGTTACAGAACTGGAGATACCCAGATGCCTTTTGCAGTCTGAATAAAAACCAAAGGCCCACTATCACTATGATCTTGAAAAACTAGCTCCTCCACGAACAAGAGCTCCATTTAGAAACTACAGGTAATATTTTGTCTAAGCCACGAGCAAAATTGGCTGTGATAAACTTACTTGTTCTTTGTGGATCTAGCATGCAAGGTAATTTTACTCTACTAAGAAATGAAAAATGTGCATTGTATTCATTAAAGAATACTCACATCCAGGGCCTGCTTGTCATAAACCTTCAATGTAAGTAAAGAATATAATTTTTTATTTCATAACCAGAAAATTAAACAATTAAGAGCCTAATGTTTAGTAAGATATCATGCTATTTAAGTAATAGTGTTTGGTCACAAGTTAGCAAAATTGAATATTGTCAATCAAGAAACAAAGATTCAAAGATCATTACAAAGTACAAAAGTGAAATAAGATTAAAGCCAATTATAAAAATCATTTAGGCTTAATTCAGCCCACTCTAAGGGAAACAAACACTTCCTTTTGCCATGAGATATTTCTGCAAACACTATCATCTATTTTTCATCTGCTCCCCAGGCTTTCCCGTAAGTAAGGCCGCCTGCCTCATCTTTCTGCAGCTCCTCCGCAGGGCCGTGCACAGCTCTCCGCAGCACCTGCCCCCTTTCTGCACCTTGCCACTGCTTATCAACCTTATCAGCTCAGGAAGAAATTTCAGCAAAACTCTTCCTCTGGTCACTGATATCTCTGGGAACCAAATCCATTAAGATATTTCTGACCCCTTCTCATGTTATTTTAACTGTCTGCTGTACAGGAAGGAACTGATAAAAATAGGATTACAATGCCCTAACAGACGAACTAGCAGCAGGCTTGATTGTGATTGATGCCTGAATAAATATACAGTCACAGGCCCTCATTTCAACAGTGCTTTTGAGAGAAGGTAAAAAAGAAGGGTCAATTTTCACTGCTTCAATTGCAGCATTCTTCTTTGAAATATCTGGGAAGTGCCCATCCATAAGGGGATCTTCTATGTTATAGCTGTATCTTAAATAAACAATACAATACCTATATAGCCCACTCGACAGCTCTCATCCTGCAAAACCAGGCAGCTAGGCAGCTTCCAGTGCTGTGACCCAGCAGAGTACACAAACTTCTAATACGCAAATATCCCGACTGGCTCATTTGAAGTCATTCATGAACAGCAGGGCAATACTTGGCACTGCCACACTACTGCACATGTTGAAACGGCTGTCCTAATGACAAGTAGTTAAGTAACCTCATAATATCCCCGTGAGGTAAGTATCTAACTATGATAGCCTCCTTTTGCAGAGGAGGAAATGAAGACAAAGAAACAAATACTTCAGGTTAGTCATACAGTGAGCCACTGTCAGAACGGGGGCCTCCTTTCAGCATTTCCTTACCCATGTGCTCCATCCTCCTGCCAGCTGATGGCTTCTTAAATGGACACCCAGTTTGTAACTGCACAAATAAACTTCAAAAATTCTTTGATCAAATCACTGATTACTACCATTTGCAACAGTTAATATAGATCAAACACAAATCTGAAAAATATCATTAAAATGTAATCCATTTCAATATGGTATTGTTAAATAAAGAAACAATCTGCTTTTAGTATGTGTTCTTTTCCTGCACTGATTTGTTTTCAGAGATATTTTAAGCATTTTGTATGGTGCAAAAGTTCCTTGTGCGGTTGCAGCAGCACCAGAGTCAGGATGCCACCATTTAAGTAGACCTGCAATACGTAGCTGCTGAGTGCTATTAACTCACCACAGCATAAACCCAAATATTTTGCTAAAACAATATACATCCATTTCCTGGAAAACATCCTGGTTCCCAGCACTGCAGGAACCGTGAGGTCCTGCCCTGAGGTTTGACACGACCTTGCACAAATTACTGACCCTGCTCTAAAACTGTCCATTCTCTACACCAAGAACCTACGACCTGACAGTTCACCTCCTGAATAAACCAATGTACTGAATCTCCTTATCCACTTATCTCTCTGCAAACTCTATGAATTAAAATTATTTCGTAGAGCAACCTACATGAAATTGGCTTCCGGCTACAATTCTTTGTGGGGGCTGCAGTATTCTCAGCCCAGGCAACCACAATGTGCCAACAAGTGCTTGGGGTTTATGTTACTCTAGTTCTGGATTAGCACAGCCATAAATCAGGGCTATGATCCATATTTTAATACCCTTTCTTCTTCTTGTTATTATGATTCAGCTATGATTTGAACGGCACGCCATTCCATCAAGTGATGATAAACTCTCCACACTTTATAATGTAAAAATCAATATTCGCATTGAGCTTGTAAAAATCATATGTAACATACACAAGAGGAAGCTGAAATTCCCCCAGACTGTTCTTAGTCAACTGTTGACGACCGAGTTTGCTACTGAAGTTCATAAAAATACATGCACTGTAAATGGGAAAAGTCAGGAAGCAAAAGATTTTCTTATTGAAATTTAAAATAACTTTGGAATTTGAATGGAATATGAATGTTGTGGACTGCTAACCAAACAATCCTTCCGCAAGCTCCAGAGTAAGAAAGCACTTAAACATGCAAAGCCTACAAAGCCGACAAAAAGAATAATTCAAAAGGCACCTTAAACTAAGGCAGGAGCTTTTTTTCAACATGAACAGCTACTTCCTTATGACTACCCGCCAGAAACTAATTTTTTTGCCAAGTATTTCTGACAAATCTGATTCAAACTCAGGAACAGTTCAGAGACAACCCACTGTTTTTCAGTAGATCACCAGTTGCTGCTGCAGAAGTAGAAGATACAAATACTAACATGTTTTAATTGCTGAGCTGCTCCTCTGAACAGGTGAATGAAAACTCAAATTAATTTACAAAACAACAAAGCTCTGCCCATCATTAACTGCTGTTAAACAGTTACAGTAGATTTGGAAGAGTCGGTATATCATGTATAATCAACAGACTGCTCAATGCTTTAAATATCAACCTTTTTTTTTCCCCTGGAGTACTTCATTTTCTTAAAAATGACATCCTGGAGAAGTGTGAAATGTGATGAAGATCCATATACTGTGAAATTAAAGAACAGTACCAAGAGTTATCTTCTAGTAAGTCTCAGAAGCAAAGAATAAAATTATAGTGCAACTTGGGCAGAGAAGAGGGAGAAAGACAGAATTGCTGTAAGAAAAGCGAATTATAGCTAGGCGGCAACTGAGACTGCAAAGTGCTCAAAAAACGTAACCTTATTTCATTACATGTTAGTTTTTGTAAATATATTCACTCGGTGAATGGAAAGAATTTAGGAGACTGCGTGATCCCAGACTTTGGCAAAATATGACAGATCTCTTAAAAACTCCCCTTGGCTTGCTGGTGAGGGCTGTCACACCGGCTGAAGGGCTCTAGGCAGACAGAGGCAGTTGCACAAGGGAGGAGCTAGGGGATTGCTACAGGGACTGGTATTAGGATCAGCTTTATTTAACATCTTTATTAATTATCTGGAAGAAGGGGTAAACAGTACATTAATTAAATTCACTGATTTCAGTATAATGAGGTGTTATAAACATAACAGTGGGAAAGAAATTATTCAAAGGGTGGTTAGAAACACGTAAAGAAAAAGAGATGCAATCGGGAAAAAGGCAAGCTAAACATCTAAAAAAAAAAGAATAAAATGTAAATGATCAGCAAGAGGAAGGAATCTGAAAGCTGTTAAGCAAAAAGAAAAGACCTTAGGGTGGTAGTTAACAGCAAATTACATATGAGTTTGCAATATGAATAGGAAAAAGAATAGAATAATACAGATACGGAAGCATCGCATGAAAAGACGTCATGCAAGCCTGCAGTTCCCACACAAGTCATGCAATTTAAAGAGTTCCCATAGTAAAGCTGTATTTCAACAAAGTAAGTGATATTCATGCAGAATACTGCAGCTCTGGTTTGAGCCTCTTCTAAAGGCAGCGTGTTTGTGTGTGAGTATAAATATATATATATGTGAGTTTTTAAAGAAATATGAAAGAGTAGAACAGATAAACTTGTAAGGATCACCAAAATTAAATATTTTCAGTGATTGAGGCAAGCTTTGAAAGGTAACAGAGTATAAACATGATGCATGAAGATAAGAGAGACTAGACTCATGCAGAAGAAGAACAAATGTGGAGAGAGTATCAGTGAAGCAGTAGTTCCTGCTGGAAACACCTACAATTCTAAGGAAAAAAAATCTCCAAAGAAATTAGTTTAACCCCCTTTTCTTCATTTATTAATAATAAGGAAAATATTCCAAAATGCGCTAAGGAAACAATTCTGCAATGGTAGGATTACTAAGTCTTTTCTATCTCTATTTTCAGTGAGGCTGTAAGAGACAATAAGCAGAGAGACAACCCTCTGCAAAATTAAATCACTCCGAATCAACCAGAGAATGAAAATTAAATCATAGTATTTTCTTCTTTGTATGCATTAGCATTAATCACATGCAAAACTAAAATATTAGTTAATTTGATTCTCAGTGCCTTCCAGACTCCGGTCGAAATGAATCAATGCAGAAAGAGTGATTTCCCTCATAGATGGGGAAATGATTTAAGAAAAAAAAAAAAAAAATCAGTAGAAACAGCTAGCACAAATGAAATGACCACAAAGGTAATAGAGAAAACCAGGGTTACTGGGTCTCTCTAAGATTCATAATAAGAGCAAAAAATGAAAAACTTTACATTGGTGGCTTTAAAATAGCATTATCCAAAGATTGTTATAATTGGAAAGAAAAACATCCTAGACAGTATAAATCACTAGTAATTTGTTTGTTTAAATGACTATTACTGTTACTCTGCAAACCTGCGGAAAAATGGCCCTCATAAATGTTCCTCAAGCCTCAAACGGTTACCTGATGTAACATTTGCAAATTGCCACAGCAAAAAACAGAACAGAACCCGAAATCCCCCCAACTCCTCCTTAATAAAAGCAAAAAAAAAAAAAAAAAAAAAAAAAAGATGAGAGAAACTTAAAAAGCACGAGACACTGTTGCCTTCACTGCAGTAACACAGGCTCCGCGGGCGCTCATGAGCCACACGCTGAGCTACTCGTGCCAGGATCAGGGCACTGATGAGAGGCACCCGGGAAGAACCGCCCCTGCGGGACGTCTCTGGGGACGCAACAGGAAGGCCACATTCAGCGGCTCTCAACAGGTCAGGTGGACAATGCAATGAAGCAGTTTGTATCTGTAGGTGAGCAGTACAAAGCCTTGCAAATTAGCAGTTAAGTCACAGCAGCAAGCGAGAATGGAGCCAGCAAGAATTGGGATGGGGACTGTCCTGGAAGTGGAGTTTGGTCCAGTTTTGTGAAGGCACCAATTTAAGCTTGCGCACAAGCACGACTGGAAATAGAGAAAGAGCGGCCACGCAGCAGCAAGCGACATGCACAGGGTCCAGACAACCCCCGCGGCCGAGTTTCTTTCCAGACAACAATCCTAAATTCTTTAGTTCCGTTTCAGACTTGACTGAACTGACAAAGAAATATGTACTAAAAATAGTAAAAGCTTTAAAAAAAGAAAACCCACTCACAAAGGAATAATATAGAAAAACATAACCAGAAGTCCGTTTTGTCTCTTCTGCTACATTTTTAAAGTAGATGCTTTCCTCCTGGCAAGGAGGGAATATTATAATTGGAAGGATAAATCACTAAGCTTTTTTAGTTACTAATACTTCACATAATGAAATTAAATTTCTCAACACATACAATGTTTGCTGTTTCGATTTTACAATTACTTCAAATAATGTCAGTTTTACAGCTCTGTTTATATTCCACCAATTCCCTGTCTTTTCTATAAACACTGCCTGCCTTCTCCAAGCTGCAGGAACATACACGCTACCTTAAATAACCTTCGGAACGTTGAAGGGATAAACGTATCTTTACAACGTTAACTCTTTCTTAATCAAAGCTGAAATGTGGTTGCACAAATTTGAACAAGGGGCAGGTTCCATTTACCCCAGACGCATCTGAACAAGCACCCTACTGCGACCTGACGCTTCCCGCAGCTCCTGTGCGGTGGCTATCAGCACAAGCTGCACGTGTCACGAACTTGAACAATTTTCTACAGGTCTCCAATTACTTCCCTCTTTCTATTCTCCCCATCCTACAGCAACACCATCAAGCTCTAAAACCAAAGAACGTGTGGCAGACACATCACTGATTTCACTGCCATTTAAGCCAACGCGCGCAGCCCCGCGCTGCAGGCTGATGAGGGAAGCACATTAAGCACTTGCAGCACAACATCCGAGCAGACCTGCTTTGCAGCCTGATTAATAGAAACAGCCTCTGAGGACTAATCACAAGTCGAGCTCTGTTTTGTAGATTAATAGAACAAAGGCACAAGAGAATAGGGAAGGTTACAAGAGCGGAATATAAATAAGACAAGGTGCACGCTCGCAGCACTTGCACTGCTGCCAGTTAGCAGCTAAAGGCACAGCCCTGTGGCAAGGGCTTCAGCCCCGCGCTGAAGCAGCTCACTTACACATGGACAGCCACAACCTCCGCATGTTTTATCCCAGATTTAAGACAACAAAACAAAATCATTTTCAGAAACAGAGTGTACGTTCAGCTCACTGTAAGTATCACTTAAAATTTCTGGTGAGATTAGCCGAGCACAGAAGTATTCTTTCCAGCAAAGTCAACAGCAGCATACGAGTACCAACTGCTCCCCATGCTGCTGCCACTGTCACACAGCAGCAGACGACGACAAGAGCCCAGCCCGTCGGAGGCAGAGGGGCCATGGCCCGGCCCGCTGTGCCAGCCTGGCCAGCTGCCTCTGCTGGCCCCAGCAAGATGCCACCTCGCAATGGGAAGGAGCTAAGAGGTCAGACAGAGGGAAGTTCTACAGGTAAATCCCTTGGAGACAAAATGCAAAATAACGCGTATGTCCCCACTACTTGGATTTCTGTAATGTTAATCAATAATTAAAAGGTATGCAGAAACTACATGCAGTGCCTACACAAATACTGCAAATGGCTTTTTTATGCCTCCAAGGCAGGCACACGTCGTTGCTTTTGAAACATTCTTACTGGTCACAACAGAAAATTTAGTAAAGATAAAGGGAATATGATACACTCTTACTGTGTTTTGTGCTGGAAGTGGTACAGGTACAAATCAGAGCGCTCCATTGAGCATGTAGAATCTGTTGTGTACACTCCTACATGAACTAAAAGAAAATTCCTTTCAACTTCCTTTATTTTTCAAAGTATTTCTTTAGTAGTATATATGGTAGCTATAGGGAGATTAAACAAGCTGCTCAGCTCTACCCCAGTCATTTATCCATGTCTGCTTTTGTGGTTTCCAATCTCTCCCAAAAACTCAACCTCTTCCAGAGCCGCAGCAGTACACGCAGTGTTGTTCTGGAACCTTCTATATCTAGGAGTCTTGAAAACAAGGTTTTCAGGATGGGTAATGGAGACCACTCTTCCCTAATGTATTTTTTTTCTTGATTTCTCAACACATGCAAAAAAATGTTCTATTTGGAAGCAGAACATGGAGACAAACATACTAAGAACCTACCATCAAATTCAGGTGCTTATAACCCTGGGCTGTGGCCTGCACTGGAAACCGAACCCCTTTAGGAGCTCAGTTTCGAAGCGAGTTCTGAGCCTGCCTTTCTCCTGCATATTTTTCTGCTATGCAGAACATGGAAGTGTCCCAAGCAGACCAGATGGAAGACCAAGAGGTGTTAAAGAGAACACCTTTGTAGCAGTTTCTTTTTATTACATTCCCTCTTTTGGAAACAAGATATATTAAAATCCATGCCAGGAAAAGGATAGTGGAAGATTCACCCTTCTTACATAAAAAGCCTACCTTTGAGGAGGAACACAGTTAACCCGGCGGAGCCTGTAGACGCAGCATCCAGGGCGCTGCACAGACACAAACAGACAAGACACCTGAGGTGCACCCTCTCGCAGCGCCTGCTGGACCGCTAGCACCTCTCACAAACCCTCTGCACCACACGCTCCTCAGGAAAATGGGGCATCAGACATGAGAACGGTTTTTCCTGGTTCAAGTAGAGCTAAAATACACTAACCAGCAGCTCATTTTCGAGGAAGTACTATTACCCTTGTCAAAGTAAACCTCAGCACAGGGTTCCCAAGCGCGGTGTGTACGTCAGCAGGAAAGGCAAACAGGGAAGCACGGATGTTAAAAGGGCACCAGGCTATGCTGAATCCTTTATCCATAACCCTGAAGGAGAGGAACAGAGAACACTTACCAGCTGGCAACTCCCAACTTCTTCCCCAGTGGACTGTGCATTCAGGCTATAAATGATGCCCTAGTTTGTGCAAAATTACCGCACAAATTGTAACTTCTCATGAAGCCTTCAGTAGGGGCACCCACTCCCCAGGCACATCCACATGGGCAGGGTGATGAGCTGCTGTCACTGCCTTCTCGTAAACTTCAGAGCTTAAGCTTGCTCTCCACCAGGCATGGCGCACAGAGCAAAGCTGTCACCTACACAAACATTTTCCTACTTAACAGAGTCAGAAATTGGCAACTCCTATACTTTAAGATATGCAAATGAACTAAAATCTAGACTAGCACTTCAACATTTCAGAGGTGGTGAACACCCAGCAGTCTCATTGATTTTCAGTTGAAACCATGAGTGTTGAACACTTCTAAAGTTAGGTGTCAAGTCTACTCTGCTGCAGAAACTTCCAAGAAAATGTGATGAATTTAGCTGTCACTCTTGACCTTCTGTGCTCAAGATTCATGATCACATTCTCTTAGTTGAAGTATTTGTGTGATTTTTTGCTTTATTTCATAGTCTCTGGGAGTTATGTTAAGTATCTTGTATGTTCAGTTTGCCTTTCAGGATGACGTTTATAGGAGCAGAGTTGAAAATTCCAGAATTTTTGCAATACACCAGCTAATCTCTTCCCAACACCTGGATGGCTGCAAATGCCTTCCAGACTGCTCAGGCAGAAGCTACAGCCTGCACAGAGCACCACATGAGCACTGAGTGCTGCAGTGCTCAGCGAAAGGAAAGCAGAGATCCTGGTCTCACACCGCTGGCGAATGACCTTGCATCTTCTGTACAGATAACCTTATTTCAAAAGGACCCTGCTCTTTAGCAGACTGTACCTCCACTTGGAAACAGGAGACCACCTTAAGCACCTCACCCGCCAAACCCTGCAGCTAATGCTCGTTTTGACTCTCCTGCTGCAGCACTTACTGAGCTCCAGGAAAACAGTGAGGGAATTAGAGACATATGGCACGTTATCTCAATCATTTCAACGCCCAGTGAACCGGAGAGTTCAAATGCCTCATTCTACATTAGGAAAAATGCAAAAGAGTAGAGAGCTGTCTTTTTGTGTGCTTAACTGGCTAGACCTCCACCTATGAGCAGCCCTAGTTTGCGCATGAAGCTAGTAAGACACTCTGCAAGCTCTTCCCCCCCCCCGAAGGAAATCCAGCTTCTTCCTGCTTTGTGCCTGTGCCAATATGCAGAGCTTTCCGAGAGAACTGGCTAGCACAGGTTAGCATCACAGTATGAAAGTCACTTAGGAGATAACATTATCTAAATTACAAGCATTCCAGTATCTTCCAGTGTTCTTAAGGGAAGAGAAAGAAAGGGGAAGGAAAAAGAAAAAAAAAAAAAAAGAACAACCAAAGAGAACCTTTAACAGGTTTAAATGGTGCTTTAACAGGAACATTTTTAACTTAGAAGTGAATCTGAAATCAATGAGACTGAGGACAAATCAGAGGCATTCCTCAAAAAAGGCAAAAATATAAACAGACAGCTGCAATTCTAGACCTGCAGGAACACATTCTTCTATCTTAAAAGGCGACAGCTGAAGGACCCGTTCCAAGACAAACGGAACAGAAGCCGGCACCTTTAAACACAAGCGCGCTCCGGCAGCGGCATGTTTGCTTAGCGCTCACACACACTGAGGAGACTTCAGTCTCTGCCAACCCCTTTCTTGATTGCCGCCTTGTACTGAAGAGCTGTCGGGAATTCCTGAAAAACTCGGACGCAACCAATATTCCTTTCCAAGCTCACTCTGGTTTCCCTGCTGCTAAATAGCACTGAAAAACATTTTTGCTGAGTAGCACAATTTCTGTTCCTCCCTTTTTTAGGTACAAGTTAATTGCCAGCTCAGACTATGAAAATAAAAGAAATGAGATGCATCCTAACCCATCAGTGTATCTGAATCCCATCATATGCGTTGTCAATTGGTTTTCCAGTCCTCACACTCAATATCTGCTGTTAATTTGCTTGCTATTTCAAGAACTTGAAGACTGTCAGCAAAATCTACGATGCATTACAAAACTTATAATTGAAAAGAACAACATCTGATGCTTTTCTGATAGGGTAAACAAGGTCTAAAAGGGGATCGGGGTAAGGGAGATGTACTAACTTATAGCTACTTGCATTGATGTATAATTGCAAATGAAGTAGAGAAAGCAGCAGTTATAGAAATTGATGCAAAATTATGCAAAATTATTTGATGAATCCCCCAAATTTACCCTGGATTAGAAAAAAAGGAAGAAAGTTCCTTATCCCATTTATTTTAAAGGGCGATGGCTGAACCTCTCTGTGCTTTCTTAAGGTTGCCTTATCTATGCCAATTAAAATTTTGTTTCTGAAAAAGAGTTAAGCCACTTCCTCTGGAGTTACTAAAAAAAGCCAATGAAAGGCTCGGCGCCCGCGAGGTGAGCCACAGTGAGCCGTTTGTTCTTGACCTCTGCATCACCCTACACATCAAATTCCTGGACATAGGAAAAACCCACTAGTATTCATTAAAAGCAACTGGGAGGCCAGCTTTGTGCCTCTGTTCTTGAGACCCGAGCAAGCTGCAACTTGACGAACACGCAGGATGTGGCTGAACAATGCGCTGCGTTCCTGCCAGGAGGGACACGCTTTATTCCCAGCTTCATTCAGGATGCATTGATTTTAATCACAATGATGCAAATCACAGATTTTAGTCATTATTTAAATAATCAATTTTAATCTCCTTTCACTTTTGTACTTCTCTGCTATTTCCATAAAGTTGATTCTAATTAACCATTAAAATACTTTGCTTTATATCAAATTCAGCTTCTATATAAGCTCGGAACATTTCCACTCTTTGTAAAGATTTATCTATCTACAGTTATTTAAACAAATATATAGGTTGAGAGTCTGCTGCGTATGTGCGAATGTTGCCCTTGCATTAGCAGTTTAAACCAATACCAATGATTGGCTTAGTACATTATTTTATACTTACAGTTTGTAACATTTTTGTGTCATTCTTATGAAGCGCAGAATTTAAAAACCATAAATAAACCTATTTAATTGTTACCCATGAAATAAACTCTCATTAATTGTTAGGTACACAAAATACTTGCATGTTTCAACCTTTTTTTTTTTTTTTTTTTTCCATTTCTGAACAATCCAAAAGCTACTGCAGAGCTTGCTGAATGGTAGAACTGAATAAAGCAGAGAAAATATTACCCCTGCATGAGCGTTGCTCTCAAAACCTTATTTAAACAAATTCTGGCTCCAGTTAACTGCAGTTCTCTGGTGGTTTGAATGCTTTTAAAGCTCCATCAGGAAACAGGCACTGCTGGAATATTTGTATCCAAATGTAATGCACGCTAGCAAATTAAGTCCTTATTATGGATGAACAGTTTCAAATATAATTTAAATACATGTATTTTAAAATAAAAACATTTTAATTTAAATAAAAGTTACACACACTCACAGATGCTTAGCTGAAGAGACTGAGTAAAAACAGATCCTCCCTCCTTACAGATACATCCTCCCTCTACAGACACATCAGTACCCAAGTTACAGTTGTGCATGTGGAATACAGGGGATTTTAAGATTTTCAAAATTCACATACCCCTTACTGGTGCTGTTACTTGTCCTATTCAGAACAAACCTCGCCTCCTAATCTAGCATATTGAAAGGAGGAAATGTGGCCATTGCAGTCTCCAAGAGGTTGGCCTGCATAAACTGTCAATTATTTCTCCAACAAATGAGCTGGGTTCATAGGGCGAAGGCAGGAGGAAGAGAAAGGAGGGACATGTTCTTATGGATTGTTATCTATAGACTAAATGGAAAATCTTGAGCCATTTTATTCCTTCAAGGTACATGAAAGAATTTCCTACCCCAGGTGTGAAAATGTCACCCTGCACCTCTGCAGGCAAGCGCAGCGCAGAGCCATTCCCGGCCCAGCCTGGCTCCCTCTCCTCCAAGGGGCTCTGCTTCTGCTTCCAGCTCCTCACAGCTAATGCCATTTAATACTCTCAGACCTAGCAGGCTAAATTCAAATTTTCTGCTCCTTAGAGGCTGTTGATATGCACCACCGCACACTTCAATTGCAAATACTCATGAATGCTCCTGTGGATTGCACGTTATTTTCTACATACAAATTCTGCTAAATTCTAAGTTAGGAGGCACTACTTGAATCCTCCCAGGTCTTTAGAAAGCTTTCAGTTGTATGAAGAGTAATAGCACCTAATGAATATGGACTGATATTTCTCTCCTGTAGCTACACTGAGTTAGCAATTTACATTTTCTAAATAGATAGATGACTTATAGTCAGTTTTTGCAGTCTTCTGGCAATTGCTTCTTAGAAACCTCTGACAGGCTGAACCCCCTGAATCTCAGCTGTTATTCTTGGTTTGATCCCTCTTTTTAAATTAAAACTAGTAGCTTATCAGCAAATGAGACCTTTTCCCCCCACTCTGGAATTACTTACAAAAATGCACATAAATTGAACTTGCCAACTTATTTCATTTTAAGGATGGAGCATCTTCTGGGCTAACAACCTGACATCCACTTTTTTTTTAAATCCTAGCTGACATAAGGATGCCACAAACACATACAAACCCCCCACAATTTTCCTTTCTTTAGGGGTAATCTGGAAATTCACAGTAGCAGCATGAGATGTGGTTGGAGGAGAAGGAGAAACAACCCTGGAGGTGCTAACAGGCGCAGACAGATCATTCTGCCTTAGCTTCCGTGCACAGGACAGAATGGGAACAGATTTTTCCAGTACCTGGTGACTTTTCCTTCCTCTCAAGGACCAACTAAAATGCAGGCAACTAGCTGAATTCTCACATTTTACAGGAACTGCCATAAAAACACAAGAGAAATGAAGACACTACATCACTGTCCTCCAAACTCGGACTGGATGTACTGATTTAAAAAGCTGTATTCAAAATTATAGCCTCATCTTCATTTCCTATCACCAGTTGCTCAAAACATGTTTTTACAACAGTTTTCCACTAAGCACAAATGAATTATCTTCCAAGAGACAGCAGAAGTCTGCTCTTGTTTGGAAAGCTCAGCTTGACTTTTGAGCATTTATCATTTTTCTCCCGTTGATCATGAAGTGGTAAAACACAGTCACTCGTGGACTACAGGGAGGAATAATTAAGACTTGTCTTTCACAACAAGATCACATAATGTATGTTCCTCATTTCTTGTGATTAAAAACAGCCCTTTTCCTTGATACTGAGTCCCTTAATGTTTCACATCAAAGATCCTAATTTCATGGGTATATCTGCAAAACGGTGCAACTGGAGACAAAAGGGTAAGAGATTGCTATTCTGCACTTGGGATACAAAAGAAAAACCATCAGTACATCTTGGTAGCATAGAGAAATGCCAGTACCAGGGTGGCTTCTCCATTTCAGAATGGAGTTAACCAAGTTCTCCCTTCTGCAAGAATACATTTCCCAAGACCTGGATTCCAAGTTCTCCTCCAGATTTCTCCAGCAGCTTTGCCACAGTAGCTAGGTAAATCTGTCCTAAATAATTTTGAAAAAAATACCTACAAATGGAGAACATCAGTGAGGGTCTGCAGGCTGCAAGCCCTCTAGCTGATGCACATCCATGGATGAAGCTCAACACAATCTTAGCAGCCAATGCTGCGGTTAGCAGCCTTAAGAGCCGCTGTCACATCCATGTCACATCCACCTCATACTACATCCAAGGGTCTGTATATGCCTGTGTTATTCAACCTCTTATGCTGCTACAGTGTAAAGATTATTTTCAAAGGTCTTTAAGAGATGGTTCTTAACCTGAATTAAGACCATCTTTCCCAATTAGCTGATACTGTAGGTTTTAAAGTAATTTTTAGCTAGGCAATGTTAAATTGATTTAAGCTTCAAGCAAAAGGTTAAAATTTTTAAATAAGAAAAATCAGTAGCTTTAGTCAAGAGTGCTAGGCAAGTGTTAGCTTGTTGTTTCTGCCCAGCATGAGCACACACACATTACAAAAAACAATGTCAGATGTGTACTGATGTACAGACCACCAGTGTGTGAGCTGAGAGCCATGAGAAGAGGTGAGAGGAAGGGAAGTAGGAGAAACAGGAGAATTTCTCATGTGTTTTGGTCCCATTCTTCAGTTCAAACCCTGCCCTTCCCCCTCCTCTGCCACTTTCACATTTTAAACAAGCCTGACATCAAAAAGATTAAGTTATAAGCTTATAATAAACCCTTCTTACAGGTGTGCATAAATTAGCATCTAAGCACTTCAGCTGACAATTGAGAATGCCAAGCAACACAATGATTATCACTATCACAGAGCTTCGGTTTGCCAGTGGAGGGCCAACGCGGTGCTTTCAGTAGCATTATTTTTTTGTGTGAGAATTTAAAACAAGCAATCCTCAAGATGCCACACCGAGATATCAGGCAACGTAATTCAACTACGCATGGAGAAACCAAGGAAGCACTAAACTGTGGACAGCACTTGTTCTGCAAATGGTTGCCTTGGATGGGGGGAGAAAGGAGGTCAAAATGAGCTTGAAATATGACTATCACACCTTGAAGAGAAAGGGGAAATGATGCTTATGTCTCATCAAAAATAAACAGGAAAGATCCTGTTGCCTTGAAAGTTGGGTGTTAAGTGGTACCACACTAATCTAATAGCAGAGCAGGCATAAATATCAAAGCAGGACCAAATGTAACGGAGTGAATCCTTCCCCAATATGTCCTAAGATGCTGCTACAGTTAATCCATAAGCACAGAGTCAATATCGAGTCTTTTTTTTTTTTTTTGTACACTCAGCAGGCAGAAGGGAGATAGATTATAATGTTCTTCTCTTACTTCACACACATGCCTAAACACAGCATATTTATCTTACTGCAAAAAAAAATACAGTTTCAGCATGGCTCAATACTGTTCAGGGTAAAGCAACAAAGAAACTCCATGCATTTTCAGCAGCAATCATTCCTGCAGTGGCTTAAGGAATAAAAGTAGCAAAGAAAGTTTAAATTGAGACTTACCAAGGGGCACCGTATATTCGGAATCCTTTAGCTGTTACCTCTGAATCTTGCAAGTAAATACTATTTGTCAGGAGTGACTGAACATTGTCAAAGTCCTCTGGTTTCAATTTGGACACAGAGGGAAAGCGGTAGTAATCTTGTTTAACAAGGTCTGCCATGAATTCCTTATCAAATGTCAGTTCATGATTCCCAGCAATCACTATTTTATATTCATATGGCAGGTTTCCTGAAATAACAAAAAAAGAGGACTTAATTAGCACATTTTCCTCCCACACCAACACTGCCGGCACAATAAGCAGACAGCTAGCAGTGACAGAATGAAATACCTGAGGTCTATCTGTATCTCTGTGCTGAGCACAAGTTACTAATATTGTTTCTTTCCTATTTAATGGAATTGTGTTAAAATGTAAGCAATCCCACACAAGAAATGCCCAAAAGAAAAAGCACGTATTGCAGAATTAAACAAAAGGAGCTGCTGGGTACTGAACTAGCTCCTAAGGTGGTTTCAATTGCTCATACCCTGATTTATATCAGCCAAATACATGACCCAGTCTGGTCACTTCGCCCACGGGATTGGGTCAGAGGCAGCAGGCTGCGTCCTAATCCACAGAAGCAACCTGCTGCAAGAGTCCTCAGGCATGGGGCATGAGTTGAGAGCTGGAGCTGCTGTTCAAACTACTCAAACGTTATTCAGATTAACTCAAAGAATCCAAAATACCCCACAAGTGACTTGTGCTCCCACATTTAGCTTGCTCTCCAAAGCTGCACATCACTAAATGCACTTTCACATTGTTACTCCTTGGTTTATGGTAGTACCTACTCCTGTTAAGAACACACGGAGAACGAAGTCTGAAACCCAAATAATAAGGCATAAGGTAGGAAATGCAGTGAGCTCATTTACTGGGAGGGTCAGGGAACTGAGCACAGGTTTCAGCATGCGAAGTGTCAAGACTTCTGACTGGGACACAGCATGAATCAGGCCCGTGGAGCCAGACCCATTTCTGAGTTCAGACACAAATTTTCAAGCACGTAATACCAGCAAGCAGTGTCAGATACTACACATAAACACACTGGGTGCTGAGCTCCCTTAAAAATATGGTCTCTTCCCAGAAATTAACCTCTTCTATAAACTCTGTCCCAGTATGACTTGTCAGCAATCACACGTAAGTCCACCTGAAAGCTGAAAATGGACTCCGTGCTGCTGCGTCTGCCATAATCCCAATTTGCTGATCTTATACCAAGTGATTCATTTTAGTGTCTGTTCCTAATATTAACATAAAATATTTTTTTCATAAAAATGGTAAGCATTCTACAGAAACCTAGATTAAGTAAATCACTGTACGTTCACCTTTCTATACAGCTCACGGACTTTCTGTTATTTACACAGCCCATGAAGACAAGTGACACCCTGTTAATGTTGGTGACATTAGCCCAGGTGCTCAGGGATCCGCACAGCTATGATTGGGATGCAGCGCCTGTCTTAAAAGGGCACATGGGAATCTGTGGGGAGCACCTCCGCACCTGCAGCAGCCACCACTAGCCCCAAATTAACATAGAAATAGGTGCTACATATTCTGCAGGAATATGGTTTTCCTAAATACATACAGCTTTTTAAAAAAATTTCTCTGCAAATGTCAGAACTGTTTTTTCTGTTAAAGAGTAAGTTTCAAACTAAAGCAGTAAATATTTGCAAGATTAACTTTGCTCTAACTAGAGGTTATGGGAAACTGGTCAAAAGCCTCTGCTTTTCAATACAGCACGGAAATGGAAATTAATCAAGATCCAAATATAAGTATTTTATCTACAATATTAGTTAATTCTGTATAGAAAATTAAAAAGTTATAAATCCCCTGAGAAAAAAAGGCACCTTTATAGATTTCTCACGTGAGCAAATTGCTGATCATGCATATTCATAACTTTCTCTGGTGCTGCATTAGAAGAAAAGCTGGGGAAGATGCTCAAGATGCTACCAGGCTTTTATTGCTCCTCTGTAGTTTACAACCCACATCCCTTTCCTCATCTCTGTCACACACAGCTCTGCAATTCATTTTTATTTAGAAATAGAAGTGGCAGGTACCTACAGTTCCTGCTCTCTGTGACTCCTGGGCATGAGGTAAAACTTCTATTTTCTCTCTCTCAGGAAACATAAAAGACTTCACTGGCACAAAATCTGATACACTTGTCATAACTATCAATCCTCCCAAACGAGCTTAAATTCTCAGAGAAGTTAAATTCAGCTATCTGCCAAGTTACCAACATTTGCTCATTTTAGCAGAGAAAGACTTTCTGGTCTTACTGGATTAAAGTCCAGATTTTACTTTCCTCCATTTATTTTTATTTAAAAAAAAACATTTTTTTTAATTTCAATTTTCAATTTCCAATTTCCATTTCATTTTTTTTCAATTGGCACATTTTGCCAATATAATGTCCAACTAAATCTGGAATATTTTGTTGCAAGTCCATATATAGATATTTTTAATCTTGCCAGACACTTGGAACAAGGCGCTCTGCAGCCACACAAGACACCACAAGTTAATGGTGGGATCAGTTACTGAAGCATAGAAATGTAAACTTACACATGTTATATATGCATATGAAAATCAAGAGGGAGAATTTAACAGTATTTACTACATCTACGCCATGTTAGATTGTATCCTTAATTTTGCTGGGATTAAGGAAAGGCTCTGCCTGGTCAGTCACAGAGTCAGGAACTCAGGGGGGAGGCTCGAGGCCACCAGAAGAGGATGGATTCCTCCCAAATGTCCTCAGGGAGCTCAGCCCAGTGCCCCATCCACAAAACTCGAGGACCACCACCAAAGACAGAGAGGCAGGTTGAAACACAGCACTGAAGAGAGTAATTCCCTAGGCAGCAAAACATGTCAACATCTTCCTTTAATCCACAGCTCTGTAGTACTGCAAGCAGTGAACATTTATTCTCAGTTGATGAAATATTTTGGTATCTTTTGTTTGGACAGTCCTGCCCTTTCTCCGTAATCTGCTGATCGTCTATGTTTTATAAGGAAATGTAAGTGGTCATTCAAAATCTACTCAATAGTAATAGTTTTCATCTCAAGCAGATGAATCTCTATGTAGCCACATTCAAAACAACTGTACATAAAGAGCGCCTCCACAGTACAATGAAAATTACTAAACATTTTTCCCAACACGTAAGGTTTCCATCACCAACTAGTGATGTTACTTATTGAATAATCTGAATCTTTTTCAAAATAGAAAAAGTTGGATGTGTTCATTGGGATAAGCACTTCAGAACCTCAAATTACCAACTGCCAAAGGGATAATCCAGTTTAGTTTAAAAATACTTACCTATTTTTCAAGTAAGCTCAAAAGGCTACCATTACAGCAATTTTTCTAATTGCTAATAGCAATTAGAAAAAAAGATCATCATGAAGGGCGCTGACTGGACAAATAAGCACCAAGTCTGTGAGTAGACAGACTTATGGTGAGTATCTGAAATCCAGAAGGAAGAGATTATATTTATTTTCATATATATACACACACACACACATATATATGCGCATTCATGGGGAAAGTTTCTTCTACATATATATCTATATCTACTTTTCTTGGCCAATGTGATTTTCAGAATCTGCCCAAAATAGTAGGGACAAGGACAAAATGTAGCCAGTGATTAAGAAAATACTATAAGTCTTGTCCAGAGAAGGGCACATGATGTCAGGTGTAAAAAACTATAAAAATTAAATGTTTATATAAAGACATTAATCTGTGGCTCCAAAGAGGCTTTCTCCATTTATCAGCTGATTCCCAGGCTACGGTCCCTCTTACCCATGTCCCTCAACAACCGGTCTCGATCCTGAGCCACTGCCTCTCTTTGCCAACACAAAACTTGGTGGCCAGAGAACAGAGCATCAGGAAACCGTTTCTGCTTAAAACTGCCATAGCAAAGAAAAGCACTGAGCCACTGGGTAAGCTCATACTGCAGGACTTCCTCTGCTGGCAGCAACCACTTCTGTCATTTTAAAGGCTGATTCTGTCATCAGCCTAACTTAAAATGCAAAAATGCATGTTTTTCTGTCATAGGTGTTGCAGTATTTTATTTTCCCTTCAAAGCATTTGCTGCTAGGAGTTTACAGTTTGGTGGGGCAGCCATTCCCATTTTAATGGCATGCTCCATAGGAGCGCGGCATAGCCACGCACAACCAAAGTTCAGCAGAGCTGTCACACACAAAGAGGAGTCTGGCCATCAATGTTATCTGTTCACTAAAACTCTTCAATCTCAATCCCTTCAAAAAACAGAAAATCTGTACAAGCAGGAAATATGCAAATGAATCATTTGTGATTTACAGCATCCCGTAAGTGCTTCGAAAGTGCAGGACTGCCATTCGTCTACAAGCAGAGACAAGTGCACAGCTAAACACCAGAGCAGCAGACCTGGGGCCGTTCCTAGAGACTTCCAGGCAGTGCAGCGGGACACCACAGGCCACTGTGAGATGAGTGGATGCAGCAGAGGACAACCAGCAAATGCCACCAGCCTTCACAAAAAACCCTCAAAAATCCCGAAACCAACCAACATACTGACCCAAACCCCAGCACGCATATTTCTACACATCTTCCCTCCATGTCTGCAGGAATCTAAAGAATAAAATACAAGCAAGCAGGCAGATGAGAGACAGCACACGCTAAAAAAACAGAACAAGCTTCTGAAGAAATAAAAAAGCTAAAGAGAATTCTCAAAACCTTAATGGAAACTATTCCACAGCTGCTTTAAGTATCAGTTGAGCTGCTTCTAAGCCCTCCCTCTCCCCCAGATCAGCAACTTTGTTGAAAGAATAATAAAAGCCAAACAACACATGGGAACTACAGCAAGATGGACAGATGAATAGAAGTTTAACTGTTTTGCCTTTATGCAAAGAAAACATCAGACCACAGTGGCGGGAGAAGCAAAGGCTGAGACCCCTGAATTCCTGTGATAAATCTGAAGCTTGTACATTAAAGCTCCCCTTTGTTGAAAAGCCTGTTAGACACAACAAAACAGAAATGTTACGTAAGTGCAAGCTCTGCCTCTGACCTTTCACTCTGTAACCGTCAGGCTTCATTAATTTTCACAAGGCCTGACAGCTCTAGCGTTAATACTCACACTTGCTGATCGAGCCACACAGTAGGTTCAGACTGCTACCTTCTCCTCTGAAACTCATGCATTAGGGTTTCTTCCATGCTGGCAATGGAAAACCAAGTCTAAGAAACATTAAACACAAAAAACTACGTTATAATAATGTCAAGGCTGAGCCATAAACCCATGAAAGCAAGGAAGTATCGAGTGAATCCTGCCTCAGCACCTACAACTCTGCTATGTACTGCTAAGATATTGCAGTATATATGGTCCTCTGCAAATGGCCACGGATACCAGAAACACTACTTCATCTATATGGTCACTTCTGAGCAGCACCACTGCAGCTCCAGCAGTACCTAACATCAAGTACTTACTTCCATTACCTCATCCATAGGTATCAAGTGAATTTTGCTTGAGCCAAGGCCATAACATCACCACGTGTGGAGCGATCCCTCAACGTGTACCACATATACTGCACAATGTAGCTGCCGCTGGGTCTGATTTCATGATGCTGTGACACTTGGCAACAATTCCTTGCTTTCATGTCTCAACCGTAACATTATTCTAAAGTAACTGTTTGTGATTAATATTATTTTCCCCTCTGTTAATAGAAAAACTACAGCCTAAGTGATAATCTTTTGTTTCACTTCACGGTCTTCCACTGTCTTGTCAAAACTATTCTGACATGACACATTTTGGTTTTGATCTTTCTAAATTGCTTTGAATTTCATTAGGCTAATCTTATTTAAACTGTTTCTTGAAATTTAGATTTCGCCAAGTTTTATCAATTAATACTTAGCATTTATTCGTTCCGAAGAAGGAGATTTTTTAGTTTGACTCGGAAAAAAAAAAAAGAGAGGGAGAGAGATTTTGAGACTTGGCAGCTGATATTACTGCCAATTTAAAGTGCAAAAAGCTCCCCCTGACTGACTTCAAATTTCAAAAGCATAAGGAGCATAAATTGTCTGCTGGCCCTTTTTCTTCAGACTTGTAATTATGTAACTCAAGAAATAGGACTTTTAAGAAAAAAAATTACATGACTTACAACCAAAAAAGCTGGCAGCTATGAAATTTCCCTTTTAATTTAGCAAATACCAAAGACAACAATCTTACTGCAAACCACAGCACTCGTCTTATTTTTCTTCCTTTTTATTTTTAAAATTGATTCTTGTAGAAATGGTAGTTTCTGTTACTCTTGGGTTTCCTATAAACAAAGCAATACATAAAGGACCAGTATGACAGCTTTGGTGCTATATGAGCACTTTTGAAGAGCTCCATTAAGTGAAAGAGCATTCACTTGCGATAACATGTAAGATTTTCAAAAGAAAAAAAAAAGGCTCATCTTGTGTCTGATAAAGTGGAATTTTGTTCCTCTAAATAGAATTACCCCATATTTAAACTTATAACTAGGCTAGCATCTAACCCTCTGTACACTTCAGGGTCTAACCACATTTAGATATACAGAATTTTAATTTCTCTTGCAATTAGGAACATCAAACATTAATACATCAAGATCTAAAGTATTAGGGTTGGCAATTTAAACCGATTTCAGCTTAGTGTGGTTTCAAATGGCTCAGATTGTGAACTCTGAATACCAACGCTGAGGATGAAATTTCTTCATAGTGCCAGTGGAGTAGAAATGCTCTCCCTGAACTTGATTTAAGACTAAATTGAAAAGGAACATTTCTGCTTACTATTATATTAGGCTAGAATATAGAAATGAACCCTAATACTATCTAAATCTAATAAGATAAAGCCATCTCTATTTCAAAATTTTCAAAGCATTCTCTATAAATGCATCATAGATCAATTTACATGGTACTTTTGCCAATAAGCAAAACGAAATCACAGGTTCCAATTGGCTTAACTCATATTGGAAAGTGCGAAAGCAAATGCTAGAAAATGCAATTATT
Source organism: Crypturellus tataupa (assembly GCA_034781795.1). NCBI lineage: Eukaryota > Metazoa > Chordata > Aves > Tinamiformes > Tinamidae > Crypturellus > Crypturellus tataupa. Next base: position 1,275,941 of record JAWLRI010000896.1, on the reverse strand, counting down.
GCAAGAAAAACTCCATTTTCTCTACTCAGGAGGGGATTTAAGGGAATATTTTATTGCCCTCAAATAGTATTTCTAAAGGCATCAATACACAATTCTATTTTCTTTTCAGAGTCCCTCCCACACTATATAACTTAATCTTTTATAAAGAAACTTTTTCTTTTATAAAGAAATTTCAAAATAATATATTGGAAGGTAGCTGATATTCTGCATGCACTTACTGTATCTATTTAAACGATTTTTCTCTTTAAATCTTAAGAATATCACACACCCAAAGTCACTGTCTCACACAGTTCAAGACCTACTTCTCAGACTTCATCCTTTGTCTCCATAATTTACAATTCCAATTAAGTCTTTTTTTTCCCCTCCCCTAAAAGAAATGAGTAAGAGCCATCAAAAAGGGGGTCATCTTGAGAAACAATTATGTAGAAAGTAATTGAGCTAATCATGTTCATCATGAATGATGTCTTGGTATTTTCATATACATGTATTTTCACATGGAAAAAAAATTCAGGAAATGCTAAGGACAAGGCTTATCAGACAGGCTTATCTTTTAAAAGAAAAACAAGTCTGGAAACCAATTCTTCCCTACCTATTGAAAGAATATTTACCCTAAATTGATGAGAATTTTAAACACAGCACCCAGATCTAGAGACTCTGTCCATCAATTTTTTCTGCCTTCCTAACACAGACCTTTATGCTAGAAGCAAGACTCCCTTTTCTAACCATGAAATTAAAAACTAGACCTGTATCTGTCTCCTTCCACTATTTTTCAAAATACATATAAGTAAGAACCTGGAGACATGTGTAATTGCCAGCAAGATTCTCTTGTTGTTCTCCTCTCTCAATTTGTTCCAGTTACTTGGTTTCTCATTTTAACACGAAGTAATGGAGTCTTTGTTGCTTCTTATGCACTGAGCAGGAGGCACTCATCACCCTCAGTCTTGCAGCCAAAGTGTAGGCAGGATTTCCAAAAATATTTCCCCTACATACCTCTCTCTCTCTGCATCCTATGAAGGTGGTAGGAAGTTATTGCTAAGAAACAAAACAAAAAAACCCTCAAATATATACATAAATGAGACTTTATGATAACTATTTTGATTTTCCTTCCATAACACAGGATCCTTAACAACTTCCCAATGTGCACACAGAACCAGAATCTTTCTTTTCAAAACCTGAAGTTTGGGAATACATTGGGGGTAAGCTGCAAAGCATAGCAGGGCCCAGACTTAACTGCTCAGCAAACACTAATATACTGTGCTTAAATTCCAAAAATAATGAAAAATAGTAAGCAGGGCTAGTAGCAAAAATAATGACAATAAAAAAAAGGAAAAAGAAGAAGAAACAGGATAAAAAATATTTTTAAAATGTCTTAAAGCTCTCAAGAACATGGACTACTGCCTAGAAACAGTACTTCAGTTTTTTAGCCACTCTGTAACTGTGACTTTCTAATTCTAACTGTGACAGCTCTACTTACTGTATTTCTGATTTACCTTCATGGTTCCTTCCCAGATACGCACAGGGAGAACGACAAAAACAAATAAACAAACAAAATAGCAGAGAAAATATAAACAAAGAAGGCAAACAGAAACTACAGTCAATTAAAAATATGCAGGTTGAGGTCTTTGTGAGCCTCCAGGAGCATTTATCAGGACCTTTTCTGAAGCATGTGTTTAAATTTATTATTATGCTACATAAACATAAATATTCCATTACAGTCTTTCAAGATGAACTTGGATACGAGGAATCTCCTGAGCCTGCTAAGGAAATTCCTTTTAATACCTCAACCCACAGAGAGGTTTCTTAGCTACTAAAGGAGAGAACCAAATCATTCCAGCTGTATCATGTTATTACAAGGAACTGAATTCCTCTTATACACTCTCTTTTTCCCTAGCTATCTGAAGTAGTCTGAGCAGAGTAATATGTGCCCTCAGATATTTTTCTTCCAAGTTTAAACACATATACTAAATCCAGACATCCAAAGGAAAAACAAAATCCTATATGAAAAACCTGAAGCCTAAATAAAGGACTAAAGCTATAACTACTGAAATCAGAACCAGAGATTTCTGAGTTCAAATCTTGCTTCTGCTACTGTTTTTTGCCACTTCCTCTGCCTTGGGTAAACCATTTTAATTACCAAATTATTTATGTGTTACAGTACCCCAGCATCTCATGACAGAAAGTTCAGAATGAAATCCCTTAAAAGTGCAAGGCACAGCTCTGACTTGTGGTTGGCAATCATATTTAGCTGAGCTACTCCCAACTGTCCTTCCAAAGCAGGCGATCAGAAAATACTGTACACAGTATGAACTGTATCCTGTAGCTATTAGGCTTCGCATGCTTCATTTGTGATCGATTTCAGTGGAGACTCCTATCCTTGATATCCTTGCTACTATTAAGCATAGAGGCCGTCCGCCACAGCTGTCCTCCTTCCTTACTAAAATGAGGATAGCATTAAGCACCCCACCAGTAAGGTATAGTAAGAAAAATAAACATTTCTAAAGAAAGTTCAGGCGTATATGTAATTATATCTACGCACTTGAATTTACAGTAGGATTTTCCTGAGATGCACATGATGCAGTATCCTTTTGTGCACAGAAATACAGCAAAGTTTCTGGTGCCTGATGAGATACTTCTCTGCAATTAAATGCCACTCACATGCTGCTGTGGTGTGCAACATCTGGTTTGGGGCTGTTGGCAAGGTTTGGGCCAGGTATCTCTTCTTGAATTGCTCATTTTAGCCTTCATTTCTTATCTAAAGAAGGTAAAAGTCACCACAGAATGGTATGACTTGCATACCCTAAGTTTTGCACAATATAGAGATGCCTATAATTAATCAGAGCCAGTCACTAAGACAAGCTACTACAGTCACTTACAAAAAGGTAACAATTTATATTTCTATTCTTTTCTGCTAAGGTTTTGCCCTTTCCCCTCCAAGGCAGCATCACTGTTTTTACAGCTGGCTTCACGGAAGCATCTGTTTATGAACGGCTGTATTGCTTCCACTCTAACTGCACGCACAGTCACTCGGGCAAATGCCAGAGCTCATTTCAAACACACAGCCAGAGCTGCAGTCAGAGCAGGGGCTCTGCCCTCCGTCTGCCCCAGAACTGTCCACCAGCACCCAGCATCTTCTGACCCATCCCGTCGCCCTCCATTTCCTCCTCCTCTTCCCCTCACAAAACGGCATGGGGGCCCTGCAACATTTTTGTTCATCCTTCAGCAGTGACTGCAAATAAAAAATGCTGCTGAGACACTTAACAGGTATGAGCAAGACCAGCTCTGACAAACATAAGGAAGTGTGGCTCACTTTTTAGCATTTGTACCCAGGTTTTCAATTCAAATTTGCTATGCTTCTGTGGTTGGTGACAGTGGAAAAATTAATAGCAGCGTTCACGAGAAAAGGATCTCTGTTGTCCAGCCCAGCCCGGACCAGCAGAAAGACTCCAGTTCATCTGAAAATACAGAACCCTAGGGTCTTGTGAGGTTCCCTCACCAATGGCTCCAGGGAATTCCAAGCACAGGGAGCTCCTGAGCTCTCATTTGTTTACTAGCTTGGTAAGCGTGTGGAGCCAGCAATAACCAGCTCCTTTTTGCACACCTAGAGGTTACTGAAACGAACGTGTTCCGGATGACAGTGCGGGACAAAGGAAAAAGAAATCCTGAAGCTAAGCTGAAGGGGAAGGGATGTTGCCCCCCTACCATGCAATGCCCAGTCTCAACCAGTGTGCCTCCTTAAGTGGAGTCAAAAGAGATTTCAAGCTCTTCTCCCAAGGGGAGAGAGCGATGGATGGGGGAAGACCAATGCCCAGGTTTTTCTTGCCCTGCCCCCTGTGTATGCTCGATCCCTCCTGACGTGTTACACGGTCAAATCCCAACTCCTGCACTCTAGCCCACAGAGATAAGAGGTTAGCAACACAGGCTGCTCACAGCCAGTAAAATGCAGCTATCTACTCCTCTTTAATAAAAAGGAAAAAGATGTAATTCTTGGAGTATTTATTAGCCTCCTGTTATAGGTAATTAAGATAAAGGCCTGCCAGGCTTGCATTAACATAAACTGCTGCATGTTGCACTGTAGTTATGTCCACAATCCTGTGAATAAATGCTAACATCCGAGTTTTAAGCTGATTCAACCCCTCTATCCAGTATTTTTAGCAGATTTTCATTCACAGTGGTTACTTAGCCATGAAAAACTCATTTTATACAAATCAGAAATGTAAACCAACATTTCTGTGGCTCTGTTTAAGGTAATCTCACATACTTCTCCACACACAAAGCCGAAAAGAGTGAGGGGATGTGCGGAGAGAGCAAATCATTCCTGCTGTCTGCTGCTTCTGTACTTGTATACAATATTAAAAAGAGTGGTGATTAAAAAAAAAAAAAAGGCTGTAGTAGACAAGACACTGCCAAGCAGCTTTAAATTGAATTACACAGCCTGCTAATCTTTACGATGAGATAAAATTTTCTCTGAACACTACACATTATAGTAAAATCCGCACGCTTTCTCCCTCTCGCCTCCTGTTTCTCCCCTGCAACCAGTGCTCTTCCTAAGCGGCACAGCAAGGCCCTACCAATTGAAGGGCCCTTTTCAGAAATATGTCATTACTACAGGGGTCTGTTCTGAAATACTTGAGAGAGATTTTTGTACTCTATTTCTGATGCAACCATTGTGACAGTATAAATCGATGAGGTACAAAAAATACACACTTTGACTGCTTTCCGTTGGAATCATTCTCCTATTGTGAGACATAGCTGCTGCAGCAGCAGCAAGCTTGAGGAAGAATCTGACGACCCTGTCTATAAAACTTTCTGTCTGGGTAGTACTAGTTCTTTCATGCCTAGTCAATGCAATGGTCATAAATCTTTGTTCTATTTTGAAGGAGGTTTGCTGAAAACAAAGGAAGAGAAAAAATTATTTGGGGTTGCTTTCTACATCTGTTTTGGTTATGATTCTCTATTTGAAACCCAGACTCCCCTCCTTTCAAGTCAACAGTAGCACAGGGAACCAGATCCAAGAAACGACAGAACAATTACTGTGATTAAAATTCCTGTCCAAGAATTGTGCAATACTTTCCAGTGCTCACAGGCTTTCCTTTTTTCATTGAAAATTACCAAATATGTTAGATTTAAACATAGAAGGAAACATATCAGTTTGAGACATTATTCTTTCTGAAAACAAATTTAACCTGAGCAAAGTATTCTAATGGCTTTCAAAGGCCACTTTAAATAATTTGATTGATCATGGCAAGTTGTGTAGAGGTTATTATATTTCACTTCTATTAAGTTATAGTGACTGTAGCTAAGATACAGACTCGTAGTTTCGCTACATTCTACCAAGCAATAGTAAAAAATAGTTTCTTCTGAAATTTCTTTATGAAAAAAATTACCAGGAAAACCAAAAGCAAAACCAAGAAATGGCTCATCAGGCCTTTGCTATTCTCCAGCTTGGACCATCTCTGAAGACAAAAGGCAGCAAGGATTGGGCCCTGCAAGTCACACCAAAGCCCGGAGGGAACAAGTGGGATCACAGAGCGCTGACACCACCAGAGGAAGCAGCAGCTTGAGCTCTTGGTCAAGTAAGTGTATCCCATCTCAGTGGCTGCTGCCAGGCGCTCCCCGCAGGAACCACTCACAGAAGACACAGCTAATTTCAAAATTAGCCTGAGCACTTTTCAGGAAGTAGCTCTCTGAGCAGCTGTGCAAAACTCATACATGCTTACTGGATTGAAGCCATGTCAGCATTTTCTTTCACTTTCAATAAATGCAAATTTTTTCAAGAGTTGAGAGTTTTGCTCATCAAAACGGTATTTTATGTTTAGTCACTTAATTATTCATTCTAGCTATAACAAGTGGAGCAATGCTGGGTTCAAAATATGCTCCAGATGGTAAGAACAGAAATCAGAAATAAATCAATTTATTAAAAATAGGAACAGATTTGTTTTTATTGACATAATTTTCCTTTAAAATATTCAGAAGCTTCCTTTTGGTTCTGATTCAGTTCAGAATGCGCTGAGCTAATACTCATTCCTCTGAAGGTAGAGTGCTTCAGAGATTACGGCTTTGTTTTTATAAAAAAGATTCATGTCAGAAGCTAAAATAATTCACATGAGAAAGATATTTGGAAGGGACAAAAGAGTAACAAGCTCTGCAGGACAAACAGTCGGTCACAGTGAAATTCTCTGCAGACATATACGCAGACTGTCAAATTAAACAAGTTTAATCTTTCTTTTGCTCTTATTTTAAAGGAGCATAATGTTGGAAAAACAACAGAGAGAAAAAAAGAATTTTTATTTTAGGTTCATCAACATCATTTCTACTAATAACAAGGGTATTTTACAGATAAGGAGAAATTTGTGCTGATCCAAAGCCATATGCATTTAATTATTGGACTATTCACAAGGTTACTCAGTATCCCACAGAAATACTGCAGTAATAGGGTAAAATCTAAAAGAAACATGCATTCGGAACAAAAGCAAGACACGAAGAAGGCACAGAATGATACTGCCAAATCCCAAAATGACTCAGGGGAAAAAAAAACCTCAGCTCCACTGCTGTAAACTGACAGCACTTTCATCTACCGGATTAATCCATCTCATAATTTTGCTCAGTTTGTCCAGTGGATTACAAAATCTCACTATAACCTTTGCATGAAAAATGAAAAGGATCAAGAAAGTCAGGCTATTAGTCAGGACACCATTAAAAAAAAAAAGAGACTAAAAGAGATGCAAATCATTCACATATGATAAACATATCATCACTCGTTAAAGACGCATCTGCCTGAATCTGTCTTTGCTTTTTCTTCAATTCTTTGAAGTCACTTCCCATCACACAGAAAGGAAGTATTAATTATGAAGGCAGAGATCTCCATAGATATTTCCTATTTTAACCCCGTATATGACCAAATGAGAATGGATGAGAAAAATATGAGCAGTGATAATGTTAAGTACATTCAGTAACAAATTGAGCAACATCTTAATTCTTTCTCGGTTCATAATGCTGTGTTTGTGCTAAGGTCAGTTAAGTTACTATAAGAGATTTTTAATGAAAACAATTATAAATTTAAAATAACTGTGTTTAAAGCATTTAACAGTCAGTAAGGTCAAGTGATTATGGCGGTTACAAGACCCGAGGGACATGTTCACACCAAAACAAAGTGAATAAATTACCCCAGCCAGCGCATGTAATCTCTAAGTGACCACAGAGGTTATTCAGCGTATGAGCCAATCCAACTTTCATGCAAAACCAATAATGAAAATTTATCAGCCAAGGAGGGAGAAAAAGCACCAGAATCAGTAAAAGTTCTAGGCAAGGCTGACAGCTAGGAGGAGCAGGAGAAAGGACGCAGGAAGTATGTTTTGTGATTAAGGAAGAAATTGTGTCATGGAATGGACAGGCAAGATAATGAATAGGTAACACTGAGGCATGGAGGCAAATGATGCAAAATATTAAGCTACAGTATTATCAGAAGTGCTCTCAGTCCTGTAGGACATGGAGCTTCTAGAGAGGGTCCAATGAAGAGCCATGAAAATGATTAAGGGACTGGAGCATCTATCTTATGAGGAAAGACTGAACGAGCTGGGCCTGTTGAGTCTGGAGAAGAGAAGGCTGAGAGGAGATCTGATCAACATGCTCAAGCACCTGAGGGGTGAATGCAGGGAGGATGGGGCCAGGTTCTTCTTCATGCTGGCCGGTGACAGGATGACGGGTAACGGGTGTAAGTTGAACCCCAGGCAGTTCCACCTCCCTGTGAGGAAAAACTTCTTTGTTGTGAGGGTGCCAGAGCCCTGGCACAGGCTGCCCAGAGAGGCTGTGGAGTCTCCTTCTCTGGAGATCTTCCAAACCCGCCTGGATGCCACCCTGTGCCACATGCTCTAAGTGTCCCTGCTGGAGTATAGGGGTTGACTAGATAATCTCTAGAGGTCCCTTCCAACCTTAAGCATTCTGTGATTCTGTGACACTGGCATGTAAAACCAAATTCCCAGTGAAGTAAAACTTAGGCAGTAGTTCAAAATATTCGTCTTCTAACTTTTGTTTTGGCTTTCCGTCAAGAAAATTATGCCAAGAAAAACAGCAAGAAAATTACAGATTCTTTAATGGGACAGTTACTGTGCCTTAGTTATCCCATCACACATCCCAGTGCAGGCATAGCCCTGCTGTTTTAGCACAAGGTAAGTAACATCAGCTCCTGCTTTGATCCCTCAAAGTATGAAAGACCTAGATGCCATGTCTTCCCTTCTGTTTAATTACAGGACAAACACACAAAAGACACAAAACCCATATCTACAAGAGCAGCATATTCTTTGATGGGAATTCTAGGTGCTTTGCTTTCAAGTATGGTCCTACCAAATATGATGCAAAAGATACAACCTAGCACAGGGCAAAGGGGGATGCTGTTCTTTGCCCCTGCCTGCCACTGGGACTACTACTATCTAGGTGGGTCATCGTCCCACAGCCATCAGGTTATTCATTTTCACAACACATCCAAAAAATAGCAAAATGCAGTCATCCCATCTCATGAACGGGTATCAGTATGAAGTTAGAAATAGAATTGATTAAAGACATGCTTAAATCCACAGTGTTTTGAGATCCAGGCAAGCAAAGGAGCAAACAGTAACCAATGCAGACAAGATTCCACAGGAGAGCCTGCCTGCAGTCTCACTTTGGCTGGAACCCAATACCTGCTATTGTTTTATATACAAAATATCAATGTAGTGCATTTAAAAAGGAATGAAAGACCGAAAGAGAAGATCTCTTTATCAGAGAGGTAATACAAAAGTTTCAGGCCTAAGCTGTTAAGTTCTCTCCCTCAAATCTTCCAGGCAGTTTCAACGGCACTGACTGTCAAACAACACAGTTACCTTTCTAATCATACAGACTTCTACAAAGACTATATATTTGCTAAGAAAGCCCTATGATTAAGTACTGAGGCTGGAAGAAAGCCTATTCCAAGTTTATAATTTATATGTTTATATGTTTATATGCAAACATTAAATCAAGCACGCACATGACAAAATACCTTTTAAAAACAAGAAATGCCAGGTGGCTATTTGTACTCTACGAATCCCCATGGAAAGACTGAAGTAACAGCAGCAATGTACTTGGGAGTTGTCATTGTCAAACACAAGGCACTGGACACACACTCCGGCTGTAGCAAACAACACTGGGGTGATGATCCAAAGCGCAGAGAAGAACCTCAGCAGCCAGACACTGCTGTTTCCAGTGCTCAGGGTAGATTTTGGAGGTCTCCTGTCCCCAGAAGGCACTCCTCTACTGGAGCTGCCTGCTGTAAAAAGCATCTGCTTAAACTGAACCTGTTTGAACAGCAAGGCACCTGAGCTTCTCTGTGAGGCCTGGACCCACTCACAGGGAAGCAGTGCAGCCTGCAGTTGCCCTTCGCTTGCTCGTCTCCTCATCCCATCTTCTAACACCAGGCCCTTACAGAGAACACACACAAGTTGGTGAATGTGGTTTCTATTGTGCTTTTGTCTTTTCATAACCAAAGAGACCAAGAATGTGGAATCTCTTATTTTAGTAATTACTTTTTGAAACCTGAATCTTCTTCATTAATCTATGAAGGGTCATCCAAGGAGCTTCAACAGAATAAAGCAAAGTCATGAACAGCTTGCAGAGATGCAGCCAGCATGCAGTGGGCAGGAAAAGGTGCAGTGATAGAGGTACAGCATGATGACACAGCCACATTTCTGAAGCTGTTATTTAATGCTGTAGCCTCATTCCAGGAACAAAACATTTCTGGAAGATGGGCTGCTTGAGTCACCTTTATCTTTTGAGTATTTCCAGCATAAGCTGTGCCACGGCAGTACACAGGCAGCCCACCAGTATCTTTAACAGGAGCACTTTGCAGAGGTTCCCTTCCATCGTTCTGATCTTCTGCTATTGCATCCTAGCTCCCTTTATCTGTAGTCACACATCATCAAGAAACAGCTAGCAAATTTAACAACCTAAACCTGTGTGCCTGTGCTCTAACTCTGGCTATTTTGTAAGTATCACCCCAGCAAAATTCCCCTCATCCAAACAGTATTTTGATGTTGCCACTCTCAACCACAGGAGAAAAAGAAAAAAAAAAGATTTCCATAAAAACATGCTGTAGCTTTCACCACCATTCTAAAAGAAGATACACCTGAAATTCAGTGGGTAGTACCTTTGGTCGTGGACACAGAGCTATGCAATGCCATATGCATTCGTACCAGACACCACTACCCCTTTGTGCACACACAAGGCTACAGAGTCCTTGTGTCAGAATGACAGTATCTTTCCCCTCAAGATAGGACAGAAACAAAGCCAGGTCTCTGAATTTGTCTTAATTAACAGAATCATACAGAAGCTAGACACAGCACATCACAAGAGGGCAAGTGAAACAAGGGTAGGGGGGATTTCCAAGTTCTCTAATTCAATTAGGAGGCAGTGACTGACACTTGGACAGGAGAGGTTAATTGGGGTCACCAAAACGCAGTAATTCCTTACCTAACCAGTCATTAAACTTCTTAACCTCTGAGGGCAGTCCCAGTTCGGTGAAATCACCCGTGTGGAGAAGGATGTCCCCATAAGGCATCTGGATGCCATCTGTTCTGGAGTGCGTGTCTGAGACGCAGACAAATCGCGTGTGGCCCGCTGGTTTTGGAGTATCATATGGAATAGGGTCGACCCTAAAGCAGACACATAAAGATCTCGTAACAGTTACAAGATTAAATTCCTCACATCTCATATTTCAAACATTAACACAAATCTATCTATATGTAACTACACATGAACATACACACACATTTATACACACAACATGCTGAAAGAAAAGACTCCATAATGCAACACCATCGAAAACCCAGAAAGGACCACAACGCTTATCAAAAACTTACCTGTCAAGGAGGTATGTGAAAGGAATTTCCACACGATCTAGCCAGTTTCTAATCATTTAAACATTGGTGGGTATTTAGAAAATGGAATAAGCAGTGGTGAAAACCAGCTTTCAGAAATGCTGAACTCAGTCACACTTCCTTCCATCCTCTGCCTTCTACATGAGCAGGTGCACGAGACCCTCCAGCAGGTGGCTGGTCCCTCCCTCCCACAGCCAAATACATTCAGTGCTGCAATGAGGCATGGAGACTGCAGAGCTGAGCATGCTCCTAACTTCTTACTCATACAAAAACTTGTGCCTATCTTCCAAGATCTATAAAATCAAGAAATAAGGCGATAGAGCATTAAGTAACCCTAGATAAAAAGCATTTCTTAATTACGACTTGGTTCAAATGGCTCTTTGCAAGCTACGCTTTGTTGAAAAGATCTTACCAGCTACAATAAGTGACCCAGCATAGAAATTTGTGTTTTTTCCTTCATTTAGGCAAAACAGAGAAAGATGACAGTGAAGAGACAAGTGGTTGAGGCAATACTTATTGATTAGATGTTCTTGTTTGTATGAAATGATCTTAAAGTACAAAAGGTGACCCACCATCAACTCCAGGAGAGCTATTATTTCAAGTGCAGTTTGCTTGTTTTGGTCTGCTCAATTTTTCTCCTCTGGAGACTGACACGCTGCAAATCAACATCTCAGTAACACAGCATCTGGATTAACACCACAGAAAAGCCCATCCTAGCTGCATAAAATTTCAACCCATTCCAGTGATGGGCCACTTTATTTATGATTAGTGCTTAGTGTGAGCTAGAAATTTTGTGGTATGCAAAAGATGCACTGGAACAACAGTTCAGTTATGCCTCAAACTAGCATAGCAATGAAAATAAACTCCATATATTTTGAAGTACCAAAATAACAGTTCTCTAAGACTTACTGGACTTACAAACATTCAAGAATTGTTGTCTGAAAGCAAAGAAGAAAATTAACAGACTCTAGTAGCTTTGCTTTCCACACTGAATGAAAAGCAAGTATGCAGCACAAACAACTGGGAATCCGTTTTCCTTAAATACTCCGATTTTTATTGCAGGCCATAGAAGTGTTCCACTATCTTTTCTAACATGGATGCATCCTCATTTACATGCTGAACTATATGGAAACTTACACTAATGTTTTAACTTTGGCTCCTCACATAAACGAGAGAGGCCAAAAGCATCCTCCAGGGAGTGATTCAACTTCCTGGACTGGGAATAGCTTATAATGCTTCAGGAAACTGAAGCCCTCTAGGGACTGTTATGCAATGGAAAAAAGTTCAAGTTAACCCACATTTTTTTTTTTTTTTTATTTGGCAGAGTATTTACTAATAGCTTTAATTCCAGGTATACAAGAAAAAGGTGGAGGATCTTATTTCTTAGACTGCATTTTCTACGTAGCAGAAGTATTTCCAATCAAGATGTATTTGAATGTTCTGATCCACTGAACTAACTTGCAAAATTCAGGCTCTACAAGATTTAGTATGGTCTTTACTTTACAAACAAGTATTTTCTGTGAGATATAATAAATGGGAAATGAGGCAGTTTCATAGATTCTTATTTTTCCCTTCTCAATTTTTGGTATGGGACCTCCTTTTCCTCCCAAAGCATCAGGCATCATTAGTTGAGGCATACAACTGGTTACCTCTACAGTAAACCAGTACAAAACCTGAACTCCCACCACAAATAAGAGCTTTCTCCTCCTGTTAGATCAGAATTTAACAAAGCTGCTGCCATAGAGAAACTTCACTTACCCATGGAGGGTCAGCTATGCAGGCCATAGTGCTTTATTAGCTGGTCCTTCAATATAGATACTAAAGGAAAATTGATACTTTTTAGGAATATGCCTTGGAGTAAACATAGGGGACTCAACATCTCTGCACTTTGGAGCACATTTTCTCCAGACACACAAAAACTGAATATTCACTTCACCACTAGCACTTTCCATCACGGCCACATGCCTCATCCAGACTGTCCCTGCTAGAGTGATAACTTGCCCTGGCTGCCTTTCGGGAGACCCTTCTGTTCCTGCACAGTCATAACACTTTTCCTAGCCCTGCCATTTCTTCTAAACTGTTCCACTTTATGCAATCCCTACTAGTGTCTGACACTGAAATCTGATTTAGGACCTCTTCTATTCACGCAATGACTTGACTTACAGAAAATTCCACAATCTAAATATCATGAAGTTTCTGATCCCTCTTTCTCCTCTTTACATACACTATGATGTTGCCGAGTAATCCTTTTTCTATATCTAAACTTAATTTCTTCTCTATTCAGTCATGCTTGGCTAGTAAGCAGTTGAAAGTGAGATACTGAAGGTTATTGTGTCCAGTCCATCAATTTTATCTTATTCAAAATAGTCCTTCAATAGAAACTTAATAAAAGTGGTGTTATTGCTAATCCTAAAGATTCACATTTTCTTTTTATCTATAGCTACTGTACAGGAAAGAGCCTTGCCAGATTTTCACTTATCAGTGCATCACAAAAGGAGTGGGCGAGTTACCTCCGCACAGAGCGGGCATCCTCGTGCCCAGGGCCATCTATCACGGCCGAGCTCCGGGCACTACACGCCAGCACCACCGTGGGCACGTGTCAATCTCTCCTCAAGGTGAGAGGGCGGGATATCACGGACAGGATATAACATGGAATTATTTCAGCCCTGCTCACCATGAGCCTCTGGCAAATCAGAGTACATACCAGGTACCTGAGTGGGGCTCCTTTACCAGTTGCTTCAAACACAGCAAACACTGACGGACTCCACCACAACCAAAGCTCTGCTTTTTCAGTCTTCCTGAGCTGGCAGACTGAAGCACTTTGCAGATTATCCTCACACTGTACTTGGGTAAGCATGCTCAGGGAATGATACAGTAAACGTAATGCCAGCATAAATTAAATGTTCATGTTTGGATTAATGCAGTAACCAGAAATCTTAGAAAAGTAATCAGATCTTAGAAAAGACACAAGCATCCTCTTTTTTGAAGGAAGTGTAAGTTTTGATTCTGCACAGATGATTTCAGGAGCTGTAAGACCAGGCTCTAGCTCTGCTAGCTGGTCCCATGCAAAGCCTCTGCTTCGGGAGATCAACCCCCAGCCTTTGACTTCTCTGCTCACTTGGGTTTTGAGATAAGCAGGTCAACCCCCACATTTTCTTTTATAGCAGGACTCCCAAGAAACCAATTCATCCAGGAAGATAAAATAAAAATCTTAAATTTCATCCAGGAAGAATTTCCTGTTCCTAAGGAAGAATATATCAACTCCAATGAACACAGTACCTATGCTGAGTAAAACACTTACAGATGCGCAAATATTTCTATCCCCAGTATATCGCAAAAACAGTATTGCTATTTACAGTCCACTACTTTTTAAACTGGACTTGTTGTCCTTCCTGCACGTGAGCAGAGGCAACTGCAGATGACCACATAATTTTATCCTTCCTCAAACTCGCTGGACACATGGAGGGTTCTGAAACATATGGGTCCATGTCTCTCCCACATTTTATCAAAATATACACCATTTTCATCTTTTAAAAGCATTTCAATTAGGTTATAAATATATATGTTTGCATTAAGTTTGTTTTTACAACATCTAAATTAGCATTAACTCTTGGTCAATTTAAAAACAGGCTTTTGTTTACCATGGAAAATCTGTGTGTATTGTTCCACTTCCTCTACTGTTTTAGGGGTCATTTGGAGACACATTATCCAGTTATTTTTCTCTATTAAAAGCATATTTTGTTATTAACACTCTTTAAAAATAACCTATTCATCTTTCAAAGCTTTTACTACGCATAGTGATGGTTTTATTTATTTGCAATTTAGCTTACTCTTGCAAAATATTCAAATTCTTCCTGCTAACCCTATTTTCAAAATTTGTAAACCAAATACATTTTGAAAGACCCATTTAGCTCAGTATATTTATTTTAGAATCAAAATACAAACATTTTCTGCAAAAACACTTACAAAGTTTGTTTTTAAGTGCTGTTAGTTCCCTCTGGAGCTATGGCAACAAAAGATAATTTTGCCTGAATTGGAAAATGAAAGCAATATACTTTCTGTATCTTCATCTTTTCCTTTCTCTCAATGCAAACATCTGCCTCTACACATTCTCCCTCTGGCATATGAAGTTCATATGAAAAGAATAGGAATTTCTGTGAAAACGGCCGGTTACTGTGCTGACAGCATTTGCTGCTCTAGCCAAATCACATGACTTTGTTATTTGTTTTTTCTCTCAGATTCACAAGTCCTGAAACTCAATGATCATGTGAGAACTGGGGCTTTATTTTCTTTTCCCCGAATACATGAATAGCTCTCTCAGTTGAAGAAATATGCATGAAATTCGCAAGTATGTGTTGCACAAGTTCAAGAAAGGGAATAGAAATTAGGTGTATAATCCTTCTTATTAAAATAATCTCATCAAAACTTGCTACATCATCACATAAAAAAAACAGACTACAGCACAGAACTTGGAAGAGCTATGACACTCCTATTCCTCATTAAATATTAAAACTCATTCAAAATCTTTTGAGCTGCTTCACTCCGACGGCGGCCTATGTGGCTCTGCAGCTCCCAGGGCTCGCTCGTTAATCCTGCCTTGGCCTTTTTCTGCTTCAAAAACAAAGATGTACCTGAGAAAGGTGGTGCTTCTGTGCTACCATGTGCTGAATGGCACAAAGCCAGATACTTATTTCCTTTCAATAAACACATGGAACATGACGTATACATCGCCATTAGCCACTTTTTCAAATCATCTCTATTACTGCTTCTGTTAACTTGACCCCATCTTCTAGCTTGGTCAAATCCCAAGAAAACATTTCCTTTCCTCTCTGCCTAACAAGCCAAGAACACACGACCTTTCACTACTCTGTCTGGAAAAACTTATATGTACATGCATGTGCACCTAACAAACTACCTCAGGTTAGTTATAACCTGTTCCGGAAACCTCCAGGCATATGTGTCTCCCATCAAAACCTCTGAAAGAGCTCTGGAAACTGTAAAAATCAAGATCTGATGCTTATTTCAGAGACATCATTAATTGTGTCACAACGCAAAGGGAAAACCTCCACATTTACAAACCCACATGAGCATTCACTACGCCACTCAGCTTACTGCTAATGTTTCCAATACTCATAGCTGCAGGGAAATGATGGATCTTTTCATTAAAGGTTTTGGGGCTGCTTTGCTTTCAGTGAAATTTGTAGGATAGCAACTGAGAAAATCTATACCATCTACTGTCACAATTTGGGTGAACTGAAGAAAATGTGCATTATGAAGCAGCTAGAGGAATGCACCCTCTCAGCCCACCATAAACCTCAGCTGACTAAGACTCCAAATTCTGTTATGCCCAGATTCTGGTGAGTAATAAAAGCAGAAAAGGGTAAAATCCAGATTTTCTATAATGCTTTGGGGAGCGGCTAATAGTCACATGCTGCTTTTCTGAAATACCTAACCTTCTCTGACATTAATGGGAATTTAGAAACTAAATGGCTTGACTGCTTTTGAAAATCCTCTTAATCATTTCCTTGCAGACGAAATTTCTTTCCAGTCAATGAAGTACCTTTCAAAATAAGGGTGTATGTGGCTTTCCAAAGCTTACAAAAGCAAAACAGTACTGAAAACAACAGCAACATCAGTATCACAGTCACTCTAAGGTCCTGGCAAAAGTTTCTGCTTTAAATAAAACAGTAAAATGCTGCTTTTGTGCTAGGATGGTTTCAATTAAAAGCCATTAAAAAACACTTTCCCCAAATTCTTTCTTTCCCCAGAGGGACTCAGGAGCAGCTATAAATTATACACCAAAAATTCTTCTGCTAACAAAACTTCACCTGCTAAGAAGGTATGTCAATAAGCTCTGTATGCTGAAGGAAATATTTTATTTCCTGACTATAAGGCCTACAGACACTGACTCATTAAATCTACTTGGAATGTGAAATCTGGAATCACAGAACCAGCAGAGAGAGAAATTTAGAATCCAATTTCCAAGACAATGAGATTTGAAAGATTCACATTTTATTTCTCAGCTAGAGTGGGGCTAAATTAATGTGTTGTATCTCTTCAATTACTTCAATTGCATGAGGCATAAAATGTGGAGAGCTTATTTCTAGGGTGGAAACAGAGGTTTTTATAATGGGGGAAAAGAAAAGCACTTAAAGGAAGTAAACTTGTAGACACTGTTACCTAGAAGATCCATTTCTGAATGTGAACCAGTACAGCACGCATTCAATGATATACACACCCACAACACACCTCTCTGGAGAAAATTCATGGGTAGAATGAGGTTCTTCAGGGAAAAACCCTACCTCCACTAGGCTGTGTATTTTCTCCTGCATCTAAACCCAGCAGGTTTTTTAAAGATTTTTGTAGTAAAATGCTTCTCCACCTAAATCTCAGCATCATACACTGTGCTCCTACTAAATATAAATACAACTCTTCACAATAGCCATGCAGTCTTCTTAAAAGGCTTGCATTTTTGCCATTCACATAGGTGCATATAAAGCATTTCATCCACTGTCAAAGCTTTCTGTCTCTAGCTCCTCTTAACACTCATCTCTGAACTTAAACAAAACCAAGGTTGAAGCAATTATTCTAGATTTAGAATGTCAAGTAATTCAAAGCAGTATTTATTTCCAAAACATTTATTTCATATATATGTATGTATATATTTTTGTGGGAAGAAAATGCCAGCACTAAGTCCTCTCTCAAAACTTTGCTTTGGGCATCAAATGCTCCTGGACAGTATTTTGCACTTTATCTACCTGTTATCTTTCTAGTGCTATTGTCCTTGCTACAGCTCACACCAACTCCCTGGCATACATTTTTAACATGAAGCCTAGCCAAGAACTGGATTCAATCAATAAAATATTGCAATTCCTTGGCGACTTGAATGGAGAGCGCTGTAGCGCACTGCACCGCACATACAGAAAGGAAGTCCTTTTATTTGTGAAACATTGTACCAAACACATTGCCAGCTAAAAAAGATTGTATCAGATCGCTTTCTCCTGTATTAAAAACTTAGGACTAGGAAGTCACAGTCAAATGGCATACATTCCAAAATATTTCAAAATACAAACATTAGTTTGGGGGGCTTGTAGATAAAGCTGTAACAGAGAAAGAACACTACATGAGTTAAGCTTCAGCTAGAGATTCCTCAGAGCTGCACAATTCATTTGAACTTGGTTTCCTTCCTTCCCCCCACTGTTTTTTTCTGTCTTTTTTTTTTTTTTTTTAATCTCTCCCATTACTTGGTGTTCTTATGTAGTTTCTCCTAAGGCAATGATTACTTATCACTCCCTGATAGATCTACTATTGATAATCTGCTGAACCCTTCTAGCACAACCGCATCCCTAAAAAAGATAATAAAACAACAGCAATGACTATTTTCATTGCACCATCATCGTAACTTGTCTATGGCATTTATTTGGTGCATGAATCACATTTAGACATGCAATATTATGAGAAACACTTGCTGCATATACCATGAGGAGATTTTATCAATAATGTAGTTAACAGACAGAGGCTTTGTGGGCAACCACAGTCCTATAGGTTATCAAAGAACATTTCATTTTGCTTATAATTCTATCTTAAAAATTAATGAATTCAGAATTCTCAGTGGGAATACCGGGGGCATTCACCCTTATCAGTCATGTTACTGACTTCTGCAGTCAGCAGTTATCCTTGCTATCCTTTATTTTCAAATAAGTATCCTCCCCAAAATCAAATCCAAAAATGAATTATAGTCAAGATAGAAAACTGCCTTAGGGATTCTTTTCAAAAATTCAATTTAAAAATGTACTTACCTTCACTTCTGTGGCAGTAAAAAAGGAGAGGGGGAAGGACTGAAAGATTTTCATTTCACTATTATCTAAAAGTCAATTCCAAAGCCAAATTCCAAGCTGAAACCCTCCAGGATGCTACTTCTCGCTGGTAAGAGTTGCAAGGTATCACCATGCATGACTCAGGGATTGCTGCTTATTACACAAAGCTGCTTAGGCAGCACTCGCTGCGCAACACAACATAAGACCTTGAAAACTTGGAAATCTAACTGCTTTCCAAATCAGTGTGCTGCACAGCATCAAATCTTGGTTCTTGCAGCAGATGGGGAAGTGCATCGCAGAAAGGTATTTCTAGGACAAGTATAAAAGGCTTTGTAGCTTTCAAATTTAGAAAAAAAGAATATCACCATAAAAGGCTCTGGGAAGGAGGGAAACAAGTCGTATCGCTTGAAAGAGATGGAAGCAATGTAATTTTACTTATGCGATTCAGTTGCAAGCAATGCAAATGCAATCTCACTGATTACACTTTGAAGCAAAAGAAATTTCATGATTTCCATCACTGCATCAGACATGCAAAAATCATGCAATGCCCTAACCGTACTGGAGCAAGTAGAAACTACCACTCACATTTAGATGAGAATAACCTGAGTGAAATTAATCCTAATGCGCTGAGTGCAGGTAAGACATTAACACTCCTTCTACTCTCACACAAGAGCGGTACAGACGGTCTCACGCACAGAGGTGAATTCCACTCAACTTTGCTAATAATGAACCACTGAGAAATGACATCTTAGATCACATATATCACAAACTAGGAAGAATTTGCAAAAGGACCTTACTCGTTTTTATTTACCTTCTTGGTTCTCAAAGCTTGAGAGTATGAAAAGCTTATTCTAGTAAGACAAGCTGGGTGATGAGTTATAAGTACCCTAGCTTTTCCTATATGGCTCACCAAGGAGTCTATTTTTAGCAAGAGTCCTGTTTTTTGATTTAACTTAAGCATTTTTCCTGGAGAACAGGAGTGTTCCCCACCAAGAGAAATTCCTCAGCACTAGACATTGCAGAGTACATTTTCTGAACTACTTGAATCTGTCCTTGTACAGACACATTTTTACCCTTGATTTTTATTTTCACACTTCTCTCCAAACTTAAGAAGTGAACTTAAATCTTTCTTTACATGTATTTTGATAATAAACTACTATAACTACTGTACAATTTGCAATAAACTGCAGAGCTGGCAAGAACAGAATGTGTAAAGACATGAAGTAGCAGGGTACAATCATCACTTTTGCTAACTTGTGCTCATTTTTTACTTTTGCTTCTACTAGGAACATTTGTAAAATTGTACTTATCTACTCATTCATAGTAATTTTTCGGAGTGGGTAAGTGAAATGCCCGTTCTGTTGTCACAATAGAGCAGGGACAGATAGATACATTTGTGGGACTAGGACAGAATTTGCGAGAGCTTTGCAACACTGTAAGGAATTCTTTTTTTTTTTTTTAATAAGATAACATTTCTATGAATTTTCATCAAAAAACTCATTACTGAACATTCCATAAAAAGTAACTTAACATTTCCCAGCATCCCTGAGAGGCTAATAACTATTTTGGCAATTTTTAAGTGAGGAAACAGACAGGCTAATTCAGTAAATTGCTTGAGACAAAAAAAGAAAAAAAAAAAAAAAAAAAAGCTGTTAAAACCTGGGAACAGCTGTCCTTTAAATATTTCTTACTCTACATCTGGATCCATTTGGTTTTTAGCTTTCCTTACATTTCTGCATTCTCACACTGCCACTAAAATCACCTGTTGGACAGTACAAAAGGCTTGAAGGGCTTGGACTTGGGCTCACTCAAGTCAAATGATGGAGGGCATAATGAATACTGCCTTCCAGGTCACAACGGGCAAGGTTTTCAGAATGCCCTTCTGCTCTTCATTTTTCTATCTAGCTCTGCTCTAGTGGTTTTCTTTCACCTACAAAATCCTGATCTGCTTCATCTCCTGCTGCCTTCAAAAGACTTGAGAATAACTATACCCTTAAAGAGCTCGCTTTCTAGAATTAGAGCCTTTGGCCAACTCACCTTCCAGAAACTCTACTGCTCAACCGTTTTCCTCAAGCGCGGCTTTGTCTGAGGGCTGGTGTAAAGTTGGATGACAACATACTCAGTAGCTTTCTAGAAGTAACTGCTTTCATATAAGATACCACCTTTAGTAACTTTTTTTGCTGTTAGGATAATCTACAGTAAAGAGGATCTCAAAGTCAAAGTCCCACCTCCCACCAGTGAATAGTAAAATTTGGTGGATTTTTGTAATATGTATTTTTTTAAACTAATAACAAGAGTATTTGGCAGTTGGGGCATCACAAGCAAAAGAAATTCAGCCTTGATATGTTTAGTATGACCTGTCACCAGTTTATTAACAAATCTCAAAATTACAACTAAGGGTAATACAAAGCACACCCACCTTCATATTTGGAAGTGCAAGGAAGTGCTGTTAATGCATCCACTGTGCTGCAATTTCATTACTACTTAGATAAACAGAAGAAATGATTCCCTAAGGACCTGCTGTTTCCTCATGGATTTTCTCTAGTGGTTCCCAACATGTGACACTATTTCACACACACCCCACTGTAGAACTCTGTTTCATACAAAATGACAAATTGTGTCAGGAAACCCATCAGGATTATTGCCTTCATCATCAAACCCATTCACAGATCTGGCATAGGGCACAACTCAGAGGACAGCATTTTAAAATTGCACAAGCATGGACTTTGGCCTTACCTAAAGTCAGTAGAGAAGTGAGGCAGCATCTGCTTCATGAGTATCCACAATGAATAACGCAAAAAGGGCCTTCTCTCTCTCCCACTAATCCAGTAGCTTGTGCTGACAGCCTGCGGGCAGTCCTGCTCACCTTTCCCAACTGCTTGTTTCTAGGTTTTCAGTGAAACCTCCTCCCAACCCAGTAAAGCTGCACGAACAGCTGCAGCAGTAGAATTAAAACAAAAAAGCACAAAGCGGTGACAGCGCACGGCAGGAGCAACATCTCGAGCAAGGACCACAAGTAAAAACTTCCCCCTGGAAACCACAGACTAGAAGGCAGTTTCTCAAAACAGCCCAGCAGGCATTTGTCTTGATGCAGTAGACTGCTCCTTTCAGCAGAAGCTCCACGATGGAACAGCACAGCAAATCCCCCAATTGTTAATCGAGCATTTTTTTCTTATTATTAAGACAAAAATTAAAAACTCCTTCATATAATGGGCATTTGTACTATTTCCAAACACAGTTTCATCCTGCATTGTATATTTGAATCTTAGATGACTCATTTTGTTAGACACAGTATTAAGCTTGGATGAGAAGCAGGCTTCCTAAACAGACAAAATTAAAAGTAAACAAACAAAATAAATGAATAAAGAATAAAAACAAAATATTTTAGTATAATGAGATAATCAGGGAACTGACTGGACTTCACTGTGCTGTGTTTTGCAACCTTCTTCATACATTTCCTTCCTAATGTCTCCTGCTCCTAATCACCTATGATTTTCTGCTGCTCCACTTGCGTATTTTCTGCGAAAAGCATCTCCTCACATGCTCAGATTTTTAACTTTTAAATAGCACATGAAAACATTGCATATGAAAAACACAGTTATGCTCGGCATAATTCTACAGCTTTTTTTTTTCCTTCCTACTACCACTTGACTTTTTCCCGAGGGGCACACTGACACGAATACCACATGCACTGCCAACTCTACAAGAGAAACACTTCAATCAATCATTACAACTATGAATTAGACTTCGAAAGTCCAATGGTCAGATGTTACTTCATGCCCTTCCAGTAACCCTACAGCATGGCTATCACTGCCACTTCTTATTGTCCTTTCAAACGCTGTCTGCTCTGGTTGGTCCCAGCGTCAGTCCCAAACAGTAATGTTAAACAAACGCTTTCTCCCAACTCACTATTGAACTTAAAATGAGACAAAACCCTCCTCCACATGGTAAGGAACCACTCTGGCATTTCCCTGGCTTTAGAGAGGAAGCCAAAAAGTGTCAAAATGAAGCAGGCTTGCAACACTGTTACTGCATGCAAAGCTTCTCTTTTGGCAACAGGTAGGCATAACTTGTATTATATATATCTGCATACGTAAACACTTCATATATTTTTATATACCCCCACAAATTTTTAACTATATACATACATTACATGAGCCTGAACAATACACTGTACTGTTTTTTCCTGATTCTTTCATAACAGAAAAATAAAGGTGGTTGAAATCTTCAAATGTGACAACTGGTGAGCAAAGGAAAGCTACTCAGCACATTACATTTTAAAAGGCAGGTGAGGTGGCTGGAAGTTTTTCAAAGTGAAGAACTCAGGTTTGAGAATTCTGTTAAAATTGAGACAATACAGCATTAGAAAGTCATGTCAGGAGGAAGTTATTTCTGTAATGCTTTTGTAACAGCAAAATGTCTGGTAAACATTAAACAAAATGAAACAAAAACCCAAACCAGGAAGGAGTAAAAATTTTCTCTATCCAGCTGCTTGCTATTAGAGCATAAGCTTTTTTACAAACATAAACGGTGCCCTTTTAGTGGATTTGTTAACATGACTAAGATTAGAGCTATACTAGCAAAATTTACTAGAACAATTTTGGCCTCTGTTCAGACCTACTGTCCACGGGTAAGACCTCTACGTGAGGATTACAAAAGGTTTTCAAAGCAAAAACAACATCCTGTCCAAGGATCCACGTTACAAAGACAGTTTTTCATTCATCGTATCCTGTTGGGTCAGCTTTAAGTGACTGCCCTCACAGCTCCCCCTGAACTCTCTGAAACAGAGGATGTCGAGTGAAATGATTTTAGAAAATGGGATTTTTCTTTTCAATCACTGCACTGGTTTGTGTCGTCACTCATTATGGCAGGACACCTGGCAGCTCAGAACACTCCACACACTGAAGCAGCACTAGCCTGGTCCTGCAGAAAGCCCAGGTCAAAACTCCCACAGATCTCCACCAGTGTACTCAGACCCTTAAGGATGCAGTAATTATCTAAGAGTATTCCTGTAGCTCTGAACAATGCGGGGAAATTCTCTACTTCTTGTTCATATAACAATTTCATGGGGATTCCTTTCAACTTTGCAATTCACTTACATACTCAACTCCAAAGAGCTTCAAAACTGCCCAATACCACAAGCCACCTAGACCAGGAACTTCTTAGATGTCTCCTGAAACACTTCTACAAACAAAGTGCCAAGTCGGCCATACATTAAACATGAGGCCATTAGTGGTCAGGATGAGCATTTAGTTTGATGCCATTTCTTTGAGTAGCAGTGCCAGCCTCAGCAGCTCCCCATGTCCCTCACTGCAAGGGGTTCCTGCCCTCTTCCCCTGTTGTGCAAGGGCAATGTTGGCAGTGACAGACAGCAAACAGGACTGCAGAGCCAAACTGGGCTACGTACAGCCTCTCTCCCCCTCACGCCAGGGGATTATTCTGAATTCCCCATTATATTAAGTGCACAACAGTGATCCAACTGGGAGGGTGCGAAAGGAAGGACCACTACCATCACCACCAGAAAAGAGGGGGCCAAAAAGTCCTCATAACACCACACCTCAATTTATCCACTGCTATTATTGATTCAGCAAGCAATGGCTTAAATCATCTTATCAAAACACAGCTATGAGGACTATTAATTCTAGCATCTTAAAGTTTCCCAAGCTGCACTCCCATGGCACAGCTCCTTGGGAAACTGCAATGCAAATCGGACTGCTGAACACATGGGAGTTTAACACTGACTGCAGGAAACGGGGAACCCCCACTAGGTGTGGGAAGACAAGACTAGCCAATGCTTTCCTCATTTGGCTTCACGGTCATAGCTAGTATTACGTGGAACTGTCTCGCTTTTGGAGCTGAGTCAAGAAAGTACTTCCCAGCACACTCCTGCTTCTATAAGGATCATAAAGACTTATGCCCAAATCTTAATCTCACTAAAACTGCTAATAAAATTTGCATACACAGAAGTTGCACTTCACCGTCTCCAACAAACAATAATAAGCTGGCTTCTTGAATGCATATGGTGGGGTACATGGTATAGTCTAAGTGCAAGTAAACAAAATTCTACATTATTTGCTTTCAGAAATATCTGTGTCAAATGCTACAAAGCAGCATCACAAAGAGCTCCTTCTTGGTTCTCCTTCTTAGTCGTAACTGTGGGGAGCAGACGAATGAGAGGACAGGTAAAGTTGTTAGTACAGGACTGTTTATATTCTTCCTCTGTAAAACCATAAGCATTGTAGAACTTTAAAAACCCTTTCTAGTCCTGATATCCCTACTTTCAGTTAGTGCAATGGGAAAATTTAAGTCAAATAGTATATTAGCCAAAATAACACCAATAAATTGAGAAGTTGCAAGGCTTAGCATAAAAATGAAAAACACTAATGGAGCACAGTGCAGTTTGTTCATACCACGTGCAGCCTAGCATCATGCATAATGCAACAGTGCAACTGCTAACAGCAGGCTCGCAGAAGATAATTTACACTTGTTTTTATGGACGTGAGGAAGTGATCTTTGAAGTTGTCCCTAATGAGATTCGGCTTGGCCCTAACAGCATCCTGTGAGAATGTGCTGGTTTTCTCCCCTGCATCCAGTGCATATTCATAAAGCTGAACAGAGACTTATTTAAATAGCACATGTGGACCGCTGTTCCCCCATCCCGTCAGAAAGTATGATTCTCACAGTGGGGGGAATATCTACTAACGCATCTCACTTTATCTTGGAGTGTTTTTGTAATTATCCACACTACCTTTGCTAATTACCAAAAGACCCCTGGGAGATAATGAATGAGGTTTCTTTTTCCTCTGTCTGGTTGAACTCCTAAGTAGATTAAGCCACAGTGACATCATAACAGTATCAGACGTCATGAAAGACATATCCAAAATAGAGTTGTAAGGGCTTTCTCAGATAGCACAGAAACCTAACCTCAGTGTGCAACAGATCAGAAAAATCTCACTCAAAAAACACAAGCAGTAGCACAAGAAATACAAATATAAAACATTATTTTGTATGACTTTAATAGCTGTTTTATACTTTACATATCCATTTATGCATGTCCTTCCATTACAAGACCTGCAAGGACCATTCATTCAACATCATAAAATTTCAAGTCACAACTAACACAGCAGCCAAAATGCCCTCCAAAAAAAGTGAGAAGAAATCCAAAACACTTAACTACCAAATCATGCTACAGCTGCATGTGAGTATTCAGACCATTTGTGTCACTCTGCCCACTCTGAGGTAGTCATATCTGTTTACTTACTTTCCATTTAAAGAAAAACTCCACTTAATAAAACAAACATGACAGAACCATCCTTGCTTTGGAAAAAGAAACCAAAATCACCATATAATAAATACAGAGAATCAAAAAGCTTAAGGAAAATCTCTGTGCTATCTCTTCCTGTAGCTGCAATTAAATTGATATGGAGGGTCTACTGGGCATCTATTCAACATATTCCCTTTGATACCACATCTCAAAACTTGGTATCTTTAACATCATGCATCAATCTCTAAACCTCTGAGAAAGGACCAAAAGTCACAACTATATTTTATCACAAGAAAAAAACATGGCAGATCAAAAGAGCTTCAATAATTTTAAAAAGCAGACAATTACCTGTCCTAGGAAGGCAGGCAAAAAACATGCCCTCCTGTTCTGTCCCTGCCACCGCCTGGGTACTAAACCATGTCAGCAACAGATTAAAGGAGCACTATCCAAATTACTCTCTCTTCCACATCTCTCCCAAATACAGCCACCCCTTAACCAAGATTCTGGACTATCACAATTTAAGGTTAATGAATTTCAGTAAATTATAACTTATTTTCATTTAGAGTAATATACTAGAGTATAAACTAAGTCAGATCAGAAACTTTCTCACACCCCATTCCTCTGCTCCTTCTGCAAGAAAAAGTCTTCAGGAGGCTGTAAAAATCTGACAGCTGGGACAGGAGCTCCCATAACCATTCATGATAGCTAGTACTTAATATACTTCTGTTTTACCATCAGCAAATTCACCATTTTAACTCTTAGTCCTCTGCCTTTTACTTCCTTGAAAACAGAGGGAAACATTCATGAATTCTTTGGACATGCTTGTCAGCAAAGTTCATGCCCTGCAAACATACAGTGCACTGTTTATGATTAGATGACTCAAGGGATAGATAGTCTGGGATGTGCCTTTTCCTTTACAGCTCATTGCCTAATCTGACCCTAAACAAATAAAGAAATTCTGTAACCTGACAGCTGTTCAGTGCCTTAAATAAAATAAAAAAAAAAGGGACTGTGCTCTGCTTCCTATAAAGATGATCATGTAACAAAGCAAGCCACTGTAACTGGTGTTATCTGAAGAAACTCTAGTTTTTATGGATGTAGAGACTAATCTACCCTCTTGCTTCCACAGGAAGTCCCTACAGGTAAGAGCTGACAGTCATTTGTGGGGACTTATGAGGGAAACTTTAACTGCAACTACAATAGCTCTGTGTGCATACGTGCAGAAAGAGAATTTGTTCCCAGTGCAAACTGTCTGACACTTCTCACAAGCACACTAAGCCCAACAGAAGAAAAATGAAAAGAAGAAAGAAAAGTGTGTCTTTAAAGTCGTTAGGCTCTGGGCACAGCACTGAAAGGTTCAAATGACCTTGCCGCAGCGTGCTAACATACAACCTCTTGGTCAGCATTGCGAGACTCCCTTGTGAAGAACTACAAGGCATAAGACTAGAAGCTCAAAAGCTAAAAAAGCTTTTTGTTAGGGATATAATAAAACACACATAAAACTTAAAGACAAGCTCTGATACCAATGTTGGAGCAATAATGCATCCTATACTATTGCTGGAGTTCATATGAGAACAAGATTGTCTTTAAACATACGCAGGCATTAAAATCATAGCAAATACAGCTGCAGGTGTAAGGTGCAGTGAGAACTATACTTTAAGCTAGCATCTTACTTCTGATTATTTCTGGGTGCTTGTTATTCATTTCTCATCTTTCCATTTATTCCTTCTTACAGCTTAGTCACCTCCCATACAATCTTCACATTTTATTAGACAGGGGGTCTGGCCTCTGTCTCTCTTTATAACTAGATATCCAGAAAATTGCTAACTCTTGTACCAATTCTTCTACAGACCTCCAATAATTTGAACTAACTACTCAAAAAAAACTTCCACCAGCTTCCTGACTCAGCATCCCAATTCACTTCTTTTAACTCTACAATGAATGAAAAGATTCCTAAGAGGTCCCCTCCATTCTGGAGAATGTCTTCCTTATATCTTCTGAAAGAACTCATTGACTGTCTCTCACCTATCTTCATGATAAACAATGGTAATGAACAGACTACCAAGGAAGACAGGTGATTCAATTTTTTTTTTTTTTTTTTTTTTTACTTAAATTCATATTCCTGTTCCCAATATAGACTGAATGCGATTCTTTTCAGGAAAACCTATTTGTATTACTGATAT